>JAPZDX010000005.1:660122-672988 GCA_029783625.1 Naso annulatus | reverse complement strand
CAGCCATGTCAGCGTTGGTGACGTAGATTGTGCGAGATAAGTGACGTAGTTCACTTAGTGGTTTTACAAAAAAAAAAAAAATTATTTTACCGTTTGATGAATAAAAAGTATATTTTAAATTGCAGACCATCATATATGTAATTCATGGCACAAGCCAAACGGGACCGGAAGATAATTTCTTTCTTGCCATAGGATTGCATTCTTTTTTTCTTTTTTTTTTCCCCTCCAAATTAGTGTTCCATGACCTGGAAGTAGAAGGGCGGGACTTTCTCAGTACACCGCACAGTGTCCACATCTGGCACTATAATAACTACGTCCCAGAGATCTCAAAGCTAGCACTCAGCAATACACAATACAGTGTGAAGTCCATAAAGAAACTGTTGTCTGGAAAATTAAGACGTACAGGCAGTTATACAGAGACTTCTTCCATTTGAGTTAGATTGTAAACGTAATGACTCCAGGTTTTGTTCTGTCTGTGGGACAAAACAAGAATTCCTTCTTTTTGGGCTGGGGCATATTTTTATTAATTATTATTATTTTATTAAAAAGCAATTAAACCCTCAGTTACCCTTTGTTGAACTTACAGTCCAATACAACTCTACCCTCAGACTGCAACCACAAAAATCTGTACGGATGAAATCATTCCTTCTCTAATATAGTGAACACAACAACTACAGATGTAATGTTTGAGAAGTTATTTTTATTTGTTTTGTTTTTTTCTTTTGTTTTTCTTTTTTTGTTTTTTTGGACTGGATTGCAGTAATATAAAGAAATACCCTACAAATAATTGCACACACGTGTTCACATGACTGTAATTATTTGGGAGTACAGCGTATAGTACAAAGTTTGGGCCACTAGTTTACCTAAAGACAGTTGTGGCAAAGTATGTAAATATTTCTGTGTGAATTCATCAACACTGTGCATGTTAGAGCGAGTGTGATGGAATCTTTGTGCTCCCACAGGATTCAACCCTTATTAAATTAGCGTCTTCTGCTAATGCTATTTGGAAACAGGGCTCTGAGATGAGTGCTCTAGTTTCAGAGAGAAAATCTCCTCTGCTCCTGCATACCTCCTCGCAAGGTATGCATTTAAATGCCTCTGTGTGTGCGCGCCTCAGAGAGTGTGTGTGTTTGTGTGTGTGTGTGTGTGTGTGCGTGCCTGCATGTTTATTTTACAACTAATTGTTTTTGACAGTTGCTTTCTCTGGCGCAATACACTAAAGCTTTTAAATCCATTTGCTAGAGATAATGCAATCATCCAGGGTTACCCAGAGTGAGTGAAAGACGCCCTGGGCACTTGTGACCTCAGTGATGAAACTTCAGTCCTCTGAGTCACTGCGTTTCTGCTCTGGTTTTCGTTCTGCGCTGACAGAAACGACAGCTGAGTCAGACACACAGAGACTGCTTAAACCAACGTGTAATTCCATAAAATGTAATTCAGTCAATATTTGCTTTACTGAAATTTAAAAATGTGTGTGTGTGTTTCCTGCATATGTGGGGTCCTAAACTGGAAGTTTCACTCACAACGTGGGGTCCGTACTACGGCATATTAGGGCCATTGAAGGAAAAAAAAGATGAGCTGGAAGGGAGGTAAAAATTCTGAGTTTTAAACTTAGAAATTTATGAGAAATAAACTTGAAAATTTGTGTTTTTCTTACCAAACTCTGCTTTTTAGTCAGATAATAAAAATAATAATGATAAGAAGAAGCAGAAGAAGTAGTAATTGTAATTGTAGTTTGCTTTTTGACCATTCTGACCCACATTCTGACCCACAATTCTCTGCACAGTGGAAAATGCGTCATGTATGTCTCAGAGGATGAACAAATAAGATGAGAGAGCACAAACATTTGACAGCTGTTTGACAGAATGACACGCACCGCAGTTACAGATTACAGTGCATTTAAGTTCCAGTACTACAGAAGTTTTGCAGCTCCTGAGTACAGTTTATTATTAATATACCATTGCTGTTGCTGTAACATATATTTGAAAGAATATTACCTGAGAATCACACACCTTTACTTCGTACTCCAAAACTTTGTGCTTAGGCTGTGGCGGATATAGGAGCAGCAGAGTCGAAGTTCAAGGTGCACTATCATGATGGAGTAGTATGTCCCAATTATATGCATACTGCAAGCAACAGTATGTACTTTGTGAGGGCAGCTGCAGTGCGTACTACAAGTAAAAAGCAATAGTATGCGATTCGGAACGCACCCACGATGTTATGTTGATTCTGGGTGTAAAAAAAGCCCTGAGCGCACCCTCAGCTGATTGACACGCGTTTGGTTTTTTTTTTACTACAATGGCCCTTACATGTTGTCATAGGTCTGACCGTCTCTGTAGGGACAAAATCTTGGCCACACAACTTTACCATTGAATTTTAGGGAAAAGACTTAAGTTTATGGGAGAGGAATGAATTGAGGTCAGGTTAAGGTAAGGGTGAGGTTTTTCAGCACTTTCTTTTCTTCTGTTCTCTAAAATCATGAATTCTTCAAAAAGGCACAAGCGTTTTGTTTCAGACGAAACATTTTGAAATCGTTTCTGCCTTTGCTTGCTTCCTGTTTGCTTCCTAGTTGTTTTTCCCTTCGTTTCCAGGCTTATGTGTACTTTTCCGATCTGTAAAGGCTTAGAAAATTACTTTAACTTAAGTCTGAGTGCACCCTGCAATTAAGAGAGTGGCTTTGTGAGCAGCTCTGCAGGGGGCAAATGTAACTGAACTGACACTTTGCTCGAGTTTGGTCATTCTCATTGGTTAAAGTTTGAAGTTGGATAAATTTATTGTCGGTTTGGTTGTTTATTGGTAAAAATAAAAAGTTACAAACAGCACAACTGAATCTAACCTGCTGTTGGCTGAGTTCTGCGTCATTGTATTGCTCACTCCCTCTCCTGTGAATCACTTTTTTATCTTCATGATGTTTAAAGCAATTTCATTTTAGCTTTGAAGCAAACACCTGGTTTACCTGTCACGTGAGGGGAGAAACGGAGAAAGATAGCACCCGAGCGCATTTCTTCTCAGAAACTCACAGCAATTTGTTGTGTGCCTCTCAGTGTCCTTAACTCGTTTTTCAGTGTGTCTACTGTGCTGAAGTCAAATTACATTCAGTGAATAGGGACAAAGAAAACCTTAGAGTGGAAATTAAGCTAAGGTGTCCAATTATGCAGTGGTGGAGAGAAGTCAACCTGTCTGGATTAAAATTCAGTGAGGTCAACAGTTCATTCTTGTCAGCGGGATGAAGACAGATTACAGTCAGAAGAGCAACGGAAACCACAGTGAGGGCTGTAGCTGCTGACAGGAACAGGATTCACGTAGGAAGGCCCCAGCGTCAGACAATTCCATCATCATGCTCCTCTTCAGATTTTATCTCTGCACATCTCTCTCCTCCTCTGTTTATTTCCTCCCTGCTCCTGGGTCAGATTTCCTCAACTTCCTGCTGCTAATTGAGCTGGAAGTGAAGTCAGTAAATAAAGTGGATGTAGCGTGCAGTGGCCAGAGAGTGAAAGGTGTGAATTGTAAGTCTATTGTATAACCTGTTGTATACTGCAGAGCAGTAGTATTCATCGGCATACAGTTATGAGTAGTGCAAGGAATTACAAGTTCAGTAACATTACTTTAGTAATCACAGTAACACTGACCGGTGTAGTGTCGACTTGTTTTTATCGGCAGTGATACAAACTACACACGTTTTCTGAAGCTCTGTACTGCACCGCTCTGAAGAACTGTACTTGTACGTGTCACAGGGAAATGTTGTAAGTTACATTACCTTTCAGATATACTTTCCAGGTTCACATTGTACCTAAAAACCTGTGATAATTTACTGTTAAGGAATGAATTACCAAATAATGTCTGAAAAGTAAGGTGGTGAAATTAGTGTATTATATAAATTATGAAGACTGTTTTTCAGTGTGATTTAAAAATCCTGAGCGCTGAGCGCTGTCAGTTAAATCTAATCCGTCTTCTCATTGACTACATTTACATGCCCACAGTATTCCAGTTACTGAACTCTACCCAGTTAGGGTCAGACCAGGGACAAACCTGTTTACACGGGACAGGCAGGCTCAATGCCCGAACATACTTTCCGCATTGCAAGTCCGCAGGCGTCCGTGGACTTGGAAAGCGGTTTCATTCATACTGAAAACAATGATTGTCCACGCCAGCCTGGCGGTTTGTGATATGCAGTGCACAGACTGCAGCAGAAAAAACAAAAGATAACAGAAGCAGTTTTAGTGGCTACACATCACTTCCTTTAGTTTTATTTAGCCGGACTAATAATGTTGCAGCTACAACTCAATCCATGTCAACATGGCAGAGACAAGAGCAGAAAAAAATGAAGCTTCTGCAGACATCAGCTAGAGCACATTCTTACCTGAGTGGGAGGAATTTTTTTTTTTTTGTTAAACGAAATTAGAAATCCTTGAGTTTGAGATGACATATGCTGTGAATCAGTGTTTTCTGAAGTAATAATAAGAAGAAAAACTTATTTGTACAGCACTTTTGAAAACAGGGATTTACAAAGTGCAGAATAAGAACAAAGCAAGAACACAACAGCAAAAGAACCCATAAAAACCAACCAACATAAATTAACCTAAACATCATAAGAACCCAAGAACACATCATCAGACGTTATGAGAACCCGGGCAACACAGGAACCCTGCTACTGAAACTGAGACCGAGAGGACCGAGGTTGTGAAAACAGCAGACAGTGAATCAAGTCAAGTCAAAACTTTGCTCTGCTCTCATGTGTTAGTTGCTTTGAGAGGCAAAAAGGATCCTAAAAAGGACTGTTGACCAGAAAGACTGACAGATTTCACACTGAGTAAATCTGAGTAGGAAAATACTTATAAAAGAGACCAAAAAAAAAGTAAGTGTTGCCTTTGTAACATCTGGACTCTGGAGTGTGGAGCAACCGATTTGTCTTTTTTCCATGTGGACAGTCCAGCCAGAACCAAATTTTGGGCTGTGAGCGGACATCCATGAAGGAGTCTGTGTGTCCCTCGTGGACATTGGTGGATCACGATTTTTACTGCATGCAAACCAAAAAGGACAACCACGGACATGCAGACGGGAAAAATATGAATAGGCCTTCACTCAATAACCTCTACATCTCTTCTTTAGACTCACTTCTATCGTTTGGCTTTTTCTTAGCAGTTGGCATTCGTTGTCACTTTTGTCTTTTTTTTTTAATCAGTGTTTGGGATCTTAGTTCTTTTACTAATTATTTGTGTTGTTATTGTTTTAATTGTAAAGCATTTTGTAACTTTGTTTTATTGTTTGTTTTATTAGTTTCCACATACAAACAATGCACATAACATACACGTAGACAACGAGACGTGATGGAGAGATGCCAGAAAAAACTCAGAGGTGCTTAATCAGGGCACTCTCCAGTTCATACATTAATCCATTAAAAAGAAGAACAGTAATTACCTTAAAAAAAAAAAAAAACTTAGGAAAAAAATAATGTCAAAACTTTGTTTTGAAAAGTGTTACATAAATAAAGTTTTTTTTTAAATATTATTATTTATTTCCACTAAAGTCTGTCTCAGCCACTGCCTGTCACAGAGGATGTGACGAGGGTGAATTAGCTTTATCCTCGTCATCATTCACCTTTGATGGAGACAGGATAAATGATAGGATCTACTTCCTTTGATGAAGAATTACTTAAGTAACATCAATCTTTTTTAAACTGAGCATGGGCAGCTGCAATGTACTAACAGAACACTGATGCTGTTTTTTAGAAATCTGCTATTCCAGGTTCCCGTTTCTCCTCGATGACTCATTTGTTTTCTTTACCTGCCTGTCCGACTCAGTCCTCCCTCTCCTCATCCCCCCGTCACGCCACCGAGCTCTCACCCTCCCTTCGCCTCGCCTTCTCTTGCTCCTCCTTCTCGAGGTCCACACACTCTTTCTCACCCTCCCCACCAGCAGTCAAGCTGTGAGACACCATGACGGAGGCTATATTAGGCCGATCACATCCAGAGACTGCATATTGTTTTCTTCTCACACAACACAAGCAGCAGACTATAATTACATTGATTCACCCCCCCGCTCTGTGTGGCTGAAAATAGCTCCTGTATGAAGCTGCTAAGTTGTTCTCGGTGGATGGTGGGAGTGTGGACGACCTTGTAGTCATACATTGACTCAAAGTTAATGAATGACAAATAAATGAGTGATCCTTAAAGAGGCCACGGACTTTCTAAAGGATGGGAATGAAGGAGATGACATTTCTTAAAGCTTCTTTAAAAACAGAACAAATAACTTTAATGTGTTTTTTCCCATGATTGTTTTTCTCCCATCTGAATCATTCTCATGATGACTTGTTTCTGGCCAAAACTGTAACAGAATCCAGCCAGATTTCGCCATCTGGGTGCTAATAGTCCATGCAAAGATTCGGTAACATGGTGTGTGTGCATGTGTGTGTGTGTGTATTTTGTACTGTATCACAATAACATAGTGTTCTTTGTCAAATGGCCAAGTGCTCTCCCCGTACCTTTACCTCTGTTGGGGCTGGCGAGGTGAGTTGCAGTTCCTCTCGACCATCTGCCGTGACGCTGGCCACCCTGAGACAATAACAGGCCGGTCAGGGAGGGAGGGCAAGTGGGCGGAGGAAGGATACACAAATATGCCTGCTTATAATTATAGCCCAGCACCTCAAGCTTTTGCACAATGAAAGCTGCAGCTATGCCCCAGAGGGATTTAAACTCCATCTTTCAGTTTCTAATTGAAGGTTTGCTTTTAATAACTTTTCACTAAATTTGACTTAAAGGACAGGTCTGCCGACATTCTGTATTTTTCCTTGAGTCAGCAAAAAACCTGGGCAAATCAGATTCTGCTATGAAGAATTTTATATGACATCAAATGCAGTTTAAAGTTTTTCAAGGAAAAGTTAAAAACAGGAGACAAGTGTCAGTTGAATTTAGAATAACTGGTAACACTTGAATTTGATTGTCCCTTGCCGACACTCAGTTAATATTTAGTTGCATGTCAACAGTGTGTTAGTTAATATTCAACAGACGAGTAACTTGCATTCAGCTAACTGCCAGCTGACTGTAAGGTGCATTTCAAGTGGTCTGCAGATGTGAGAAGAGTACAGCTGAAGAATCAGACAACATATGACCACAAAACCACTTCACTTCAGTACAACACTCTCCTGATGTCTCTCTCTAACCAAGTAGTCTTGGTGCCTAAACTGAAACATTTCATTTTATTAAAATGTGTCACATACGTGTCACATACACTTACTGCATGAATGTGTTCTGTTGATAGGTTATAGACTTTATACCGTTCACAGCTGTTTGTCACATTAATTGGACAGTCCTAACACATGTCTACAAATGCTTAATAACAAATGTCTATTAATAGTCAGCTGATAGTCAATAGATTACTGTCATTCTCTTGACCATATATTGACATCAGACTGTTGACTTTAAACTGACAATAGTTGATCAATCAGTCTTAAAAGATGTTGACTCAGTGTACAGTGAGTTAGTTGAATAGTAGTTCATAACCTGTTGCAACAAAACATGTTGACAGTCAGCAGACATTTTGTTAAATATTAACTGACATGCTGTTGACATGCGACTGAATATCTACTGATAACTCGTAGAGTGTAAACTAGGGACAAGCTAATATGATAGTTGGTATCAGTATTGGTCTGATATTGGCCAAAATCACTGGATCGCATATCTGAAAGGGGAAAATGTGTAATTAGATCTGATTCATTAGCCTAAAATCTCCCCCCAGAATGCTTAAACTACGCGAGACATGCTGTAAAGAGAGATTTCAGCACAACACAGACTAGCAGACTTTTTTATTTTGTCTTTTTGATTTCCTGATTCTGGCATTTGCTAAAACTGGTCATTTCAGTCAGTACAAAACACATTTACCACACATTAGCCATCAAAACTCCAAACACTTGTGGGCTCCAATAACTCTAACAGACCCACTAAAGGACAACAGAATATCTGAAGTTGTGATGATGTCAATGTCTAGTCCTTGTAATACAACTTACACTTACAACAGGATTTCCAGATACCATAATCGGACCAATTCAGTATTTTGTCTTTTCAAAAATCTTTATATTTGCAACCTGTTTATAAAGTTGTTGGTGCTGGTTTTTGTTTCAGCCATGCGAGGTGTGTTTTAGATCGACAGCTGGCACAGTCCCTGTGGTACACATGCACGCAAAATTCCATTTGCTGTATCAATAAATAAGGTCACCATTCAGCAAAGCTACAGGGTGCCATCATGAAACCAAACTGTGTAAACAGATTTTTGTTTTTTCAAAGAAGATCTAAGACACTAATTTTCAAAGCAGTTGTGTGAACTGTGACAGAAAAAAACCCCTTAATTTTAGTTGGACTTCAGGAATTCTTTCCTCGGTACAAACAAACTGTCTCACAGCTGACAGCCTCAGAGATGTTTGGAAAGTCATTTTCATCTCCTTCTTTGTAGTTTGTGCTTTACATGTAATCATAGATATATAGTAGACAGATAAAGAGATGGATAGATTCATTCATTCATTCCGTCAGTCATTTTAGGTTTTACTTTTGAATAAACTAGCCTATATTTTAGTAAATATTTAAAATTCAGTTTAACAGAGTATATGTGGCATAATGTTTTCAGAAACATTTTGATGAGTCACAATGTAGAGTAGGATTTTTAAAACAATGAATTTTAGATGACTTCAGATTGCCTGCACGGCAGAGAAGATAGTGAAGCACAGCAGTGACGATTCTCGCTGCCCGCTGCTTGGCAAAGCAATGCCATCCCATCCCAGAATGCATTGTGGTGAGGTTATGTAAGAGGCTGTTCTGTTCTATTCTTAGCTTTACCTCACTGAGAAGTAACAGTGCTGGTTGCCCGAGAGTCAAAAGCGCAGAGATCTGATGAGGCGGGAACGATCACGGAGGTGAGAACCAGCACGGTGGGCTATTCTGCCATCAGGCTCTCACACTGGGACACGGGCAGGATGGCATGCCCATTTTTGGTATTTGGAGGAAGTAGAGATGTATAGGTGGGTGTGCAAAGGAGGGGGATTTATATATTTAATGGTGCAACAGGAAAAAGATTTATAAATAGTACTGTTTTAAAAATACTTAAATAGGACGTGTCACAACATTCTTCTGTCTTTAAACTGTGCAGTGTTGGGCCATGTTACAGCTTCCACAGACTCACACACTCTGTGTTTTTCAGCCGCAGACTGCATCCATCTTCACTCTCAGCTCTCTTTTTAATTCCCATCTGTCATGTGTATCCATTGTGTCACTCACCCCCACTTTGATCCCTTACTCTCCAACTGTCCAGTTTGTATCTTAATGGACTGGTCTGTCAGTATTATTTCCTGCTAAGCTCTGCAGTGATATAATAGTGATGCATATGGTGAACATGTGCCAGTGCCTGTGTGACAGCATGCAGTCTGAAGATGAGGCATGTTTTCTGCAGTTGACGCAGGATACTGAACATGTGATCAGGACTGTAGCTGCCATTTAGGACACTGACATCATGACATCATGACCCAAGTATTTCTGAGATTTGGGGGGGTTTTTAGATAAATAAATGATTTAGTGCACCACCATTATCGAAATGTATCATTGACAATTTTATCTTTATTTGTGAGGTATACAGTTAAAACTGCAATTATGTTAGGAGTAGATTAAATTAATAGAAGTAACGTGAAAGGATTCATTTGTAGTGACAAACTTTCAGAGAGTTATCACACTTCCCCTCAGCTCCAACAGCCTAAATACAGGCGGCACAAACAAAATGTGTCAGTTCTGCCACAGCAGCTTCCATTATTATAAACAACTGAAACTGCTTGACTGACCACGAAAACTGCACGTGTGTGCATTGCCCTGCTTATCTTTTTTTTCTTACAGCTATGTGGCCCCTCAAAAATACACAAAAATGTGTAAAACACAAATAAAATCAGTTTAAGATTGTTTAAGCTAAGTGCCTTATTTAACCAGAGGCAGTGCAACACACAGAACAGATTTGTGGGTGCTTTTACATTTTATGTTTAAATAAACCAATCGAATCACTATGTAACAATGAACCTGTGTGGTTAAATGAATGTTGGTAAAATCCCTCTTCACTCAAAAACGTTTATTGAATGTCCCTAAAATGTCAGACATTGATACATCATCATCAAGCTTAACTTCAGATCTCAGGGGACACACTAAGGGGTAAGACCATCTTTTCCAGTGGTGTCACACTTATAAGAAGAAAGCTCACATAACAATAGAGAGGAAATGCACAAAATAATTAATGAATGAACAACTACGTATGGGATTGAAAAGAAAACCCAAAAAGAGAAACACAGAGGTCAGTCCCTTCTGACAAATTTATAATTCAAAGCTAGTTAAAGCTAAGCAGACTTGATATCCTCAACTGGAAATGTTCCAGGGAATCAAGACAATCATACTTAAAAAAACTATTCTAGTTATATGGAGCATAAAGAGGTGCGTGGATTCACGAAGGACCTCAAGCATCAAAGAGTCTTGAGAGCGTTTGTTTACAACAAAACAAAAATCCAGTGGTTCTCCCAAAGATGGGCCAACCAGCTGCGTTATGAGGAATGCAATGGTGGGAACTGTAACTGTCGCCCGTTTTAAATCTAAGAGCTGAGTGACAAACTGCATCCAATGGTTTAAGTGTGGTAGCTGGAGAATTTCTGTAAATTATGTCTCGATAGTACAGAGCAGAGTGGAAAAGTGCCTCTATTAGCATGTGCCTAGTAGACTGCAGAAGACGAGATCTGTTTTGAAGGAAGAATCCAGTAGTTCATCAGCAGCTTCTTAATTAAAACATAGTGTGTTTTAGAAGTCAGTTTATCATCCAAACAAAGTCCCATGTATTTGTAATGGAGATCTCTTTCAGTAGTTGTGCCATTTAAAGTGAACAAATTGAATGTCTCTTAGTCTTAAAAACAGTTAAAAATATATTTGGTATTGTCTGCATAGTTGAAAGCATTAAGGAATGGTGTCGTCTGCATACAGATGGACATTGCAGGCTCAAGGATTTAGCAACATCATTAATATGTAAGGTAAACAACATGGGGCCTAACGTCGAGCCTTGGGGAACACCCTTTGATTCAGTAAGGAACTCACATTATACATCTCTCATCTTTACGCTTTGACACTTTTTTTTTTTTTTAACCAATTACAAGCTGCGGATTCAAATCCAGTGTAGGACAGTCTTTGTATGAACAGGAAATGTTTGAGAGTGGTTGAGAGTGTTTTATATAAATTAACAAAAATTGCCGCACAGTGTTGGTTTTAATCTGTGACAGATACATGTCATTAAAAACTAAGGAGGCAGCTGAAATTGTAATATGTTTAGCTCTAAAACCAGACTGAGAAGATTTAAGAACAGAGGGACTGTCAAGAAATGCTTTAGGTTGTTCGTTCACCATGAATTCCAAAATTTTGGCGAGGCAGGGCAAAAGATAAAGTAATAATTGTTCATATCTTTTCCATCATTACCTTTATGCAGAGGTAAACTCAAACTATAGATCCAGATATTTTCCACAGGCGTTGGTAGAGACCAAAATGAGAGCTAAAAAGAGAACAAATATTTGGCCTAAATTCATCAGCTGTCAGAAACACAACTCCGACTCTTCTGAATTGTTTGATAAGTTGACCTTAAGAAGTTAAAACAATATTTCACCGCAGAACTATTTTTGTGTATCAGTTGCTCACCCTTAGACGTCTTGAATTGAAGAATATGTGTGTTTTTTCTTTCCAGCGTTCCTCCATGGGAAACAGTTTTTTTCAAAAATTCAAGCCACTCACTTTATCTGCTTTTGCTGGCAGTCTGTGGAGATACAGTTTCAAAATATCAAAACCATCTAAAAATGTCCTCCAAAAAAATCTCTGCAGCTTCGTGTGGTTTGATACAAGTCTTCTTCATCGTGTCACAGCCTCAATACTTCCAAAACACTTATTTCAGCTCAAAAGCTCCTAAAACCAACATATCCAGTTCAAGGCTCCCTGACATGTCCGGCAAAGCACGTCCATGAGAAGTTCTCTAGCTTGAATGATGAATCCTGCCTCTCTGTTTTAGAGGTATTGAGCCTGTGACACGATAAAAGAGACTTATGTACCACACAAAGCTGTTGAGAGTTTTGGATGAACATTTTTAGATAGTTTTGATGTTTTGTACTGTATCTCAACAGACTGCTAGCAAAAGCAGCTAAAATAAGTGGCTTCCAAAAATAGTTTTGTGGTGAAATATCCTTTTAAGAGGCAAAATAATGACAATGTTGTGTTCACACATTTTTTGTGCCCTCAGGTGGCCAAAAAATCTTTTACTGAATAATTAAAGTTCATAATTAGAACTTTACAGGATTTTTTTTAAACTCTTTACAGTATTCCATCTATAACATTTTGTTTTTTCAGTATACCAAAGCAACTTATTTTGGATTGACACAACTATCATTTATTCAGTTTCGTATCTGTGAAAGTGTGGAAACAGCTTTATAACAGCATGTAGATTTTTATTCAAAAGCCATTTTTACATCATAAATGTTGCTCACGACATCTGCAGTTTTAAAATAATGCCATAATAATTCTGTGGCAAATGTAAACACACACTGCATGTTTTATTGAAACCTTTCAATTCGTTTAAACACTTGCAAATAATATATTGAAAAATATGCAGTCACACAGTTAATGTAATTTGCCTGTGTAAGTGTGAAACTGATGTACGACCACATTAATATAATTTTAAAAAGAGTTATCTTCAACTTCATATATTAACGTGCACATTTTCATGTTATGAACCAGAAGAGGTTGCACTTTATTTCTTTTCCTCGTGCACACTTCTGTACTAATGCATGTGCCCCAAACATTTTGCTCTTAAGAGGACTGACAAAA
>JAPZDX010000005.1:503152-513278 GCA_029783625.1 Naso annulatus | reverse complement strand
TTAGGTTTTTTTGGTTAAAAGACTTAAAAATCACCATAGAAATGCAGTCTATGTAAGTCAAACCTTCATCACAGACTTTATCCTCATGTCAAACACACAATGATCAAAAATCAGTTAATGTATCTGTCTTTTCCTGGTGATTGTTTTGGTTCCAGTTGGGATGGTGTTAAGTAAACTGTGATAATCCAGATGAAGTTGGTGTGCTGCTAAAATGAACTCCATAACAAAATAACAAAGCGTCACCATCTTTGTTTTTGTTTTTTTGTTTTTTTTTTCATTTGTTTTGTTTGTTTGTTTTGTGCTTTGCCACACAGATTTGAAACAAGTATACCCTGTTAAGTTATTTCATGGAGCTGCCTGTTCATCATCATTAAAAGAATGACTTCTATTTATGCAGAGGCTGATGAGGTTGTGACCTTTGGGACTGTAATAACAGCCACTGCTGTCTTAACTGTTCAGACTATAGGTTACTACAGCTAAAGACAAAAACATGTCTTGCTCATAATAACAAGATAACAAATGCAATAGTTGCACTTGTGTACTGCGATCTTACTCTTCTCACTTTGGCATATTTTTCTTTTTCATGCCAGTTTCTGTTGATGAAAATCTTATGTTTTTGAAATGAGTTTTGAAGCACTGAAACATTTATATCTGCACACCTGTGAAAATTGCAGTGACATTTGAGCCTACTCCTGGTTCAAATTATCTGTCACTAGCCTATTTTTTAAAAATGTATAGGAGCATTAAAGTAAGCTTTGCGATCAAATTTGTACCTGTTTCCTTCATTGTGTGTGTGATGTAATTGACAAGCTACCAAAGTTGCATTTTTTAAAATATTTTTACAATTAGAACATATTTGTGTTTAATTTGATGCCTTATTATTAATTTTTGCAGACAGATTTAGTCACTTGCTTTTTGTGTCTTTCAGGTCTCTCAGGAGCATGTGGAAACTGAGCAAGACCCTGAAGTTCAAACAAAAGAGACTCAAGACTACGCCAGCCCAAAAGTGGTAGAAAACATGATAGAAAAGCACGAGCAGAAGGAGATGATCACTGAATCAGCAGATGTTTCTATGGGGGATGACGCCAAATGTGATGTTGGAGCAGAAGACTTAGACATGCAATCTAAAGAAGACTCAAGTCCTAACATCTCTAGCTCCTCAGATTTGATCTCAGGGACTCCTCAGAAACCCAACAGTCGACGTCAGTCCTTTATCACTCTGGAGAAGTATGCTGATGGAAAGCCAGCCAGCCCCAGCAGTGTGTCCACATTCACGGGTCCCTTGATAAAGAACTCAAATAGCCAAGAACGCTCTTACCCCAAAAAGACATCATCTTCTCAGGCTGCCTGGACTTCCACTTGTTCAAACTCTCAGGATTCCCATTCAACTCAGACAGCAAAAACTAACTTACAGGGTCCTGTAAACCAAGCCCCTGAGTCTCCTATAAGGCCGAAAGACTCCGGGAAGAAATGTGGGCCAATAAGGTTGACTGAGAGAATGCCCAGTGCTGCAACAGAGGAGGAAGATGTTATTCCAGACACCCAGACTGAAGCGGAGGGAATGAAAAGTACAAAAGTGTCTTCCACATTAGAAGAACTGAAGCCATCAAGCCAGGAAGAAGAATCTGACCAGACTCTGGATGATTCTCAATTGTCTGAGAGTCAGACGTCTTCAGGCGAACCGAGACGTTCTGGACGCCGCAGAATCAGACCTCAGCTGCCTGGAGAGGACCCTAAGGAACGAGAAGAAAAATACACACACTTAAAGAGGAGACGTTCTGGAGAGGAACCTAAAAATGATTCTCCTGAGTCAAGCCAAATGCAAAGTAGACCAAACACGAGAAGCAAGCAGGCTGCTGAGGAGGACAGCGGCAGATTGCGAACGAGGGCACAGAGGGACAAGAGTGAATCAAGCCAAACTAACTCTCAGGGTCGAGCTCACAAAAAGATAAAACTATACAGCAATTCGCAGGAGTTCCTTGATAAACCTGAAGCAAAAAGGAGAAGCACCAGAGAGTCCAGCCAAACTGATTTGCATTCAGATTCACAGTCTGATTACGAGAGTCAGTCACAGGGTAGACACAGTCGACGAAGAAAGTCATCCTTGCAGGCAAAGGAGGAAGGTGAAAGGAAGGAAGAGATTTTGCCGGACAAAGAAGAGCCAAGCCAAACTGCCACGCATGAGCATGAGCTTACAGAACAGGCTAAAAAGGATGATAAGCCAAAGAAAGATTCTCAAATGGTCATGCCTTCTCTTCAAGCTAGTAGTAAATCCCCAGAATATGAGCTTGTAAATCAGACCAATAAGGATGATGACAAGTCAAAAGATTCTCAGATTGTCACTTCTTCTCCTCAAACAGGTGGCCAGTCCCAAGAGTTGGAGTTTACAGATGTTAAAGAGGACCCCAGGGGCCGTAACACAGAAAAGACCAAAAAGGAAACAGATTCTCAGATAGTTACTTCTTCTCCAAATAATGAGTCCCAAGACAGAACAAACACCACAAACAAGTGGGTAAATGAATCAGAGGTCAAAGACAAACCCAAGATTGTAGAAGAAACAGATTACAACCTTAGTCAAGAGAACTCTCAAGTGATCACACCATCATCTTCTAATAGCCAATCTCTGCGAAGATCCAGAAGAAGCAAGGCATCATCTGAGGCTGCAGAGTCTGAAGATAAAAGTAAAAATAATGATTTTTCAGGAAGGAGAAGTAGATCCAATTCCCAGCCAGCATTGTCAACTGCGAGCCATGTAGAGCCCGAGGCCACAAGTGGAGGTAGGACCAGAAGGAGCAAGGTACAAGAGGAGCAGTCAAAGTCAAGTTCTTGCTCCACCCCAGAGAGCTCCAAGTCATTAAATATTGCAGGATCAACAGAGTCCTCCCAAGGCAGAGGCAGATACTCAAGAAGATCTTCTCAAGCTTTAGTAGCCAATATGGAGTCCTCACAATCTGAATCCTCAGAGGCCAGAGAAAATTCTCTAATGCCCAAAAAAGGAGGAAGGAAACCTCGAGCATCTCTTCAAAGTCCTGTCACCCTTGAATCTAAAGACAATATTAATAACGATTTGGTAAAGAATAATTCTAAACAAGCAGACACACAAAGCAAAGAGGCCATAAATGTGATTGACATAGTTGATTCACAGGAAACCCAAGATTTGCAGGATTTTGAATCTCTCCCAGTGACATGTAACATTGAGGAGCCAAGTAACAAACAATCACCAACTGAAAAAGCGTCTGAGTGTGTTGTCGAGAAAACTGACACCCAAAACACAAAGATAAGCCAATTGGTGAGTGAGTCAACTCATGAGGAGGAACAAAGACAAGTGGACTCTAAAACAAACATTGATGTTACCTCTTTGCAAGAGAGCGTCACTGTGGACTTGCAGCCTGTTGAAATGCTTGAAACAGGTGAGATCAGTGCTGATCAGACTCAGGAGAAGTCACCCAGTGATCTGTCTGTGTCATCTGCTGTGGATGCATTGATGGTTCTTGATGAGCCAACAGAGAATCTGAAGGCCTCAGAGTCTTTGGAGGAGAAAACTGAAGAAATGTCTGAGCCTGGCAACAGTGTTGCAGAAAAACAAAACGATGATTCACATTCCAACTACCAGCAACAGCCAGTTGCTTCAGTGGAGGACACATCTGAAGACAGTCTCAAAACATCTTTTGGACAAGACCAGATGGAGTGCCTGAATGTCATAGAGGGTGTTTCAGAGGAGGAGCAGAAGCCTGACTCCATCAAAAAGGGCAATTCACCAAGCCAGCACACCGACATGTGTGCCAGTGTTGACATCACAGCTCCACAAGAGAGCGACAATGAGGGCAAAACCCAGAATATAGAAAATCAAAATGAAGATGACACTCAAGCTGCTAAAACTGAGAATGATGTTGCAAATTTGGATGCTCCCTAAAGTGATGTATGTATGACTTCAGGGTTATCTGAAGTAGTAAGCAAAGATGATTGCCAGCTTTCTCCGGCAAAACAGAAAGACTTAGAGGCTGTAGTAGAGCCAGATGTTGGCCAAAGCCCCAGCAGTGGCAAGACCAAAGGAACCTGGTCTCCTTCAGCCTCCCCATCAACCAGTATTCTTAAGAAGGGCCAGAAAAGACCACATGAAGAAGAGACTCCTTCACCTCTTGTGAAAGTAAGTGAGAAAAACCTTGTTCTCAGTCAAAATGCACAAGTACACTCTCCACTATTAAAAAAAATTGAGTTTTTGTTTCTAATGGGGGCAAAATAGCTTTAACTTCTCCTTTAACTTTGCAGTCTAGGCGTGTTTCTTTTGCTGATCCAATCCAACAACAGGAAATAGCAGACGACATTGATCGTCGCAGTCCTGCTGTCAGAACCAGCTCCCCCAGAAGATCCAAAGGTAGCAGCATCCCACAACCTAAGGTAAGAGTGAAGCCAGCTTTGTTCCTAATTGACATATTTCTGATTTGCATGAACTAAGCTTTTTTCTTTAAATTATTTGCTTTGATTCTAAGATGACACTCTTCTGTTACTAATTCTAGTATGTGACGACTCCAACAAAGGGCTTGCTGATCCTGAGTCCCAGAAATCTGCACAGTCCAGGTTACAAGAGCTCTAAGAAATGCCTGGTATGCACTAGCAATTATTATTATCACTGTTTTTATTCCCACCAGCAAACAAACTAAACAGAGGTTGTAAACATTAAAAGTGCTACATCACAAACAAACATCAACATACAGCTATGATCAGTCTTCATTCATTCTTTAAGCAGTGTTATTTAGGTGTTCTTTTGTGTGTGTGTGTGTGATTTGGCCTCCCTAGTTTCTGACTCAAGACCTTGGTTATAGCTACAAATTCCAGGTTTCTGTATCAGTATTGTTATGATGTACATGCAAACTACAAACAAAACTGATTGTATCAATTTTATGTTTTGAAAGTTCTCTCTTGAAGTTTTAGTCAAAGTTTCTACAAGGGGAAAGGCCCATTGGCGGTTGGGGAAGACCCACTGACATCCGTGAAATAACGGATGACGGCTCGGAAAGATGGCATGCGATAGTGCTAGGGTTAGCACCCCGAAGCACTGCGCTCGGATGCTGCAAGACAAGAGGATGAAGCAAATAGAATTTGCAACATCTGCGGTTAAATGTTTAAGAATGAATGTGGTGTGAGAATTCACCAGGGCAAGTCCAAGTGCAAAGAGCAATTTAAGCAACGCAAAGCACCGAATACTACTCAGAGGGTCATCTCTGAATTAATTAGCCCTGTTTGTCAGTCGGTGGAGAACCAGGGCCAGTAGGCAAACTGCAGTGCCCCGGACTTCCATGCTGAACCTGCTCAGAGCACAAGGAGAGGCAGTGAACCCAAAAACCCAGAGGGCTTGCATGAGAAACTATGGCTGAACTTACCACCGGCAGTAGACCGCAGATGGGCTCAACTGGATGAAGATTTGAGCATCACCCTGGACAACATCATGAAAGAAGATAATCATCATGGTGGAAATTGTGTATCAAGCGTGCCATGATACCTTTGGAGTGAAGGAGGGAAGTGCTGTCAAACGTCTGGCAGAGCCCTGTAGGAGACAGCACCAGATTGCAGAGCTGTGGAAAGAACTTAGGACGCTCAAGAAAAGGTGGCGGAAAGCAGACCAAGAGGGGAAAGAAGCCCTAAATAAACTAAGCTCAGAACTGCGGAAAAACTTACTTAAGCTTGGGCAGAGGCAACCCAAGAAAAAGCAGAGGGAGAAGCATCGGCAGAGGAAAGCCTTCTTTAACAACCCCTTCAGGTTCATAGCTGACCTCCTCGGGCAGCCAAAGAGCAGGAGACTGATGAGTTCCAAAAAAGAGGTGGAGGATAGTGTGGCAGCAGAAGCAGCACATGGCGACTCTAACAGAGTCATTCCCCTGGGGGACTGTCCTTTTCAGTCACCGACAGTAAAACCACACAGTCTGTTCAACATGTCAGATTTCACTATTGATGCAGTAAGTACAGTGGTGAAAAAAGCTTGAGTAGGATCTGCTCCAGGTCCATCAGGCACCACCTACAAGATCTACAAGAACTGCCCACGGCTGCTGAAGAGATTGTCAAAGCTTCTACGGATACTCTGGAAGAAGCAGGAATCCTGGCTCTGGACACTCACTGAAGGCTGACTTGTCCCCAGAGAGCTGAACTTATCAGGGCTTGACCACTTCCGAGAGATCTCCTTGCTAGACGTTGAAGGGAAAATATTCTGGTCAGTCATTGCTAAAAGGCTAACATCTTACCTACTCACCAATGGGTATGTTGGCACAAGTGTCCAGAAAGGAGGAGTGCAGGGATACCCTGGATGCGTTGAGCATAAATCTGTGATTAAGGTCATTTAGGAAGCAAGAAGGAACACCAACACACTCTTAATTGTCTGGCTAGATCTCGCCAAAGCCTATCCAAGCATACCTCACCAGCTTATTCATAAAGCATTGGAACACTACCAAGTACCATCAGGAGTTAAGCTCATGATGTCACACGTGGACTCGCTGAAGATGCAATTTACCATGGGAGATTTTACCACCAGATGGCAGAGGCTCAAGAAGGGCATCATGGTAGGATGCACAATATCCGTGGCCCTGTCTGTTGCAGCTATGAACATGCTACTCAAGGCAGGAGGGATGCAGTGCAGAGGACCAAAAGCAGATGATGGGACAAGACATCCAGCCTGCAGAGCTTTCATGGATGACATTACCATGATGAATCCATTAATCCAGGGAACACTAAGCTCTTTGGAGAGGATGACTACCTGGGCATGGATGCAATTTAAACCAAGAAAATCTAGAAGCCTGTGCATCCTGAAAGGAAAGCTGTTAGAAGGTATCTTCATCATTCAAGGATCTGAGATTCCAACTGTCCAGTGATGTCTGGGGAAGAATTATGACAGCACCCTGAAGGACAACGGCAACCTCAAAGATACCATTGCCCAACTGAACATCTGGCTAAAGGGAAGTAACAACAGACAGCTGCTTGGGAGATTTAAGGTATGGTGCTTCCAGTGTGGCATTATACCTTGACTTCAGTGGCCATTCCTGTTGTACAACTTTCCTATGACTCAAGTGGAAGCAATGGAGAAACTGTGTAGCAAGTTGATCCCAAGCCGTTCCCCCAGCTCTCAGTTCAGTCAACCTGCACCGCAAGATTTCCAAACTCTGCTTACCAATCTCCTCAGTTGTGGAGGAGTTCAAGGCCATGAAGGCAAGGGCAGCCAGCACACTGCTACTGTCCGAGGATGAGAAAGTCAGACAAGCTAGTAATACCATCAAGTGTGGCAGAAAGTGTAAGCCACAGGAGGTGATGAAGGAGGCAGAAACATACTGGAGACATCAGGAGATCGTTGGTGTGGTGTGTCAGGGGTGGCTAGGTGCTGGAAACTACAGTGCCATGGGCTGGAGTAAGGCCAATGCCAAAGGCAGGAGAGGACTCGTAGTGCAGAGGGTCCGAGAGGCAGCAGAAGACTGCCATGTAAAAGCAGTAGGGCTTGCCTCCCAGACTCAGTGGATGCAGTGGGACCAGGCGCTCGGGTGGTCGCTGTCTTGGAAGCAGCTCTGGGGCACAGACCAGGGCAAGTTGACCTTCCTCCTGCGTGTTGTGGCCGACCTCTTGCCAAATCCAAGCAACTTAAAGATCTAGGGCAAGAAAGAGGACCCACTCTGCGGACATTGTGGAGCTACCCTATGCACCCTAAACCACATCATGACTGGATGTGCCAAGGCACTTGCAGATGGCCGACAGGTGGAGGCATGACAAAGTCCTACAGAGTTTGAAAAGTGGACTGACCTGCAGAGGGTCAAAGCCAATAAATATCAGGCACCACCACCTAAAGTCATCAGTTTCCAAAGGGAAGGTGACAGGGCCCCCAGGGCACGTAGAAATGCCATAAACCTGCCGTACAATTTGCATCAAGCATGTGACTGGGAGATGCGTGTGGACCTTAAAAAGAAGCTTATCTGTCCAGAAGAGTTGGCAATAACCACCCTTGGACCAAATATGATCCTTTTACCCAGGAGCTCAAAAAACAACCTGATAGCCTAACTTACAGTGCCCTGTGAATACAGGCTAGCCATCTCCCACCAGCTTCAGAAAGCCAGGTACCAGGATCTGATAGATGAGGCTCTTGTCAAAGGATGGCATGCAGCTTTATTTCCTATTGGTCGGATGTCGTGGTTTCCCCACAACATCAGTGCACTGTTTCCTTCAGAAGGTCAGTCTGGATCCCAAACAACTGAAGAAAGCCACTGGGGAGATAGCCACAGCGGCTGAGACCAGCTCCAGGTGGTTGTGGCTGTAGAGACCACAGTTAGAACACTTCTGCAGGTGAGGGCTGATCTGGTCTTTGCTGCCCCACTCAGGCGAGATATACAGGTTAGGGACGAAAGACCAGTGACCCTGAGGTACCCTCTGAAGATGCAGAAGGTTTCCTAGTAATGTGAGTGCTCTGACCACCCTACCAGATTCTCATCATAAGGAGGATCTCGCAATGCTACATTGCAAGTTGCTCCTGCAGTCTCTGCTTGTAGCAAAGCACCTCTGATGTTTATCTCACTGTACAAACATTGCACACAACTCAGGACAACAGCATGTGAAGCTAATGTAATATGGGCCAGAGACCATGACCTACACCAAGCCAACAAGGCAAAGGCTAGTTTGACATTACAAGTCCCTGCCTCCCAGAGCATGTGAGCAGAGCGAGCGGTGAGCATGAGGGAAGAATTTTAAGTGGAGCTGTGAGCAGATTTTCAAACAGTCTGGAGTGGAATTGGAGGGGCATCGCTCAACTCCGCTCTAGTGCCGCCCACATCATGTCTAGACCTGCCCCAGCGCGCCTGGCTTGCCTGCATGAGTACGCGCAACATGGTGTGTTTTTTGTTTTTGTTTTGTCTTTTTTTCTTTTCCAAATTACAATTAGATTTAAAACACGGGCTGCTCTCATCTGTTAAGGTTTGTTAATTCATAAAAAAGAGAGGCATGCATTGCGGAATTTTGATGGAGCTCTTTGCTCTCTCCTCATCTTTTTTTCAAAAATCAATCAGTTAACCTAACAGCAGCATGTACCACTGATAGCTGGCTTCTTTGAATCAGCTGAGCAGTGGAAAGCAGTGTGAATGATGCAGGAGAGAAGAGATTTATGTAAAGACGAGAGGCTGCTGATACGAACAGGTGAATGAAAGTGAGGGAAGGGATTAAACGACTTGTTCTTACCGCTGTAAATGAGCGTGCTGCTCGTTATAGCGCTTCTCCTCAACTCTCTCCGTGCAAAACTTCTATACACATGACCACATGCTGTTTGTGTGTGGCTTGAAGCTGTGTTTGGCTGCAGGGCTCTGATGCACTAAGAGCTGTGAGGTGCAACATGCAACTTAAAGGTTGTGACCTTAAATACAAACATCTGGTTCATGAGGCTACATGAGGAAAACGACTGACTGGGAGGAGTGATGCGCCCCATGGTTGCTTGCAAGATGTGGTGGGGATTTTTTTCTCTTTTTCTTTTTTGTTTTTGTGAGCGGAGTAAAATCTGTGTTTAGCGGAGAGTGGGATGGGGCGGAGCGGTGTGAAGAGGTGTTGAGCACTGGAGCGCACGTTATGGACAGCTCCACGAGCTGTGAGCAGTGATTCGTTCCGCTCGCGCTCTGCTTACATGCTCTGCTGCCTCCTAATTATTGTCCTCCTCTGTGTCTTTACTTCTACTGTATATGGGTGCTTAATGGTTTATGTTGTCAGGCTCGCAGACTTCGGTCTTGTTGTCCATTCTGTCCTGCTCCCGTACAGGATTCTCCACTGGGTCCTCCTTGACCTCATGGCAGCCCAAAGCTCCTGTGATATGTTATGACCAAAAAAAAAACACTCTCCAGTGCTTTGTACAGTCAGCTAGCAATCTTATGACATTGTCAGATGGACAGTTAGAAAAATCATGATTAATCTGACGCCCAGACTTAGTGCAGCTCTCTCTGGAGCCATGAAATGCTTTACACAAACTTTTTCATAAATATAAAACACCACTCGCAAAGACTAACGTGATTTGTAAAATTGGTACACTTCCTGCGAATGATTAAAATCTGCACTAGAAGCCATTAGTCCTGATGGTTGAAGCAATGCTTTTCCTTCAGATATCAGAAATGAGCCAAGAGCC
>JAPZDX010000005.1:443686-455469 GCA_029783625.1 Naso annulatus | reverse complement strand
AATTTAAGAGCACCACTCTAATGTCTAC
Organism: Naso annulatus; assembly: GCA_029783625.1. Lineage (NCBI taxonomy): Eukaryota > Metazoa > Chordata > Actinopteri > Acanthuriformes > Acanthuridae > Naso > Naso annulatus. The sequence continues at coordinate 455,441 of JAPZDX010000005.1, read as the reverse complement.
AAGCTAATATGAAGCTGGATCCAGGAGGCTATTAGCTTAGCTTAGCTTAGTTTAGCTAAGTTTTGCTTAGCTTAGCATTAAGAATGAAAAAGAAACCCAGAAACGGCGTATTTACTGAAATTTCAAGTTATTCCTCTAAAATCTTCCTCACAATGAAAACACACTTAGCCTAAAAATATTGTTGCATGATTAATCTTGTTAATTTTTTTTTTTTTTTAAATAACCCTGTAGCTGAAATAGTGGTTGTTTGAAAGACAGAGGATGGAATCTATTGTGTTGCATTTTGGGAAATGTAGGATTGACCTATAAACATCAGGATGGCTCAGCCTCTGCTGCTCTGATTTTAATCTGTCTCTTGTACAGTAAGTCAAATAACTTCATGAAAATGTAAGATTCAGGTTTTGTTGATCCTAAAATGAGAAGTTATAACTTTCTTAACTTTGCCCTCTTTCCCATAAAGTTTCTCATACTTATTATTGTGTTGACCGAACAAACAATGCAGTATTTTTAACATAAGTAACATCCCAAGCTTGACAATATACAATATGGCTTATAATGATTTTTGTTTAATCTCATTCTTTGTTTTCTCTTCCCTAATATGCTATAATGCTGTGAACGTCATTGTTGTTTCTCCTGTTTTTCAGATTGCTGGTTGTTCGGTTCATCTTTCAACTGGATAACCCTTTGCCCTTGTCAGTCTGCGTGTTATGAGAGCGTAGTGAAAGAGTTGTTCATATACCACAAATGTCATGCCCTCTCCTGAAGGAATAACAATGGAAGGTGGACTTGGTTAAGGGCAACAAGCAGGGGAAATACCACGCTATAAATACGTTAGAAGTGCTGCGTCTGAGTCTGTTAAAGGTCGGTGTTGACTGACTTTGGCGCTTCTGGATTTGAGACGTTGCAAAGAGGTGCAGACTGTAAGAGAGGAGGGCTGTTTGTTCTGGGTCACCATGCACCCATACACGTCACACACACACTGTTCACCAAACAGAATAATGTGTTTCACGAGTCCAGCAGAATGTTTTCTGATCTCTGCAGGGTTACGGTACATTACACATGTTATGGCTGCAGCAGACTAACCCTCTGCTGAACTACAAAGAGGCTCAGCATAGGTGAGGCTGTAGTCAGAGGGGGCCCCGGACGCTTAAGTACTCCCACATGCGCAGCATTGAACTCAGTAAGCGTATGAGCACATGTGCCAGCTATTGTTCATGAAAATGTGTCTGCATTTTACGGTGCAATTAATGTTTAATTCTTAGGAATTTAGTCGACCCACATGGATTGCTGCATGACGTCACTCTTTTAGTTAGTATTGGTCTATGCGTGTGAGTGTGAGTGTGTGTGTGAGTATGTCTAAATGCATGTGTGAGTCACAGATCAGGCCTGAGGACAAAACAAAGCAAAACAGCCACCAGCAGAAATGCTCTGTCTGAAAATCTCGGCCTCAGACGTGTCTGCTGTGGTTTTTCCTCTAAAAGATGAACCTTTCTTCGGCAGACCTGTGAATCATCGTGCTAAACATCGTACACGTGGTGGGATAGATATGCACAGTGTGACAGGATGAATGCCAAAATGGATCCATCTGTCAGTACTTTGATGTTAATAGTGATAACCTACTTTGCTTCCAGGCCCTGGACAGACATTTTGAGAGGCTCTTACCTCAGAAAATGAATGTTTGACCTTTCTACCTTTGTGTTAGCCAGCTAGCTAGCTAAGTTTGGTTAATGTGAGAGCATAATAGAAGGCAATATTGCGTGAGGTGATGCAAACGTAGAAAGGTGCACACTGTTCTGAAGTATGTGTGTTGATTAGTATTCACACGGCATCCCATTGGTTGTACTGTTAGTAGTTAATCATTTCCACAACTATAGAAGAATCAACCAGAGCTCCCACACAACAGCAAAAACACCAAGTTATGGTGTGACTCTGTCACATGACAGTGGGTATTGGGCAATGCTTTGCATCATGAATTTTCTTTTTTTTATGGCTCTAGGCGGCCTCCATCATGAGGTATGCCTATCAAAGTTTGATTGATTTGACAATTTCATTTGGACAAACTTTAGCGCTTTGTCAGATAGATGGCTTTATGCAGCCACAACAGCAATAAATAATACAGTTCTTTTTTGTCTCAAGGGGAGCAAACAGCCTCTGCACAAGCCTTTGTAGGTGACAAACAGTGTAAAATGTCAGTCTGACAAATTCACTTAAACTGATCATCAAGCCAAGGTTGTAATAGTTTTAGATTTCTCATTGGTTTTTATTTACATATCATTTTGACTCCAAGAAGTTTTTTAAGCAAGTTTTGTAGTTTAGTTTAGTTTTTATTTTTCAAAAATTCGTAATTTCAGTTTAGTTTTTATTATTTTAAGTGTTAGTTTTATTGGAGTGGTCTGCTGGGGCAGCAGCATCTCAGCTGCGGACTGAAGGAGACTTGACAAGCTAATAAAGAAGGCCATCTCTGTCTTGGGGTGCCCCCTGGACACTGCAGGGGGTGGGTGAGAGTAGGATGGTAGCTAAGCTATCATCCATAATGGACAATAACTCCCACCCCATGTATGATACATTGACGGCCCTGGAAAGCTCCATCAGCGACAGGCTGCTTCACCCTAAATGTGTGAAGGAACACTATCGCAGGTCCCTCCTGCCAGCTGCTATAAGACTGAACAATCAGCACTGCTCCCAGTAAATCAGTGTAACCACCAATCACTGTAGCTGTGCAGTATCAGTGACCAGTGTGCAATACTTTACTCAGTCATTCAGTTCATCATCAACATATGTGCAATCACCAATGTGCAATACCTTGAACGTTGTTGTACTGTTTTTAATTGTGTGCTCTTTGCACTTTTTCTTTTATCTCCTATTTATTATTTATTTCTTATTTTTGTAATTCTTCTACTTTTTGTAATTAGTGTTAACTTTTGCTCTTCAATCTGGCTGCCTGCAACACTGCAATTTTCCCATTGAGGGACTAATAAAGGAGTATCTTATCTTATCTTACGATGTTAGCCTTCACACTCATCTGTCTGTAACGTTAATCAGGCCTCGGTTAAGTATAAAAATATGTTCGGTTGCTTCTCACCCGCTGTGGTGTTTTATAAAAGGTGTGGGGGCCAACAGTTCTGAAGGGAGGGGGTTCACATGAGCTAATATGGATGTGCGGCCGTCCCAGCTACCAAAACAAAGAAACTGAGAAGATCGATATCAACATAGAGAGGACGTGTGACGTCACTCTCCATTCTAGGTGTCAATACGTCACTGAGTCTTTACAGCAAAATGTGTTTTTCCTGAAATCTAATAAGACTGAATTTTGTATTTAGCCCTTTTAAGTTGAAGCCATTGCTGATCATTTGTCACAGCACGTTTTGGCTGTCAGTCACTGACTGTCAATACGCACAGTCGTTAGCAGGTCTGTAGAGATGAGACGTTCATGAAGGAGCTGGATAAGAGTTGTCTCTGTTAAAAGTAATGTGTTCTTTACTATTTGGCTTTTAACTTCGTCTGTTTGATAAACATCTGTGTTCATATTTCAGTAGCCTTGTTTTGATCTGCTACCGTTTACCCTGTGTTGTTACTGCATTACACTTTTAATACAAACATGACACTTCCTGTATCCATTTCAAATTAAAAGTCCTCTAGCATTCAATGCCAATTCTTTATTTCTTCACAAAACCTTTATTGTAAAACTTCTGCAGGAACGTTTAGTGGAAAGACAATTTCCTGTTCTGCTTGCTCCTTCTTCCTACTCCACTGCAGCCTGGATCATTGTTTCCAAAACCTCTGACAGAGCATGAATTGACTAGTGCAGGTTGCCGTTTTGTTGACTAAATCCAAGAGGTTGGGTGGCGTAATGTAAAATTTATTTGAATGTATTCAAAATGTTTTTGACAAAGTGCCATCATATCCCTCTGCTGGCTGCATCCCACTCTGACCAGCTCCATGCCTATGGTGTCTAGATGCAATAATGCAGTAGGGCCTTGTAAGCATTCACCATGGTACAAACTATCATGGTCATCACACATAACCACCCTGGATTAAAAAAAGCTCAGAAAAATACTCTTGTCCTTGGGGAACCTAACGGAGGCTAAAAACTCTGATCTAAGCTTCTGTAGAAGAGCTATAGAAAGAATCCTGACTGGAGACATCACAGTCTGGCTTAGTTCATGCACAGCCCCGGACAGTGAGGCTCTGCAGTGGCTGATTAAAAACTACCAGAACTCTTTCGGATTCCATCTACAGAGCATCAGTGACATCGGTGAGTAAGATGTCTGCACAGAGCCCAAAGGAGACCAAAAGACAACAGCCACTCCATCCACAGTCTGCTCACACTGCTGCAATCTGGGAGAAGAAACAGAATACTACCAGACCGTGAGACGTTGAAAGTCATTGCTCTGCACTCCACTACACCCTCCTACAGAGCAGCTTCAGTTAGCTAAATCATAGTTTGTTTCTTCCCCTGCAAAAATGACAATTTAAAAAAAAATCTTGATTAAATGTGCGCTATGTATCTGTTTGAGTAACAGTGTTTGTTATGTATAGTATTGGTGGCCAGTGTGCTCTTTTGTTGTTGTTGTTGTTGTTTGTTTGTTTTTTAATTAAGGCCTGTACACAGTGGATGCTTTTTTTTTTTTTTTGCTCGAGTAATTCACATGAAAAAACTATTTTTCAAACTGCTGATTGGTCATGAGTATTTACACAGAACGCGAATATCACACTTCAAAAAAAGTGACCTTTTTATTTTTCAAGTCAAGGTCAATATTTCTGAACTTTCACGCTGTTAACAAACGCATCAACCAATCATGATGGTTGTGCAGAACAGACGTCATGTCCGTCTCCACAACAACAACATAAACAGTAACGGCAGACAAGCTCATCACCTGTGTCTCTCAGCACCAAGGGTTGTTTGACAAACGACATGCAGATTATAGAGACAATATACGGCAGAGTATCACCGATCAGTTGGGCCCTGCAAACGGTAAGTAATGTTAGTTTATATAGTTAACTTTTGGATGATGTAACATTAGTTAACGTGTGTTAACGTGTGGGAGACTCTGTTAACTCTAACCTATCTAATTATACGGTATGCTGTTAATGTGTGTGAGGTGATGTTGTAGTATTTTTACTCAGTATTTTGTTGTGTGCTGTTAAGTTCTGCTGTGTTTTAAAATGACATTTTTAACATATATTTTTTCCATCTTTGGAGTGAGCTGTCAAAACTCTTTCACAAATTCGTAGTACCTTGTTTCTGTTGCATATTTGTGTCACTGTCGGTGTGAAGAGTTTTCATCCGAACATTTCGCACCCTGAACAATGTGCATTTTTGTGTCACTTATTCGTTACCTGGTGCAGACCTTAATCATTACAAATGTAAACATATGGATTTCAAGTACCATCTAAAAGTCACATTAGCTTTAGCAAACTGACACTTCTTGTAACAAAAACTCTTACTTGTTGATTGTAGGCCTGTAAAAAAAAAACAGGTATACCATACACCTTTGAGAAAACAACAGCACATACGCAGAAGCTAAAGGAGGTCCTTTAACATTTGAAGCATTAGCCTTAATAATTTATGTGGCTGCTGTGTTATGACAGCTGAGTTTCCTTTCATTTTGTCCACTCATACTCTGGCTCTGACAGCAGCTGACAGTATAATGCACTAAATAACTGCTCTCGTCACCACGTGGTGCTCCCAGTCCGCGGTTTCCCCCCATGGATATGATTATTATGGGGTGTGTGGGGGTGGAGGACTAGGTGATGCTAGAGAAAGAACTGTCAGTGCAGAAGTCCTGTAACTGATGACCCTACAGCATTCCTGCTGTTTATATTTCTCCTCCCTGCCTACTGACGTGATGCTGCTCAGCTCAGCTACCTACGCAGTCATAAGGTCACTCCGTATCGAAGACCTTGAGCTCACCAATCCAATGTTTTGTAGCTTTAAAAGAGCTGTTTTCACTGCTTCTCTGAGGCTTCCGTTCTCCTGTCCCTTTGCATGTTTTTGTCAGGAACTGTTATATTTCTTTGATCTGCAGACCACTCTTCCCTATGTGCGATATCATCTCTGGTACATACAGCAGCCTTATAGGCACGAGGTTGACCACACACACACACGCACGCACGCACACACACACACACGCACACACACAATTTGCCTATAAGTGATTGTTTTGAATGGCATTTAATTAGTCGCCCCCACAGAACAGTATGCAGGAGCGAATGAACTGCTCTGAATTTCTGCTCCGCACGCACAAACGAGATCCGCCAGCACGGGGCTGCGACCAGCGCACGCTCGACCCTCTCATGCGCACTCGACTCTCCCTATCTGCTACATTCTGTTCAACACTCACTCAATGACAAAAGCTGCACAAAGCAAGACACTGCATTTAGTGACTGGAGGGGCGGGGACAGTGGCTGAGGTCTCTAGAGTGACCAAAACCAGACGTTGGGAAATTGACTTCCTGTTCAATCGTGAACACTGAACAGTAAGTTTGGTTTCCTCAGAATTGCAAATGTTTTCTGTCTTGTTGACAAATTCCTTGAAGATGGACAAAGGATGTAAATTCTTTTTGAGCAATTCATTTTGGACTATGAAGGTAAATATTGTAGCTAGCTAACATGTTGTCTAAACTAATTTCTTGTTAGCACTTACCTGTGAAGAGTTGGATCAAAGTATGCTGTAATAATAAAAAATAAATAAAACAAAAAAAAAACACTTTTTTGTTAACTATATGTTTGTGTGTGTTTGTACTCTTAACTAAAAGTTTAATGCAACACTGTCTATGAAGTTAGTCTCTATAATGCATTACGTGAGTTATAACACATTATGAACACACTTATAATGTAATATATATGTGGTTATACACACACACACACACACACACATATATATATATATCTCGCAGGGTTGATGTTTTACAAGCTTTATTAAACAAAAGAATCCAGGTGAACAAGAATGTTCAAAATAGCTTTTCGGGATTAAGCTGTGAGAGTTTGGGAGGTTTGGCTGCAGAAAATGAGGCAAACATGCCGCCATCGTTACACAACACATCATTGACTTCACATCTCTCAACATGGGGCAGTGTGTGCTTCTCTGATCTTGCCACAGCCATTAACTGCTTTTTGAAGCATCCACCACCACACACACAGACACTCATTTACATGATTAATTATGGCGTTTTGTACTGTAAATCTCCCCAAGCCACAAACTGGAGACAAAAAGATGTTGCCATGTAAACACCGACACGTTTTTCAAAAAACTCTTCAATGAGACACACATGTAGGTTTTAGGATGATACATGCTAAAACCTCTCGTTGCTTTGAGAGTTGTTTGAATGCTGTCTACTTAGATGGCTAAATTAAATGTGGGCCAATCTGGTTTTGTTAAAAACGTGGTTATTCAGTAATTCAGGCTGATTTCTTAGCTTGCTTTGTTTCTCAACATAAAATCTTTTGTTTTGGAATCACGTTGAGGAGGTTTCTATAGCATGTTCATCAAGGATCACCATGGAGAACCATGTAAGGAGTAAATAAAATCACACAACCATGGGGGTTCCAGTATTGCTTATTGCTGAGTTAAATCACTTGCTGTGGCCTAACTGATGAAAAAAGTGGAAATACTTGATTAAAAAAAGGATTCATTTTCAGATGAATTAGTCTTCTAAGAAGGCCGTTTCGCTGGACTAAACAAAAGCAGTACTAAAACTGATAAAAAGCAGTCTGTGCGATGCCACAGGACTGTCTCAGTGCTCCAGAACAAGGCACAGTGTTGTGGAGATGGCGTCACTTGTGCTGTGGTTTCTTGTACAGGAGAAGTGTAAGTGATCTGGGGATGGTTTCACCTCCGTGCATAGTTCCTCTGTTATAAGCCCCTTCAAAGATTTCACAACATGGACAGAATTTTCCTCACATCTAGAGGAGTTCTTTGTAAAGACAGTTGAAATACAGGTTTTGCTCTTATTTTCACAGTAAAATCAATAAAAAACTGAAATGTAAATAGTCACTCATCCTCAGTCAGAATCCACGAAAAATTTCCTTCACCCCTCAGGGATTTCTTTTTAGTGTACTTTGGAATATCTACAGTGTACGTGGCTTTAAAGGTAATGTGAGCTGACTTGACTTTTATTTTCTGCAAAACTGTACAGTAAAATCAAATGATATTGCACATAGAGATAGCCATCTGAGAATCCACCAAGCATTTCCTGTTGCCTCTGAACCCGCCTTTTTAAATTATTATTTTTCACAATAAATTGGTTTTTGGCCCCTCGAAATACCTGAAGGCTATAGACTTAGATCTGTGTCCACACACACACACACACACACCCAAAGAAAAAGACAAAACTTTGAAAGCAAATAAAACTCACTGTCATGGCAAGAGTAAAAATTTAAACTTGCAAACAAATTATTAGCGTTAAGATGTAAAATGCTGGTGTTTAACGTGTTTGGTTCCACATCTTTATGTTTACTGTTCCCTCTGTTTCTTCCTCAGTGATCTGACTTTTGCTCTCATGGTGGCCTTTGCAGTTGCGCTGCTAGACTTTCCTTTCTCGAGTTTTTGTTTGCAATTCTAACACACACCTTGCGTGTGGGCGGGCTTTTTCAGGGGTGTGTCCCCATTGGCGAATGGCTGTTTGAGTGACAACTCACTCCCCTGAATGTCATTCAACCCAGCACAGCAGCCATGACACCTTGAAGACGATACCTGAGCGGCAGCAGCGGTGGGCATTCGTTTGATCTGAAGGATTCCTTCGAGATCAATCATGTGTGAGTACCGATTATATACGTATGTTGCCTGTGCTGTGCTGTAGCCCACTCAGTGTTATGTGGTGTTAACCTAGAAGTAACTTTAAAACTGAACTTTTCCACATAGCTATTTTAGCTTATACCTAATCAAGTTAGTTCAAAGTAGAGCAGACCACTACGGTGGATACACAAGTATTAGTGTGTATGTTGTTGGTATTAGCCAGATATTAACCTAGTGGTGTGCAGACTTTTCACCTACTCATAGCTTAACAAATTACCTGTAATCTTTTCTTGATTTTTAACACTGGTTAAAGTTGCTGTTTCTCCTGACAGAACAGCAACGTTTGATTTCAGCTTGGAAGCAAGTTTTTTCAGCCCAACATGTTGAAACAGAGCAACTAGCTGTAGCAAAGGCAACAGACTTCCAAGTGAGATGTCCGCGGTCATTTGGAAAACACTTCTGACAGGTTACACTGCTTTACAACTGACACTTTAAATAATTGACTTGTATTGAAAATGTATCAATTTAAAATTTTACATCTCAAAAGGTTGAAATTGTCTTTGGGTCCTGCATGGGTCAGTTCTTGGCCCACTGCTCTTTAATGTACACATGATCCCACTTGATAATATCATTAAGAACCATAATGTATACCATTATTATACCCATTCTATGCAGAAGACAGAGCTTTAAATCTTTCCTTTGCTAACGACCTCAGCATTCGACAACCTGATAAATACCTCACAGACATGAATTAGTGGATCACCAAAACTTCTTATGTCTTAACATGAACAAATTATAAATCCTACTGGTTAATCCTACCTACACAACAGCATCAAGAAATAAATTCTTGCCTGCTTTAAAACGTAAAGCACATTAAGTTTCTGTGTAATGCAATGCACGTCACAAATATAGTTACTTTATCTTGCCATCTACTGCAGTCTACACTTCATGAGCTGCATTAGTGCTGAATGAGCATGTTTGTAAGGAACAGAATTTAACCCATTTCATGACTTGTTCATATTCCAAATCAAGTGGAAGAATTATTCATATTCATCCATCATCCTTAGTTTTGTGCTATGAGAAAAGGTCAAAGTGATAATGATGACTAACCATTTCTAAAAGTTTTGCATAAATTACTCCCACAGGAATCAGAAAGGAAATTGACGTTGTGCATTGTTAGTTTTGCCCCTTCTATCAGAACCAAAATAATACTTACATAAATCAAACATAAAATGCAAAGTACGTGATTTTTTGCCAACAGCACTTGTTAATGCTTCAGTTAGGCTGCGAGGTCTGTTCCCCAAAATTAAGTTTGATCTCTGCTTTGTAGTTGTAGATCTAATATCCTAACTTTTGACTGTACTTGTTTTTACATTCAGTCTGTCTCTGTTATTCTGTCCTTTCCCATCCCTGTAAAGCAGCACTTTGTTGTGCCTCCTTACAGTTGTCACTGTAGACCTGCTGATAGTTAAAACAAGGTGCAATTCAGCCCTGAATGGATAGATCCCCCACCCACACCTTTTTCCTATTCAGCCCAAACACCAGCCGTTGTCAGGAAACGCACCAGCCCCGGCTGATTTCAAAGTATGTACATATTCAAAAGAGATTTCACTTAAGCAACAATATATTTTTTGTGACTGTTAGTTTCCAAGCTTCTCTCGATTGTTGTAAGACTGAAGACTTTTTCCTGATTATTATTATAATGTAAATGATCTTTTTTAAAATCATCAATGTATACAAATGGCTTATCATTACTGTCAGTGTTCAGCTTTGATGACAGAGGCAGGATGACCAGTGAAAATGAGTTTTTAAGAGCCGTTATTTGTTTCTCTTCATTCAAGGGCAGCAGCACTTGAGTGGCACTGCTAGGTGTGATTACTGCGGCGCTGAATAGGAGATGGAGAATAAAACAAAAGATTCACAAATACATGCTACTGGAGGCTCTGTCAAAAAGCTACTGCACACTCCTACACAGTGCCGCCCACACACGCACACAAACAGCAACAACACACTAATGTGCATGCACACATTCAGATGGCGGCACACAAGGAGAGATCGTTAGATGCACACACACACACGCACTCGGAGCACACAAACCGGCTCATGCACGAGCACATAGACAAATTCAATGGCCCAGAGGCTTCTTTTGAAAATCTGAGATTTTTTTCCTCCCCTATCCTTCTTTTCAGTAGAACCATATGGGGAATGGGAAGAGAAGAAGTGCAGCAGAGGTACAGGTTATCTTCATATTTATTCATCAGGGTTCATCTCTCTCCCTGCAGACAGCACTGCGTGAGAACATCAGATGGTGGGTAAGATCTGCCTGCTATTCTCAGCTACAGGCTTCTCAGAGCCTGAGGTACTGAGGTCCCAAAGGCTGCTTCAGGTCTGTGGTGAAATAACCTTTTCCTTGAGACCAGAAAAACACATTTAAAAGGAAGTGGGACCTCAGGGACTTGAGGAATGAGCTGGAGTTGGCCATATCTTCTATATCACAGAGCAGAAACATTCAGCACCACAGGTATTCACCCTGTAGTGTTTCAGGAGACATTAATGACTAATCTGATTTTAGATCTGACTCATTTTTGTACTTCTGTCCTGCTCCTCCATTCACCCCTCTGATTCATGTTCTTTACCCCAAAATTCAGAAATTCCATTCAATTCGGTTGGTCGGTTGGTTGATTGGTTTACAAAAATTCCCCATTCTCTGGCAGCCACAGTTTCTGCCTTCGGAGCCTGAAATTTGGCATGGAGGTCAAGTGTGTGTGCGTGTGTGTTTGTGTGTGTGTCAAGGTGTGTGTTTGTGTTCATGCCAGCTGCTTAAAAGGGAGCGTGGCCTAATGCAAGTAGGGGCATAACTTCCAAATGGATTCACAGACTTGTACAAGATTTAGTGGAAAGGTTGGTCATGAGCCAAATGACAGCTGATTAACTGTTCGGGCCACATGGCAAAAAGGCAGCGAGGCATAACTTCTAAACAGACTCATGTAACATTGCCAAACTTTGCAGAAACACACA
>JAPZDX010000005.1:357208-368094 GCA_029783625.1 Naso annulatus | reverse complement strand
CTTTATTTTATGTAAAATAAATATGAGGTTTTTCTAATCATTTCCTTTTTGTAACACACCTTTTAATACTCAGAATTTGCATTTAATTCTTTTAAAAATATTTTTTAATTCATAAAAGTTGTGACAGAACACTGACTGGTTGACTGTACTCTAATGTTATTTATATTAGTGGGGACCAGAATGTGAGCTGAAGCAAAACTGAATATAAAAGCAGATATTTGTCTGGTTTATTTGAAATAATGGTCTAAAATAAATAAACACAGGCTGATTTGAAAATTACAAAGTTTCAGCCTGTTGGGTGGCGTTCATTTAACTGTTTTGTCAGAATTAGATTTTTGGCTCTCTGAGTCACCAGCAGTGTGCGCTCCTTTCATACACATTCCTCACAAACCCAGCACTTCCACAAATGACTATGATTTCCTCTTGGCTGCTGAAAGCACAGTCCAGAAGATATAATTTTTGCCGTCCTGTGCATCCATTTCCTGTTCTAAAATACTTGCATATGTTTTCTCTGTCAACTTCAGTGTGAGTCACTTTGGTTTGAGAGTAAAAACAAAAACGAGCGGAACAAATACAAGCTGACTCACAGGAGTGACACAGACATCTGGAATACACCTTCAGGACTGAGAAAAAAAAGCTTCAGTCCTCTTTAACAGTGTGTGAGCATGCACGTGTTTGTGCGTTACAGCCTCAAGTTAGCATCTCTTTCATAACTACAGTGACATCTTCTGGCTCCAGCTCACACTGACTCTTGTTTCTGTGAAAGCTGTGAGACTTTTCTGAGAGTTTCTCATCTATATGAGGAAAAGATGGAGGCGGTGCAATCTACACAAATATTATTATGCATCAAGTGTTCGCATCTGTAAAATGTAACCCTCAGTGCACTTGGCCTCAGCGTGAGTAGGTTGCTGTGTGGCCTCTCATGACTTGAACCTAAAATAAACCAATGTTTGGACCAAAGGAACTGGAACGAAGACACAGAATTTTCTCAAAAGAAATCTCTTCAACGCATCGTAAAGCTTCAGACAAAAGAACAAAAACCAAAACTGTTTGAGCAGTAGAGTTATGTTCACTGCAAGCAGGCATACTAGTTTTAAAATACATTTACACACATTTATACACATACACACACACATACACGAGTGTAAAGTGTAAAGTCATATGGCTACAACACGACACGTCACTACAGTGTTCCCTGAACCCTTCCAGTTGTCTGTATCTGTGATACATGGGCTACATTTAAACAGCACTTTTGTCTTTGGACTGCTCGAAGCGTTTTACAACACCGTCAGCATTCACTCATTCACACACTAACATTCACACACCGATCGAACAGCCGTCGTAAGCAACATGGAGTTCAGTATTTTGGCCAAGGACATTTTAACATGCAACATGGCGGCACGGTGGCTCAGTGGTTAGCACTGTTGCCTCACAGCAATAGTCATGGGATTGAATCCAGGACCTTTCTGCGTGTCCTCCCCCTGCTAGAGGTTTTCCCCTGGGTGCTCCTGTTTCCTCCCACCATTAAGGTGGGTTATGGTTATGTATGTTAGGGTTCATACTCCTGTCAGTGCCCCTGAGCAAGGCACTGGCAAAGATCTGGAGTAGGTGGCTGTACTGCAGCAGCCCACTGCTTCTAGTGTGTTTAGTTAAAGTTAAGTATAAATAGGATGGGTCAAATGCAGAGCATCAGTTTCCCCAAGGGGATTTATAAAGTATTCTTCTAAGACCAAATGAGCAGGGGATCGAACCAATGACCTTTTGATAAGTAGACCACCCGCCCTCCTTTTAGTCCCCACCAACCCCAAGAAAAGAACCAAACCTTCACCAGCAGGACACAAGCAACAGCAAAATGCAAATAAATAAATAAATATATAAAAGCCCTCTATAAAAGCAGAAAATCTATCTGCCTGCCTGCCTGTCTGTCTGTCTGTCTGTCACAAAGGAGGAGAGCTGTTCGTCAGACTGATTTCAAACTTGGCAGCTGTGTTGCTGATAACCCGAGGATGTGCACGGTCAACTTTTTGGTGCAGCAGAGTTATGGGTGGGTACAGTGGTGTAGTGCAGGTTATACCTGCGTATTTTTCAGTCTGCATTGAGTATAAATACTTCTAAATCCCCTCTGATCCTTCTGTTGTAGATCAGCCAAGAGACTGTTTACAAAAGAAACTACCGACCCACGGACTAGTCACAAAGTTTTTCATGTGTGGATGAACTCAGGAATAAGGACTAGTTCACTCAAAGTGTCTCATCATGGAGTTGTCTCAGCCTGTATAGAACAATAACAAAACCTAAAGATTTGCACAAGGCCTCAGCTTTCAGCTTTGATTTTTTTTTTAAAAAAGCCAATCTCCTCCTCATCCTCACTTTTAAAAGGTAAATGAAAACGGGGGGGGGGGCAGAATGCCGACAATTTGTTTGAGACCCAAAAATTTCAAAGGGATCGTGAATAAATTAAAGGTGTTTTAGCTGAAGTGATTGTCAGTCCATCAGTCCATGGAGCCGCCTGTGGTTGTGATAATGAACTAAGTGTCGAGCATAATGCCTGCAGGCCCGATGATGGACTCCACATTTATGACTCACTTTGTTACATGAGCACAATGAATGTCAGCCAGCAAGCACAATGAACATCTATATTTTCTAAAGCACGGAGAACAGGTTCGGGTGAGCGTTACATTGTTCAATAATTCTGGCACCATAAAGGACCAAAATGTCTCAATTCAATGTTTTTATTTTAACCTTTTTTATTCCTGAATTTCACAGCCAGTGACCATTTTTTTCATGTGAAAGGCTGTCACATTCTCAGTCCACACTTGCATTTGCCAGATTTTTTTTTTTTTTTTTTTTGGGTGGGGGGAATAATTAATCATCATTTTGTTGAAAGTGGAGTGGTGTGTCTGATGTGAACCAGCAACTTGGAGCTCAACGCTTTCCTCCTGCTGAGTTGAGTGACAGACAAGATGCATTAATAACTTTCACATATGTAGAGAAATAAAAATCATATAAATATATTTCTCTCAGCCTGCCGTTTCATGGCACTTTTAAACAATGTCAGACATGCTATATGCATTTTTAAAAAACCACTAGCGGTATTAAAAAAAAATATTTAAGTGGTAAATAAAGAAGTTAACAATGGTTCAGGAGGCCTGACATTAAAATTCAGTTTGAGCAGGAATCCATCCTCAGTGAACCACAAACATCTGTACACATCTGTATGGCAATCCATCCAATGGTTGATGAGATATTGGAGTTAAAAATGGTGGATGGACTGACTGACATTGCAATCTGAAAAGGCATGCAGCTAGCAAGGCTAAAAACATTTTCATTATGACCATAACTAACGCGTGGAAGAAGTCTGCTCTGCACTAAAATAAAAAATTCAGTCTTAGTAGATTTCAGGAGAAACATATTTTGCTCTGTAAAGAACTAGTGGTGTACTGACATCTAGAATGGAGAGTGACATCACACGTGTTGTTATGTAGCACCCACTTTCTTTGTTTTGGTAGTCGGGATGGTCGCATGTTCATGTTAGTTCATGTGAACCACCTTACTGTGGAACTGTTGGCCCCATCCTCTTTACAAAACACAGTGAATGAGGAGCAGCCAAGCATATTTTTATATTGAGCCCAGGCCAAGCTAACGTCACAGATGAGTGAGAAGGCTAACATCACAAACTGTTTAAAAATCACATTGATGCTGTTACACTGGGTTGTAATTTAGAGTCTATCCCACAATGCCTCTTGAAAAGAGAGAAATTGACATTTTTTGCTTGAAATAACATTAATTATCTTCTAGATGCAGTGACAGGCTCGAGCTAAGTGCTAACATCGCTAACGGAGGAAGGTCTAAGCTAAGCTTTGACAGTGCTAACAGTGTCAGGCCTTAGCTAAGGGCTAACAGTGCTAACAGTGTCAGGCCTTAGCTAAGTGCTAACATCGCTAACAGAGGTAGGTCTGAGCTCAGCTTTGACAGCGCTAACAGTGACAGGCCTGAGCTAAGGGCTAACAGTGCTAACAGTGGTAGGTCTGAGCTAGGTGCTAACAGTGCTAACAGCGGCAGGTCTGGCTCAAACATCAGTCGCCTACAGAGCAGGGAGAAGGCTCACATATATAAAAATGAATATATAAATATAAATGAATAAATGAATAATCACATAGATGTTATGCTGTATTGTGATATTTGCTATTTACATCAGTTTTAGTGCTTTTGTTTGGTGTTTTTTAGTGTGTTGTATTGCATGAACCAGAGAGAGTGTGAAACTCAGCTGTGCATAGCCACTGAGGGCATACCAAGCTGAGTCTCAGGTTGACAGCACACACAGCACTACAAAGAGTCTTACTAAGTGCTGCTATCCTTCCCTGAGTGCAGTAATCACACACACACAAAAAACCAAAAACAAAACAGAACTCGCCAGGTCACCAAGGTTGTTATCCGTCGCACCAGAATATTCCTTTCATTTAATATTGCGTAGTTTTCAATAATGAGGGGTTTCTGGTCTGCTAGAGCCTGAAATGCTTCTCAAAGCAAACATGGCGCTGCCATTGAGCAGAGTTGCTGAGAACAGAGGGTGGGCCTGGTGGAGGGCCACTGGAAAGAGAAGGTGTGGCCAACACACAGGTTTGTTTTGGTGTAAAGCTGGTGCTGGACTGAGAGCACGAGCAGTGAATGGATTTTATAGCTAAAAAAATCAAATCATTCATTAGGTTTGTAACATAATTTTTATCCATTTATTCGTGGAGAAGAAAATGCTTTCCTTTTTTACAAACTGACAACTTTCAGGGTTCCTCTTCTCCTCTCCTGTGTTGTGGCTCCATCAGGTCTGCTGTGAAGTAAATGTTGTGCAGCAGATTTATAAATGAGCTGTGTGCTGTTTAATTACCACACACAAAAAAACTACTGAGCTCAAAACATTGAGGGGGGGATGTTTTGGCCTACGCAGAAACCTTGATTGATCACAGACAGAAACACCAGAAAAGCTCTTGATTTGTCACAGCTCCTTTGTTCTTATTCATTATCTTCTCCCTAAGATGTTTTTTTCTTCTATGCTGAGAAACTCCATCTAGACAAACAGTTTCCTGCCTGAGCTGCTGAACTGGATTCACCATGGTGGCATTTAATGAGGCATTTAATGAGGTCTTTGTGATGGTGCAGGTTCAAACACAGGGATGTGTTTGCAGTGACTGTGTGTGGAGCGAGTTCAGGCTGCTGTTTGTGCCGATAACAGGCCCCCTAGAACGCTGCAGACCAAACAAGACTTCAGCTGTGTTTAAAAAACAAAACAAAACAAAACATCAGATTGTTGCTCTTTGAACTGCAAAGGGTCTTTCTGACTGTGAAATTATCTTTTTTTCTGGTATCTTGGATATTCATTGACATCCAATTGTACACACCACATCACTAGTTACTATTAACTCCTTAAAGTGCTGAAATTCTTAATGAATGACTGGAAACACGTATGACTGCTTGGATAGTGGATCTTTCATCTGTATTGTTCAGACTTGTTCAGTTTCCTCTGCTTTTGATTCAGATCCCACAGCACTACTTAGATTTTTAACATTTTTGGCCACATTCACATACAAAACTTTCAGTGTGTCCCTGGATATAAACTGTATGGTGAAAGCCATATAATGACCAACACATGGCCAAGATATTTTTTCAAATTCATGTGATGAGTGAAGACAGAGAAAGGTACTGCATGTGAGAAACAGTTGTAATGATCCAGCTGGTCATCTGTTTGTCCGCTCTAGTCGAGAAAACCACCTGAGCTGAACAAATGGCAGCCAGGAACTTGCCAGCGTTGCTCCTTGTTCATTACAGCAAAAAGATAAATTAAAAAATTAATAAATAAAAAACAGATGTTTAGTTGCTGACACACAAACCAACAGCTCATCTTTTTCACAAAAGGTGGCTCTATTTTAACCTGGGGGATAAATTGCAAAAGCAAGTTCAACAGAGCTAGGCTTTCTTGTGGCGAGCTGACAGGTACCACAACAGAGTTTATAGGAGTGTTCCAGTTTCTTGTGGATTTATTTCGTGTGGACTGATTTACTTCCTCAACATGAGCACATGAGCTAGATTAACGGCTAACCTACTGCTAAAGGACCACAATGTTGCTTTGTCCTGTTGAAGAGTGAGAAGCTGTAAGTAACATTTCATCAGTGTCCTAGCTGTGTTTATTTTGTGTCAGTAAAGGGGTTGTGAGCACAGCTGAGTGTGGAGGTGCACATGAGGGAAAGAGGGAGGAGTAACCGACACAGACCATTTTGAGGGAATGCAGAAAATAGGAGGAGGAGAGAGGGTGGTTTCTGAAGATCTACAGACTTCACTGTTCAGTCAGTTGTGTTTAGCTGCTGTATAGGAGTCCAAAATCAAAATGAAAGACCCGAAAACGAGTATAAAAGCTTTCCTTTACTGACTTGTTCTGTTAACTCAGATTCTCTCCTTTAGTTTACGCGCCCATTCCCATAGACGTGAGCATTTGCTGTGTCATGTCTCTACTGCTGAACAAAATGGAAACACTGTGTGACAGACTTTCACCTCTTAGACACAATCTGCACGCTGGCTTTAAAAGAAGCCATCTTCAAAATCACACAACAGTAGGGGCGTGACGATACGTTTTAATGATTTGATGTGTATTATGATACATGGTCGGTGATATAAGAACGATATGGGCTCATTTAGAGCAATATGATATAATGCGATTCAATGACTAGAAATTGGTTCAGTAACTTTTGCCAAAAAAATGGAGGAAAAGAAAAAGCCTGTTTCTGTGCAGGGGTAGAGGAGGTGAAACTCTGGAAAAGCTCGATACACTGAACTCCACAAACATTCAGTTCAAGGCCTCGATTCAGTCTGTGTGGAGCTCAAACGCCGCCTGAAAACCTCTCGTACTCCTGCTGCTTCCTGCTGTGATCCACTATTATCTGAAGAGACGCTGCTGACACAACACACACGAGCAGAACGAAGGAGAATGAACCGGAGTAACCTTTACATCTATTTACCATCATAACTGAGAAAAACACATCAAAAACATTTGATGTGATAAATACAAGGCACTGATTCTCAGTATCAATGTAATCAATTTCGGCTTTAACAAATGATTTTAGATCGATACAAGTCGCACTAGAAGGACGACTTGCTGTTTACCATTAATGTAGTTTGATCATAGGAATATAAATCAATGCATCAATACATTGATGTATCGTTACCCCCCTATGTAGCATACATTTATATTCATGACATTATCTCTTTGAGAATTACTTGCATGTGAAATGTGTAATTCCTTCAAACTGTAACGATACGACTGAGGATTTCATTATGTCTGGGCTTTGTTTGCTGAAGTCCGTTTAACACTACCAGCATATTAGAAGTACAAGAAAATCAATTAGGATATTGGTCTGTTGCTCAATCATACTGTTTCCAAGATTTAAGGAGCTCCAGGTTTTAATAAAAGCAATTATCCAGCTCTTCCTAAGACGGCTGTGCAAAAGGATGACACAACAACCAGCAGTTCATCCATGAAAATGTCAAATAATCCTGAAAAAGTGCAAAAGAGCTGCAAATGTAAATAAAGACAGTTTGTTTATTGACTCATAAAACATCCTTCAAACAATAAACCCATTTCAAGATAAGGTCTCTGTACAGTGCTTACTAAACAGTTTAATTTATATAGAAAACGTATGAGGGGCTGTGCTTAAAATCACAAGCCTCCTTCAAATTTAATGGCAGGTACTCTGGAAAAAATTACAGCATTCCATCAACAAATATTTTCAAGCAATAAATACTCATTTATAAATAGTGTAAATTTACAACAAAGTAAAAAACACAAATTAAAGTTCACTCTTTTGTCTATGTGCAACCCTTTTCTTTGTGACTTGGCTGTTAATCTACAAATGATTTCCTCGATCCCACCCGAAGGAACTGAAGACCGAACAATTCTAGCAAAACAAAATTCTGAGTTTTAATTGATTAAAAAAACTGAGGGGAAATGTTCTAAAGAACGTGTCACTCAACTTTTCACATTACAAAACAGTTTTTTATTATGTTTTCCTGACCAAGGAGGCGTCTAATATACAAAAGACCAGCTATGCTCATTACTTATCTTATTTTTTTTGGGGGGGGGGGCAGAAAGCTCTTGTGTCAACTCACAAACAGAGTACAAAACTGGAAAAGAAAACTATCAAGTCAGTAGTCTTTGTGTGTAGATGGTGCCAGTTAAAATAAAATATGTACAAAACTTTAATTGATGATTTTTATGCAGGATTTTGTGTTTTTCTAGCGAAGTCCAGTTGGACCAGGGGCCGAACAGTCTGGTCATGGTGACAGGAGGAGCCGCCACCCCCCTCCAGTCCACTGGGGGGAGGCACACCAATATGGGCGGGTTGCATAGACACACAGCTTTCACACAGCTGCCTTATGGGATAGCTACAGATCGCCATTTGAGGACTGCCGGCTTACTTCCTGAATATCAGAAAAAAGGTTCCCGGAGAGATTCCGATTAATCCTTTGAGGTTTCGACTGCGCTCGGAGCGTCAGCGTCGCCATCAAGAGGAGGAAGGCAGGGGACTCGCCTGGAGAACGACAGATGAAACGCTGAGCACTGCAGACAAAACTAATGAAACTTTGACATGAAAGTGGGCATCATGGGTCGTCTTTGTTTAAATTGATCCATTCTGGTCTGAACAGCCGTGTCTCAATTCAGAAATTCAGCTGTAGTTTGACTTCTAAAATTATTCTACCAACACTTGAATTTGCCTCAATAGACTGTCGTTATGTTTTGGGTGAACTGTGGAGTGTTTAATCAGAGTTTGGTAGTGGCTACTGTGGAATGCACTGACTTGCGTTAGCATTAGCATTAGTGTAGTCCCAGCTTTCACAGGCTTAGCGATTTGCCAGTTCACACAGCCAGAAAGAAGGTTGCAGTTTCAAAAGATTCCACTCTGGAACGTGGTTTCAAACATTTGTGGTTTCAGGGGCCCCAGCACGCCGTTGTCGTGTAAAAGGAAGGCTGAACCACAACAAAAGTGTTTCGTTTGATGCGAAAACTTGCGCTGCACTTCCCCTAAGGTTTATCTTAACTTGTTTACACTTTAGCAGTTTACAGTTTAATATTTAAACAAAAAAAACCCCTCCATTATTTCATACACACTTTCTTCTACTTTCATGTCATAATTTTCCACCCTCTCTTTAAGTGGATTCTGAAATTGAATGCCCTGTACACTGAACCAGGAGGCAATTTTGAATCGAGAATTGCAACCAGATCAAATCATGAGACACTGAAAGCTTCACACCCCTACCTGAACTGAGACACAGCTAATGACCACCACTGGCTATTTTGTGCCTCATACTTACGAGTGTGAACTGATCATAAACGTGCATGAGGTCCTCTATTTTGTACTGCTCTAGCACCACAAAGTTGTCCAGGTCAGTACTCGCCCTGCGGGCACAGTCCTGACAGTGCACCACGTAAGTTTTCCTGCTGTTGCTCTCGCTGGTTACAAACAGCAGGTCAAACACCTCCACCTGGACACAAGACCAGGACAGACAGGTTCAACAACGTGTCATTCATGTAACACAAATGCAGCAGATTTGATCGGGGCGGTTTTCAGTACAGTCGTGCTCACCTCACAGATGCTGCAGTAATGTGCCGGCTCGTTCTGCGTCCTCCCGTGCCACACCAGCTCTTTCCCAGCAGCCGACAGCAGTTCTCGCTGCATCTGACACTGTTTCAGAGTCCGTAACAAACAATACCTGACATACAGAAACACACGAGAGGTGAGTTCCACATAACACACAAAACGAACCGAGCACACCAACAGTCACATCAGACTCTCACTTGATCATCTCAAAGAGCTTGTGGTCTGACACTTTGATGTTCCTGGCCATGTTCCAGGAGAGGTGGATCATGGGAACGATGGACTTCACACTCTGCAGCTTGTTCCACTCGTAACGCTCCACAGCCAGTTTGTACTGATGAGCTGAGGAAACAAACAAGGGGAACTTCTTATTTTTATCTTTACATGGTTGGAAACTCTTCCAGCATTTCTTCAGTACCTGCACTGAAAGTCTGAAGGGCAGAAAATTTTCACCTTAGGCTCTGTTCTGTTTTGGCAGACAGCACAATAATGAACATCACATTCATAAAGTCAGATTGGTATCCTTTTCTCACCTGTGAGGGGTCCAACATTCCACGCAATGTTGTTGCACCAGCCGATGGCCTGAACCCAGTGAATAGTGCCCGTGTTCAGCCACACCAAGTCCCCGGGACGCTGGATGAACCGGTAAACGGGCACGTTGGTCTCATACAGGTCCTCCAGGTTCGGCCACCACGAGCCCATCAGAAAGTTGATGTTGTTTCTGTTAGAGGAGGTAAAGCCAAAGCATGTAGCTATCAGTGTCAACTCTGGGGATTGGCTGAGAAACTTAAAGTTTTCTGGTCACGCACTTTTCACAGAAGTCGTTGATGACGCCCCAGTACGTCTCAGGCACAGCAAACCACTCACAGTCCCCAGGACCGATGTTGATGTTGACTGAGCAGAAGTTGTTGTTTTCTTGGTGACCTAGGAATGAAAAGGAAATGATTATAACAGTGAGAAACAGACAGACAAAAACAGACAACAGTTAGGGCTGTTCAATATGGCAAAAATATGATATCTAGGATCACAATCATCACAATCATCACAATCATCACAATTATTTTTAATGTTGGTTCAGACTATTTTACAAGTTACGGCAAAGGGCCACAGTTTCGTTTATGAACATACAGTCGCCTTATGTTTGGTTCCTGGTTCCTCAAAATGATTTCATTTTGATTTATGAATCATTAAATTCTAAAAATCACATGCAGTGTAAATGTGTTTTGTAAACTAACTGCAGGCTCTGCAAAA
>JAPZDX010000005.1:302038-321191 GCA_029783625.1 Naso annulatus | reverse complement strand
TTCCACGTGGGTTTTCTCTGGGTGCTACGGTTTCCCCCGCCATCAAAACATGTACATTAGGTCTATCTCCAGTCAGTTCCCCTGACCGAGGTACTGGCTTTGAATCTGGAGTTGGTCCCCGGGCGCTGTGCTGTGGCTGCCCGCTGCTCCTCAGGGACGGGTAAAATGCAGAGATCACATTTCACTGTACACTGTATATGTGACCAATAAAGTACCTTGGAAAAATAACATAAGCTGCGCCACTCTGAGCCACATCTGCAACCTGCCCAATTCATTGTTCCTCTGAAAATGATCAGGTTCAAAATAAGGATTAGGTCCAAATCCAAATAAATTAAATAGGATCCAAGTCACATTTGGAGGTGGTCTGAGATGCATCTCAGTCCAAATGCTATGGCCGCTCAAACTCAAGTGTCTTATACTTCAGTCACAACGGACCAAACAACAAGGCAAAAAAAAGTGACAGAAGTAAATCACAGTTGCTGAACGGAATCCACACTAGATGTAAGATTAGGGCTGCATAATTTTGGGAAAAAAAACAAACATCTAAATGTAATTATTTGCACTGATATTGCAACTGCGATATGATCTGCCATATTAGAGGGCATGATCAATTTTAAATCACTGTTTTCATTTTCATTGATAAACATATTAATATGATTATGGCATGATATTTGCAGGGATCTGCAGCAAGGAAAGCTGTTTTCTTAAGTCTGCAGAATATAATGTGTAGTCCAGGACAACTTTGCAGCACCGTAATATTTGAATCAAATGGCATTTTGACAAACTTTGCACCTATAACATATATTGCACCTCCCTGCAATTTGAAAATTGTAGCATGTGCAGTATTGCGCAGCCCTACATGAGATGCAACTTGAAAAATGAAAGTAATATATTTGTGAATATGTGACGAATCTGGTGAGAGAGGCCAACCCTCAGAGAACCCAGAGGGCTGTCGCAAAAAGCAGATTTTAGAAATCCAGGTTAACTCACGACTAAAAAGAGATGTGTGCAAACTGCAAAATGTAATCGAGGGCACATGTGCGACTAACTATATTCAGCAGTTCAACTCATTTTTAACAAGTCATGGGTTGGTTTCCAAGTTTTCCTGATTGCAACAGAAGTCACGGCGCTGAGTCACTAAATGAACATTGACTGTTGACAAAAAAATTACGTGATCAACTCTTCAGTGGAGAGGCTTCGAGCAGCAGCTTCGCTCTAGCCCGCGAGCACATGAAACAAAGCGAGCCTGCCAGACACAAACTATGAAACTCATCAGTTATAATTTCAAAACAGTGAATGGAACAGCAAGTTAATTTCCGAAGTTATACCCGATAAAGCAGACAACAACAAAAACAACAACGAGAACGGAAACGAAAACATGACAGCAATGAAAAAGTAACCTTTACTGGTTAATTACTGTGCTCGAAATCACAACACCAGTTATGTCAAGACACTGTGCATCTAGAGTGGGTACAGACCTGCTGGTAATGTTGGTAGTATTGTTATATGGCCAACACTTTACATCCAGACCTACTCTAGATGTAAAGTGTACATCGTATAGTGGATAATGAAAACCAAACAAAATCTTCAATATCCACCATACCACAGTGGATATTTAAGACTTTATTTGCCAGCCTAATGATCATCATGCCTTTCAAGCAGTGTTGCCAGATGGAAAACTTGGCAACATCACACTGTGGCTTCAAAATCGCTGTCTTTTACCAAAAATTCTCATACATAAGAAAAATGAAAAAGGGCCCGAAAGCTTCACAATGGCAAAACTCTGCCCTGTGCACCATGTTAACATACCAGCACGGAGGCTCTGTCCTTTGAACAAGACGGCAACTGTGTGCTTCACACAACACAGTCAACTGCATCCTGTTACACAATCACTCCGTGTTGTTACCCTCCAATACTAAAGCACCATATCTACACATACTGTCTGTGTTTTACCTTAGGGAACTAAACTCACTCAGAGAAATGACTCAATTATCACACATTCTAACTTTTTGGGCATTACTGATGGCACATCATACAGAGGGCAAAATTATCATACAAATACAATAACTGTCGTACATCTGGCAACACTGCTTTCAAGCACTCAAAAAACATATTCTAAATCTATTTTCAATTTACATCAGTGATTTGGCACAATTAACATTAAATCAGCACTATTATATATTTCTAATAAAAGGATTTTGTAGAAAAACTAACCAAAATGTTTGTAAACGACAAAACAGACCATAAAACATTTATGCCCCTTTCATCACAGGACAGCCAACTAGACTGATCTGAAAGGTGGAATCAATTAGAAATCAATGTGCACAACTTTTATCGGTAACATTTTATAATAACTACACACTTTTAGCCATTAGTTAAGCATGAATAAATACTGAAGTCATCATTTATAAAGCATTGTTCCTACATGAGAACTCCTTAGGGTTAGGGCTAAGGTTACCCCTACTCCTAACCCTAACCCTAACAACTGTTCATGTAGGAAAAACGCTTTATAAATGATGAATTCAGTATTTATTCATGCTTAACTAATGCCTAAAAGTGTGAAGTTATTATAAAGTGTTTCCCTTTTATCTAACAACAAAGCTTTTCTTTTCCCAGGGGCTCTGGTGTAACACTTTAAACAGTGCTTCATGCTAAACTGATACTCTGCTTCCCCCCACATGTTCAAATGGTAGAGTCCAGAGAGAGAATATAAGGGAGCTTGATACCACTTAAGATTTTTTTTTACATCACAGTGATTTAAAAAAATTAATTAGAATAATGTAACACATCTCCTTCATGTCACAGTACAACAAAGAGATCCCACCGTCAGATCTCGTAGGTTTGATGACATGATGTGGACATGCTTGTCTGGATGACCAAGTATCCATCAGTAAATGAAAGACAGCGATTAAATAAAAAGGCACTAAGTGAGTGAATGACAAGGCCCACTCTTACAGCACACCCTAAAAACACTGCTGACAGCCAATTACTCAACAAGAAACGCAGAAGCCACCTTAAACCGCTGAAACGCTGGCAGGGGACGGTGCTAACATGGGCCGGATGATCAGGGTTGCCATGTTTGAATCAAGCGCTGTGTCGTTCACTTGGTTATCACTGGCTTTCGCTTTATAATCAGTGTTACAAACACTTTGTCTTCGTCGTGAGAAGGTTTTAGCGAATGGCGATTACTATAGCACTGCTGCTACACGTTAGCTAGCAAACGTTTGCTAGATATTTTCTTCCTATCCCCGCCATCTTGTGCCAAGTCAAGCAGCCATTATTCTGCAGTGCTAAAGTATCACTACGTGTTTGTTTCTCCTGAACATTATCATGAAAGTGGTGCCCTGGTGAGTGACCGTTGTGTCCTGTAAGAGCAGGAGAACGGGGGAGAAACCCGCTCTTCGGTTAGCCGCTACGTGCTACAACAGTGCGCTGACGCACAAGCGAAACTCCGGCTGCCGTTATGATTGAGGTGGTTCGGTGGGTTAACGCCACCAACACATCTGACCACCCTGACCTCGGAAACGTTAAGAGTGTGTGCACTCCCCGTCTGAGCTCTTTGACATCGTTTTGTATATCACGGCAGTAGATGACAAAGTGTTACAGTTATTAATCTCACCTTAAAGCCTGTTACTTTAGCTGAAACGATGTTAGACAGCGTATGTGACAGACTAGCAGCGGAACGATCTCATGCAAGCCTCCTCTGATGCATGGCTGTATCACTGATGGAAGTTAACTCAAACACGCTGTCAACAGTTGATGCAATGCTATCACGTAACGTTAGCACGGTAACGTTGACGTTATCTACTCTCAACAACCGATTACACCGCTGATTCCTGCAGGGCGGTGATTCACATCGTCCTGCCGTTCCGCTGTGGCACAACCTGGGGTCTAACTCTGGCCTTTTGTTGTTGAAAAACACATGAATGTGCGGACATGAACCTAAGACGTTCTTTCGTGTGCTCGGCAGTGCAACTGTTTCTTGGTGAACGCAATAATTACGTCAATAATTAAAAGTTGCTTTTACAGTCGGACGTTGGTCCAGCTTCAAAGTTGGAGAAATTTGGGCTCGTGCATGTCGCGGCTAGCCATGCAGCAGGAGCAGCGTTAGCGCTGGGCGGTCTGTACCACTTATTTCAGGTGGGATATGCAGTTATCAGAAGAGATAACCGAGAGAGGCGACTGTGATCCTATTCTGTGGCATACCTTTAACAGCAAGGCCTTCGTTCTGGCGCCATCTTCTTGAAGCCTATAAAATCCAAACAGTGAACTGCAAGTAGAGGACAGACAACACACAGGCGGTTCCGTATTATTTGGGGCAACCACATTTGTTGTTTCAAACTGAGCTGAGAAAAATTACATTGTGAAAAAAATATGCAGGCGAGGCTGTTCACAGAGCAGATCATCTAACCTGTCGGTTCCGACCAAGCTCTCTTTTTCTTGCGCTGTTAGCTTCGGAAAGTCCTCTTCGATTTCAGTCGCTGTTCCCGACGCCATTTTCTCCTCGTCATTACCAGCAACGCCGAGACTTCGGGCAGCAGCAGAGGCAGCGGTTGTGAGCGACACTCCACACGATTTCATGGAAATGAAATTGGAAGATCGACGGGACAGAGCAACTCCGCCAAAACGCAGTAACGGGTGTTGCACACCTATCCAGGACTAAAACGGGGCGTAGCGTAATTCGTGCCAAATCCTCAAGGAAATGATCCCTTCAAGTTACCTTCCACTCTCCTCATTGTACATCGAAACACAGTGTGTATTCCAGTACCAGTGTATGCATGAAGTTGATGTATTGTTGGGTAAAAGGCGTGAGTGTCACTTGATAATATCGCAAACTTCCCCAACCATCGGCTCAAAGTTGTTGTAATTGTGTCACATAGGCAAACGCACGCCGCCAGCGTTGGCACGCCCTCTGCTCACCCTGGCCAATCAGTGACAGGCGACGGCAGTCACGTGAGTTAATGTGTCGCGAACACGCGAGCGAACACGCTCACGCACACATCCAGTGGGATTGAAAGACCTCTTCTGAAGTCCTGCGATTGGTTTATTACACTGTATTATGATTACGTAACTGTGTTTTCACGCAACCGATTGGTCAAAATAGCTGTCATCTTTGTCCGTGAGTGTTGGTGTTTGTTGCAACGTTGCACAGATAGTCGTGATGGAAGGATAGATAGATAGATTCACACAATAAGGCTGGCCTACAGAAGAGAAGAATTAAAAGAACAAACCATAAATTAGACTTGCTTCTGTGCTCAGGTCTCTGAAACTTGGTTGTCAGACTTCGCTTCACTGTGGTTTTAGGTAGAAGTCGCCATATAATGTTCTCGTAATGTTTCTGCTTTTGTTTATTTGTTGACGACAAGTAAATAGCTCCAGGAACCAACAGTGCATTACCACATTGTGGGGAAGGATGTAAAACTGACATTTATCTGTGCTGAATAATCTATGGACTACTAAAATCTCAAGCCTACTTAAAATAGACCATGTTCCATGTGATCAAAGTGGACAAACTACATAAATTACTTTATTAAAAGTAAGCAATTCTTTCATGTACCCCAGAATTTCTTTTCTTAAACTGTGAAGTCCTGTCTGTCCGTGTCTTGAGTTTCAGTTTTACTTTGACCGTCAAAATTATGCAAATGACGCCGAACGTGCAGGCAGCTGAGGACAGACACTCCAAAATGGCGAATCGCGACAAGGGTAAGCAGGCCCACAAACTTCTACATGACCGTCTAAAAACGGACAAACTTGGTTCTACACACAGGTTATTCGAAAGATGTTTTATTTTACTTTTCACTGAGGCTACGTTTTGGTGTCAGTGAAACTCTGCCTCCCCTCCCGCTTAAACCGCGATGTTTTCAGACGTAGCATTAATTGCTAACTTTTCTTCTGTCGCTTAGCTTCACTTGTCAGGTTATGCTAACTTACTGTCTGGTCCAAGAACTTCACTGAGTGCCCGATGTAGCCGCTAAAAGAGCTTTCGTTAACATTACTGACTACCACATGGACGCTGAAAGTTTCGCTGAGTGGTGCCGTAATAACGTTCAGAACGCCATGTTAAGTTTGTAACAACGTTAACTGTAGTAATGGTACTGAAACGTTTTAGAGATCAATCTATCAAGGAAGTAACGTTCACGGCCTTTGGGCTCAGCTGCTGTTGTACGCTGCCTGTCTTCAGGCGCTCTTTATACCTCATAATGTTACACAGCATTGCACCGTGAGTGAATGTTGTACTGTGTGTTTGTACTTGTGTCAGTTGTGGTTTTATTTGCATTGAAGTGATGCCTACTAAAGGACTATGGATGTAAATGAGCTGTTTTGCTAGCTTTGTCACATTTACATTTCTACCTTGTACTCATGTTTATTAATGTGCTCTGTCCCTCTAAATAAATAAATCAATTTACTTTTCTGTTCATGTTTAGATCTTGAAGGTGAAATCTACGATAAAGTCGTAGACCTGACAGAATATGCCAAACGCCAGCGATGGTGGAATCGCCTCTTCGGGAAGAACTCTGGTCCTGTAGCAGAGAAATACTCCGTGGCCACGCAGATTGCGATAGGTGGAGTGAGTGGATGGTAAATATTCTCTTTAAAAAACGCATTGTGCTGCCTTCAGGTGCTCCTTGCAACCATCCAAATGCTTTGTGTTAAATTGTTTTAGAAAGACTAATCTTCTTTTGCCATCTTTCTTTATTAACAAATTACTTGCTCACTATCTGTTTTGTAACTGTGTGTTTGTGGTGTCCCTCTGAACAATTTTAATAGCAGTTTGAGTAATAAATGTGAGACGACCTTTATTCTGTCTCTCTATAAATGTTAGGTGTGTAGGATATCTCTTCCAGAAGGTTGGGAAAGTTGCTGCTACATCTGTAGGAGGAGGTCTTCTGTTGCTGCAGGTATTCTTGCATCACGGTCCAAACATTGATGGGTTGAGAAAAAATGTAATTCATGGAAAACGGTGAATCGAACTTTAATCAGTTTTTCATTTTTCCTTAATCCTTCTCCAGATAGCAAACAACAGTGGCTATATCCAAGTGGACTGGAAGAGAGTAGAGAAGGATGTCAACAAAGCTAAGAAGCAGTTAAAGAAGAGCACCAATCAGGCAGGCCCAGAGCTCAACACATTTGTTGAGAAGGTAAGAAGAGCATCCGGAAACGTCTGCACATTGGGAAAATAACAACGTCCGGAAACTCCTTTTTGCTCTCCAAACACTGGATGGTATTTACTGCCATGCCATAGAGATGATTAATTATGTTTTATCACCACATTATGCCCAACACATATTTTATACAAACTGTAGATGCTGCTTTCGTACATGTCATGCTGCTTCATGTGCAGTTGTGCTGTCATGCTAACTAAAATCAAAACTAGAGCGACCTTCAAAGTTTCTACAAAAGCTACAAAATTCTTCTTGGTAAAAAAAAACCTCACGTGGCTGCTGACAAGACTGACGACCTCTGATTGATGCATTCTGCAATCATGTGGATGATGAAGATAATGCTGTAGCGATTAGGGGACAGGCCATTTTGACACCAATATTTTCTTTATTTAAATTGCGTAGACCAATATCTGCCATTAAAATGTGATTAGGGCTGAACGGACCGTATTGAAAATTCTGTCAGTTGAATCAGATTAGACTGCTCAAGATGAGCAGTTTTTGTTCCATTTTCTTCTTTTTTTTTTTTGTTCAGAGCTACGCTATCAATGTACACAAGTTTTATCTGTAGGACAAATGCTTTAGTGCTTTTCTTTGTCATCTGTGACGTGAAAGATTTCTACAGTAGCTATGTTTACGTAGACTCAAATAATTGGAATAAAAACTTGATCAGAAAAGAAATGCTTCAGGTAAACAGGACATTCTGAAGATTCTGCTCCGATACAGCCCATTTAGAAAGAAAAATTTCATCCTGAACGAGAGGGGGGGTTTATGCCGAACATTATTCCAACTGGTGTCCATGTTCACACTTGTTCTGATCAAGTCTTCCTGGTTGCAATAAAATGATCCTTTCTGTGCATGTCTGCTCTACGTTTCCAAGACAGGGAAGCTCATGAGGTATTCCTTTCTGCTTTCCTATGAGCTGTATCGCCGCCACGGTGACTTTGGACGCTGGCATTATCACCATGAGTAACGTGGGACAGCAGCAACTTCCTGCTTTTGCTGCCAAGGAGAACGCTCCAGTTTACTGTCATCTTGATTTGTCCAATTACTTTTGAGCCTCTGAAAATGGAGAGATCATGTATAAATGCCTGTAATTCCTAAACGGTTAAAGGGACTCTTATCAATCCAAGTGCTGACAGCTTGTGGAGAAGTAGCTCCCGCTGTGCTGCCTCTAATGTTATTTCCAGTGATAATGCTTTTGTCCAAAACATGGCAAGCAGTACAGTTCACAGGAGAGCATGCTGAGACTCGGAATACCCCATGAGCTTCCCCGACTTGCTTTTTTCTGCGTTCTCAGTCATTTCTTTAAACAGCACTTTTTGCCCTCAGATTCAAACACTATACAGCATTGAGTCCCCTCAGCTTAGAATGAAATATTCGGCGAGTTTCACGTCTTTTAAAAGGAGCGTTTATTATATTTTTTGACACATTGTTTGCTCCTCTGGCGTTTTCAGCTAGTGGTGATGTCAGCAATGCACTCCAGGTCTCAGGACTGCATCGCTCATCATAATAATGCTGCAGAACATCGTATATATCATAATAGATTGTAAATATCTTTATAAGGCTTAATGAGCCAAAAACTGAACTTCTCCTTTAATGTTACTCAGACTGTCTCTGTATGTGAAAGTTTGATAGTTAGAAAAAGCTTAACAGCTGAAAAGCTCACTTCAGCTCATACACGTGTCAATGAGAATTGTCAGTCTAGAAAAGGTTATGCATTTTTTTCATACTGAATCATATTTTCTGTCGTTTCTTTTAGTCCACAGAGTTTGTGAAGAAAAACATCGTTGTCACGAGCGGTTTCATCGGAGGATTCCTGCTCGGCTTGGCGTCCTAGAGTCTGCCAAATGTCAAGAGTCTGTGTTTCTCTGATGTCTTGAAAAACCATAGGGCAAAGTTATATATAAATTGCTGGATGGCTTTTAGTCTTTATTCGACAGCAGGAAACCATTTCCAGATGAGTTTGTAGCTTTGTGTTTCTACATAAGCTACACGTCCTTGTTTCTACTGAAATACATCTACATGACAATCACTGTCCGTGTGATGTGGGACTACTTTGTTAGACCAGAAAGACCCTCTCATGATGTGTCTCTCATGCAAAACCAATTAAAGTGGAACGGCCATCATGATATTACAATATGATATTTATTTATTTTTCTCAAACTGATATTGTACAATGAAAGAATGTGCACTATATATGCCTTGTTGCCACAGTTAAGCCAAGTTAAGTGTAAGTAGATTCCAGTTCACCTCCGCATTGTCCAGAGGAATCCTTCATTATGTTCAGATATCATAATCATTCATCTTCAGGGTTTAAGGTGTTGGATTGTTATGCATTTTGTGAAAGTGCTTTGTGTGTGATGGTTTATGTCAGCCTCCCCTGCATTGTTTTTTTTATGTTTTGCTGATACTTGAAGTACTGAAGGTTGTGGTTTAATGAGCAATTAAAAATAAGAATTGATTGAATTGTTTTTCATTTATTTTGTGTTCAATGGAACACGTATGTTTTCACTCTTGACCAGAGTTTCCCAAACTTTATCATTTGAAGACCCAAGAGAGAGAACTTCGGTGTCTCCCTGGGCCCTGAACTTACAAAAAACTCAATGTAAATTGCCAGAACATAACAACTACTTTTGTAAACAGCTGAGTAAGAACTCAGCAAATCATTCATTCAAAAGGAAATACATCAATATATATGAAATTTATTTCAGTATGAAAGTACATCTCAATAATATCTCACAATGTGATAAAACGTGCACATACAATCAACATAACATTGCTTTTTATTGTATGCTGCTGTTTGGAGACCCAATAAAAACAACGTTTGTGAAACGCTGACCTGGATGCCTGTGGTGTCATTGCATTGTGTTTATCATCTGAATTGGTTTAACGTTCACCTTTAGAGAAGCACAGATTAAATATTAAATAATAAAATATAATGCAGAACTAAATAAAGTAAATCAAAGTATACTTGTATCTTTGGTTCACAGATGTTAAAGTGTTTTTATTGTCTTTGTCCATAAAACAAGGTAGCATTTGTGTCAGTAAATCACGAAGTCACATTTTTGCATTTATGCTAAGTTACTCTTCTTTTAGTAACGTGTCCAAACAAACTGGGTGCTGGCTCAAGTAGTGGCGGGCGGCAGCCAGCAGGGGCGCTGTTTCTCCAAATAAACGCTGCCATGGTAACCAATAACAAGCCCGTTAAATTTTTCTTAGCTGTGTTGGGACGTTATAAAGAAACAAATCAACCGGAAACATTGCAACTATGGCTTTACCGTTTCTTCCTGGGAATTCTGCTAACAAACAAGTAAGTTTACTGCATTTGGCACATTTTACACAAAAGCTTTTGCTCCTAAACTAATGTTAATTAACGCTACGTTATGTGTATTAGCATTATAACGTATGACGGATAGCTAACGTTACAGCAGGAGCTTCTGAAGGCGTCCGTAAAAAAACTTGTTTCAGAGATGTATTTGAATTCTTCTTTAAACGAATTGTTTTATACACCACGTTGCACAGAAGAGCAGAAAACAAATGTAAACTCATGGGATCAGAGTGGTTTTAACCAGGCTACACGTTACACGCTTCTCAACGTAGCTAACGTTAGCAGACGTTAAGATAATATTCAATATAGTGTGGTTAAGTAACACAAGGGAGCTGCAACTGTTATTTCCAAATACAGCCTTGTGTTGTAAAATGACCATGAAATAATCTTACTGGGGGTCGAGCCTAAGTTTTTCAATAACACTAAAAGGAAAAATCAGGTAAAGATGTCTTTCGAGGTTATTATTATGGGAATACACTTGGTAGCTGTTTTTGGCATTAGTGGGCTAAGTCATTTCTGTATTAATGTGACTGCTTGCTTTGTGTGCAGTAATTATAAATGAATAAATATCTGACCTCTTGATTGTATACCATACTTATATTGCAGAATCTTTTAACTAATTTTTCAAGTTGAACAGAGATGCTCTCTCTCCTTTTCATTACATTGCAGCTGGGGAAGGAGAGATTTCACAAATCCCAACATTTTGACTGTTCCGATGGAGTCCGTGTGTTGGTTGGATCTTCAAATCCAGGCATTCAAGGAGAGCTGTTAGCTGGCCACAAGGTCAAACCAAAATACTCTGTTTACCCCAAAGACCTGGGAACTGATCTACCATCGTGGCTAGCCTTTGACAAGCAGGTAAATGGTATCAAATGTGCTTAGTTTTACCTCAAATGTGTGTGTGTGTGTGTGTGTGTGTATTCTACAAACATTTCTGTTCATACAGTTGTGTGGAGTTCTGGATATATGTGACTGAATAACATAATATCTAATTCAAACAAGTTCCAACCAATATTTAGCAGAGGCTTTAAAAGTGAATATGTTACATTACAATTCAGCTATTTTTCTGTGTGTTACTATTATTAATTTTAATGTGAGAATTTTATTCTAATTTGATGCATTTTTACCAAGACTGCAATTCTATGTTTGCATATTTTTGTTAAAGAAAGAAATCTTGAAACCCTGTAAGAACATATGTAAGTAAAAGTCATAATGAGATATTTTGACAAAATGCTCCTCTGCCCCTCCAGGCTCTCTGTTTTGATGCATACTTCCAGGAATCTGTACCTGAGGCACCAGATGAGACTTACAGAATCAGGAAGTGTAAGATCTACTTCTACCTGGAAGATGACACCATACAGGTGGTGGAGCCAGAATACAAGAACAGTGGCATCCCTCAAGGTGTCTGTGACATCACTTCCGAGTATAGCTCAAATAAAAATATTTTATAGTTGACATGCTCCTTCATTTCAGCTTTCAACAGGCGAAATGACCCACTGCCACTACAAGAAATTTAATAATGTACCGTTGCTTTGTTGCTTTGTTGCTTTGTTGTTTCTCGTGGCAGGAACACTTATGAGTCGGCAGCGTGTCCCACTGCCTCCCCCAAACAATGACCAGTTCTACAACATTTTCCTTTTCAACATCAACCAACAGGTGGTGCTGCACTCACGCACATTCACTGTGACCAACTGTGACTCTTTTACAAGGAATTTTCTCACAAAACTTGGGGTGTGTCTAAATGAACATGCCACTGTACCGGATGACCCCTACAGCAAACGACGGGAACAGGTGGGGATCAGTGTCACACCTTTGTTTTGACCTGGGTTTTTTTTGTAATTCAGGTTCTCAGATTTTTCAGCTTTTCTCTTGAAAATATCAAAAACAGAATCAAGTATCAAATGTGACATAATTTCAAATGAAAAAAAGTAAAGCTAAAAATAAAAACACAAAAAAGACACAGGTGAGATCATAGGTGGAATAAGAAAAAAATTTGGTGATCCTGGAAACAGCTATACTTTTTTTTTTTTACTGTAAGTCAAGCTATTATGCATTGACTGATAATTTAGTCCTTACAGTATTAACAATAATTATGCATTTGTTTTACCTTAGAACACTCTATTGATTAATGATGTCATACACCCCTCAAACTGATGTTTTAAAGCTGCAAGTCTTATTAAAATAATCAAAATGAAAACCCAAGAGTACAAACAAAATTTTGTATCCTCAAACAAGGTCACTGGAACTAGAAAACTTTTGTGTTAAAGTTTTTTTGGAAAGATTTATTCATTTTTATCATTATCTGATCAAATTTGTTCTGTTTTTGTTTTATTTAGTATTTTTATTATATTGGTTTTTGTATATTTTTAGAGCAAGTGGTCACTTAATCAACCCTGCTGATGATACTGATAAAAGCAAAGCACAGTAATTTAAGTCTCTGATGTATGTGCGATGAGATGTTCCAATTCTTCTCGTTTCACACGGTCCAGATGGAGAAAACTATGAAGCCCCTTCGGCCATATGAAAGGCGTGACACACTGAAGCAGTTCCTGGACCATGACCGCAAAGTTCTACGCTTCTACTGCTTCTGGGACAATACAGAGAGCACGTTCGGGGACCTCAGAGAGCTCGTGCTGCACTACTTTCTGGCTGATGACACTGTAGAGATCCTGGAAGTTGTCTCACCAAACTCTGGGAGGGATACTGCGTCTAAATTCTTACATCGCAGCAAACTCCCAAAGGTGAGGCACCATGATGGTTTCTGGTCAAAATGTCTCTTGGTAGTGGAGAGAGTAGGATAACACACACACACACACACACACACACCTCACCAAGGCCTCACTGAGTCTGACAGACTGTTGTAATATCTAGACTCCCTGAAGCATTTTGACCTGCTCCTCCAGTTACTGACTGAAGCCTCATTCATCTGGAAAGACAGACAGGCTATCTTCTGTGTGTGTGTGTGTGTGTTCTTGTACTTGCACCTAAGTGAAGACCAGTGTGAGTTTTTAACCAATGGAGTGAGGTCATTTTTGGGAAGTGAGGACATTTTGGCCGGTCCTCACTGTGTTGCCGGGCTTTTTGAGGGTTAAGACTTGGTTTTATTAAGTTTAGGTTACGGTAGGGTTTGGCATTTAGTTTTGAGGGTTAGGGGCTAGAAAATGCATTTTGTCAGTGAGTGTCCTCACAAGTATAGCAATACAAACGTGTGTGTCAGTGTGTGTTTTCAGTCCAATAATTTGTTTTTTTTTCCGAATGCCTCATTAATTGATCCAAATGTTGACCTCTATCTATCTCTCTGGGATAGGTGCTATCCCTCCTAACTGGATGGCCCAGTATATTTACTGCACTATAATGTACTTGCACTTCAGACACACAATCTGTCTACCATGTACTGTCAGTTACTTTGTCTGTAATGTGTTCTGCAATTCAGTATGCACTGTAATGTCCTGTCCTGATGTCTTGATGTTAGGTATGCTATGTAATGTAGCAGTGTCAGGCACTTTTTACCTGAGATACATTTCCTTTGGGACAATAAAGTTCATCTTATCTTATCTTATCCTATCTGTCTGTCTGTGTGTCTGTGTGTCTGTCCATCTGTCCATCTGTCTGTCTGTCCATCTGACATTGTGAGATCTTGCATGACGTGTCCTGTGTTCTTGTATTCCTGCTGTTCTCCGCCTGTGGTTCTTTGTTTTTTCTCTATAGTGTGTTCCAGCCCAAATCAAGCAGCCTGGCGAGATCACGGACCGCACCGTACTCAATGTGTTTACCTCCACGAGTCAGGGAGAACGCTACTTGTTGGACAACATTAAAGTATGTCCTGTATTTGACATGCTAATGCTGCAAACACTGTCCTGAATACTGACAGTAGGCTCAAATGTGTTAATATGTTGCAGTTTAGCTGAGATCGTCCTATCACGCACTAATAGTAACAATTCATATGCACCCAAAATACAGTGCACACTACTGCACTACTGTCTGCAGAGTAAATGTGAATGGGTTATAGTGCGGGATTTTGACGTTCATATTGATGAAGGTGGCAGCGCTAAAGAACCTCTGAACACTCTGGAAAACTCTGGACTTTCCCCACTTGGAACAGACAAATACTAAGGGACATATTCAGATTATTTTTAAGGGTACACACATTTCTGAGGTTATACTGACTGATGTTGACATTTCTGATCCTTACTATGTTTTCTTTGAAATGACTATTTCTGCTGACACTAGCAGAATTCAGAGGTTATCAGAAAGTACCGTATTGGTGAAAACACCCACAGCAGCTTCGCCTTCAGATTCTTTTAATGATCTTGTGAACAGTTTCAGTTAAATGTGATGAGTGCTGTGGATGCTTTTGCCTACGCGACATTTAATGTAGTCTCTGGAAAGAAAATAGCACAACGGAGAGATGCCTCAAGAATGCAAGAATTTTCTGCGATGAAACACAGATAAAAATTAAGAGAAGAAAGAAAAGAAAGAAGAAGACAAATCAGTGCTCATCTTGAATCACCTCAAATCTGCTCACTGACATCACACCTGTGCTGAGATCACTGCACTGGCTTCCTGTGAGCCCAAGAATAGATTTTCAAAGTCTGTAAAGCACTTTTAATTGCCTTGTTTCTGAGTGGTGCTTTATAAAAAACAATTACTTTGCCTGAAGCAAGCTACTCTAAACAGCCAGAGGTATTAGGACTACGTCGTCCAATTAAAAAAAGTAAATAAAATGTCATTCTAATTAATATTAATGCAACAGAATACAATGTAATTTTAGACAATAATGTCCTTTCATCTGAATGACAGATGTTTGCTGAAAGCTCCCTCCAGTTTCCTGAAGTTGGTGTGAAAGAACTTAACTTGCCTGCAGAGCCCAAACACTAACACTAACCCGTGAACTCACTAAATTAGTGAGTATAGAGCATCAGTCTAATGCTCCGGTGGCTGAATGGCAGTAAATACCTGCAACAGGTTTGAAACTGTTTCTAGAAAGTTTTGGCCTGAGGTGTCTAACGCTCACATATGCATAGAGCGCGTAAAGTGGAGTTTTGTATCGTAGTGAGTTTTTACCTGAACATCATTTCTGACTAAAACTTAACAGTTTTGAGTTTGACTCATCGAGTTCATTTACAGCAATGCATCTTGATGTAGCTAAATGTACAACTGTCTGTCTCTCTGTCTGTCTGTCTCTCTCTGTCTCTTTCTTCTGTCTCTCTGTCTGTCTCACAGACAGGAGCTGTTCATGAGGAGTTTTATAAGGACAGTGATCTGACCGTGGGTGGGACGGTGAATGTGTGGGGCAGGAGAGTCATCATCGCTGACTGTGATGACTTCACCAAAGACTACTACCGCTCCAAATATGGCAAAGGTAATCAACACAATTAACTTTTTATTCTTAGTGTTGCTGTGGACCTGTTTTGATGTTTTGTAGACTAAAGTATTAATCCCAAAATATATCGATGTATGTACAGTAATGTGAGTTTAAATGACAAATTATTTGTAACCATAATGACTATTTCTTTTCCAATGACAATGTGACATCTTGGTTCATCACTGTTTAAATGGATTTAATATTCAGTTAATGGTTGCTCTTGCCTGCAATACATTGAACTGAACACTTAGTGGCAGTAAGAGCAAGCATCAGTAAGAGCTACTTCCTTCCTGTGAACTGACCCAAGACTGACAGCACGGGGTGGGACATGTGATCCTCTGGCCCTCCAGTCCTCACAGTTCAAGGTATGGAGGACACAAGAGGCCCCTGCTCCCCACAAAGAAAAGCCCAAGCTGGTCCTGGATGTGTCTCTCTCCCTGGGCAGGTTTTGGGGCTCGCTGCATTGGTCACAGTAGTGAACCCGGAGGAGTCCATAATGACAGACCGCCATGATGGAGGGTCCTGCCTGTCTGTGAGCGCTTTAGAGGTCGGCGCAGGGTTACGGTTACATCCAGGCTGCTGCGTTCCTGCATGGATGGATTACCTGCTTCTGTCTGGCCATTTCACCTTTCCTCTCAGATGTTTCATCTTTATTTTTTATCCTTCCTCTCAGAGGACTTCACCCCAGTGCAGTACAAAGCTCCTCCAGCCCCAGAGCCCTCGAGGCCTGTGCCCCCCTACAACGGCTTTGGCTCAGAGGAGGACTCGCTAACCTCGTGTCAGGGCCTGCTGCCAAAGCCCCCACAGAAAGATTTCTGCAAATTTATGGAGAAAGACAGGTTGGATGAGTTGCAGTCAGAGCAACAATCAAATTACACTGAAATGTTTGTGTGCCAGTAAACTCCCCCCCCCCAACTCTGTATATGCCCCCCATAGATGTGGTCTAGACAGTAATGTGCTGAATTTCCGAGCCAAGATGGTCACCACTGATCCAGTTGACACAGACAGGGAGTTCATCATCTCCTTCTACCTCTGTGATGACTCCATCAGCGTGTTTGAACACCCACAGAAGAACTCAGGTAAAAACCTTGGAACCACGGCTGCGCCACAACTGTGCTGGGACTTGAGATATATAAACATTAGTTTGTGAGATTTATTTTGGGTTTCAAATATCTTTTAAAAACAGATGATGCTTACTCAATAGTCCTATTTTTGAGGATGAAGATATTCCCATCAATATAAATCAATATTTGACATTATTTGTGTACATTTCGAGACAGAAATTTAGCCATGCATTCATGGACTGTTTGGCATGGTAAAAATGAAATCAGTAGAAATGAATTTAATTTTAAAAATGGAAACATGTTCAGCCAGCCTTTCTTCCTTCGCTCTCTCACTCATCATACACCAGGCGTGCTTGGTGGACGGTTTCTGGAGCGTGGTCGCGTGAAGAAGCCAGGCCAGGAACTCTTTAAGAGTGAGCTGTCTGAGTACTTCACATCTCAGGATCTGTACGTTGGAGCGACTCTCTGCCTCAACAACAGGTACTTCCAACTTCTGGAGGCGGATGAATACACCTTCAACTACATGGAGCAACATGCTGAGGAGGTAGGGAGAGTCTCCTGTGCATTTCTGAGTATTATGTGGCCTGTTTTCAGAGGATAGAATGGACATGCTCACAGAGCCTGGGTGCAGGACTGTAACTCCAAACCTATCAGCTTTTAGCTAGAGAAGCCATTTTTTCTTTACTGTCACTCAGTGTATGTGTGTGTAAAGAGAGTGTCTTGTCATGTAATTGTCTGAAGTTCCCCAAAGCCAACATAGGCATCATCCTCAGTAAACTACGGTCTATTCCGGAGGACAAACAGAGTGAGATCAGGAAGTTTCTGGCACTCACCGACCCAAGCGACACTGGCTTCGTCCCCTTTGAGTCGTTCAGGTACAGAAACACTGCAAAACTAAGTGCAGTTCAGTCTGTCTAGTATGCCCCCTCTACTGTAATATGTTCTCAAGTAAATGATGTATGCTCATTAAAAACTAAGATTTATGTCAACCTGATACTCGTGTAAGATGTCATTGTGAAGTGTAATTCCTGCTAACATTATAATGATGATTATCAATTATACAAGCAGGGAGGCAAAGAAGTCAAATAAGTGGCAGTGGGCTTAGACTGAGACTTGTCAAGATACAAATGATTTCCAGTGATCACTGTCCAATTATTGCATGTAAATAGCATGAGAGACAGTGACAGACAGAAGCAAATTAAGTTCTATAGTGCTGTATATTCTATAGTTCTATACATGCAGGCTTTAGTTAGAACTGTGAGATGTGTTGAACGTATGTTGTTGTGTCTTGTGTGTGTTTGTGTGTGTGTGCACCACAGGGGCCTGCTGATGGGCCTTGACTGCAGCCTGTTGGAGCACGAGATCCTGGTGCTGGCTCGATGTTTCTCTGAGCACGAGCAGCCTGACGTTGACTTGGGCCTGATGTTGGCTGTGGCCCAGGACTTCCTCAAGAAGAGGGACTTTGAAGAGTTCCCTGCCATGGCCAGAGCCCTCACACACCAGGACCGCCACAAGTAGACAGGAGCACACACACACACACACGCACAGAGATGCTTTGCTTAGGACTAAACACTGTTGCAGTAGAAACACAGACAGATAGTGTCACAACAAGACATCAATCCTGCAGCCGGTGGCCTCATATCTGGAACAATTAGTTCCAGCAGTGTGAGAGTGGAGCATTGAAAACAGATGGACCCTCGCTATGGAAGCAACTGGTGATCATAACTCCAATGAAAAAGCCAATTTGAAAATTAAAATGCATTAAAAGAAAGACTTTTTATTTTTCAGAATAAGGCGCATCATTTGAGTCATAAATAAATTAAAGTTCAGTCATCCAAATTGCATTTTAATTTTCATCCTCAAGAATGCACATTCTATGACCTAATTGAAAGAAAAGGTCATTACCTTTTTAATTTTCAAAAAATGTCCCGCTAAGTGTTCTCATAATTCAAATTAGAAAGCAAATTTGAAAATTAGAATGCATTCACAGAAATACTTTTTAATTTTCAGAATATTGCAGCATTTTGTGACTCAAGTAAAATTTAAATGCACTTGTCTCGTTTGCATTTTCATTTTATCTTTAAAGGATACACTAACCTCTTTTTTCCTTTTTGTTATTTTCCTCCCTCCTGGGCTCCAGACAAGAAGATAGATCCCATTCTTTTGACTGTGTGTGCAGTAACAAGGAACAGACAGGCAGAGCTCGCCCACCGCTAATTAGCTTAGCTCAAAC
>JAPZDX010000005.1:167418-179448 GCA_029783625.1 Naso annulatus | reverse complement strand
TATGTTAGGGCTTAACCGGGACCTGGGTACAAAATTTCGCTCTGTCCATGTACCAACATGTGATAGAATGACAATAACGAATCCTTGAATCCTTTAATCCTTGAAACAAAATACAAGTTCTTTTACTGGGCATTTTTACTTTTATGTTAGATATGATTTGCTCACACGCAGGTAATGTATGATGGTAACTTAACACTGCCCCAGTAAGAAGGGGGAGGTTCCCCTGAATCATATGATACATTACATTTGATACTGACTTTAAAAAATAAGCTCAAAATGAGCAAAAATGAAATTCCAAGTCCAAATGTTTCTTTGTCTTTGGAGGTTTGTAGGCCAAATTCTCATAGTGAGAATTGGCAAAAATCACTATGAGAATGATTTTCCCCAGATGGTATTGGTGAGGCCCTGGCTCACTGATACAAAGTTTCTAAAAAAAAAAAAACACCACCACCATAGTAGGTGGTGTTTTTTTTAGAAACTTAACATGAGGCAGTCTCATTCAGATTAAAATCTCTTTTTCAAGAGAGACCTGAGGACAAAGAACATTTATAAGAACACAAAATGTACAAATGGACAAAAACAACACAAGAAATTAAAAAGTTACACAAATCATGACATACATCAGATAATAAAGCTTTAAAATCTCTAAAGGGAATGAAAGACTATAAGTGCAGTTTGCAGTTCATTCCATTTAAAATGTGCATAGTGGCTGAAACCAGTTTTACCAACACTGGTGCATACACAGGGATGTCTAGGCTTAAATAGTTTCTGGATCGTGTACTGTAGTAATTGGATTTAAATGGCAGGAGATACGTGAGGTAATATGGAAGTTGTAACGGTGGAGCTTTGTAAATAAACAACATGAGATGACTGTTTCTTCTTGGATGTGGGGAGGACCAACCAATTGATCCAAAGAGCAATGATGTGTGTGGTATTTAGCATTCATGAGGAAGCATAGGGCAAAAAAGTACAAAAACAAAAAAAAGTTTTGGATTTTTTTTGTTTTTTTTTAAAGTTGTTTACATAGTCGTTGAATATGGATTTTGAATGTTGGTTTGCTGTCAGTCAGATTCTTAAATATTTATATGAAACAGTAGGCGAGATAATGGTTCTATTTATTGTGGTGATGGTGGGACAATCGGTGGAGAAAACCATGCATTTTGTTTTTCTGCATTTAAAACTAAATTGAGTTTTGATGAGTCATGACTGAAAAGTATCAAAGGCAGACTGAAGAGGATTTTAGGTCAGGGCCTGAGCTGGGGTGGATCCGGGGGCATATATAACTTTATCATCTGCAAAATAGTGTAAATTAAAATATTGATTTGGGAGAATGATATTGTTTATAATGTAAACAGCATTGGACCAAGGATAGACCCCTGTGGCAACCCATTTCTGATGGTGAGATTGGTTGATTGTGTAGCATGGGCACTAACTGTATGAGTTCTTTGAGTAAAATATGTGTGGAACCAAGTCAGTGCTGATTTATCTATACGTATTGACTGTTGTTTATGGAGAAGGATTTTATGATCAACTGTATCAAATGCTTTGGAGAGTTCAAAGAACATGGCGGGTGTTGCAGTGCTGCTGGCCTCTGGCTCCAGATCATCTGAGTTCAGCTCTATTTGTTGGATCTCTCAAATAATGTGAGCCGTCCTGGTGCCGTCCCATGGCAGCTGTTCATCCTCTCTTTGAACCTGGCTAACATTTGTGCTGCCGCTCTCAGCTTTTATCACCACTCTTGCTCATTTTGAAGCATCATGCGATTCTTTTGTCTTGAAAAAGGACAGCCACTTTAGCTGCCATTTTTAGGTCATTTCGTTGTTTTTTGCTGCTGTTAACGTTATGCAGTACAGTTTTCACTGGTCTGACTGTTACTGACCCACAGTGATAGATGTCAGTGTGTGAGGGAGTGACCAACGCAGGCTACCCAACAAGCCTGTTGTGAAATAAATACCAACAATACACCTAGATCTCCCGATTTAACTAGTAAAACACGCGAAATGGTTTAAAGTCCATCAGTAATGAGGATTTATTTTATTCTATTTATAAAAATTTTATAGGCCTCTAGAGGTGCCAGATCCGGCCTAATAGGTACCGGAATGCAGGAACCCTAAAGCCCTGTTTCCAATGAGCGGTACAGTTTGATTTGGTGCTGTATGGTACACAATTATTTGCACTTCCACTGTCAAAAGGGTACCAAAGGCTATAAAATAACCGTACCATACCTATTTTGGTTTTGGTCACCCTTTTGTTTGGGTATCAAGTATGCTGATCCAGTCCCTAAAGAGTCCCAAGAGGGTGGAGCTAGAAGTGTTAATATATCACCTCAGTAAGTTATATAAATCTTTTAGGCGAGATTGCCGCCAAGTAGATTTCAAATATGTAGTCAGTTTATCAGAGTAACGCTTGTTTGTTTATCTGTCGGACCTGCAAAAAGCTGCAGTTCGCGAGTAAGACTAGCTGGTCTGTTTGCTTCATCAGCGTGGCTCCTTGCAGTGTCACTCCAGAGAGAAAATTAACCAAAGAACTGATGATCTGTGCTGAGATTAATAATTTTTCCGTAGCATTTTAAAACATGAAACAAAACTTATGATGCTTTGCTGTCTTTTCATGTTGATTCCTTGCCATAAGTTTATCGTTACCGGTAAAAAAAAAAGATCATTTGATTCCGTATGCTGCTCAAATGCATCTTTTAAGTTGGAATGATTTCTTGCATGTTGTTCAATGCAGGAGTTAATCAGTTCACCTTAAATGCCAGCATGACATCTTGAAGAGGATTTA
This sequence comes from Naso annulatus, assembly GCA_029783625.1. Classification (NCBI taxonomy): domain Eukaryota; kingdom Metazoa; phylum Chordata; class Actinopteri; order Acanthuriformes; family Acanthuridae; genus Naso; species Naso annulatus. The sequence continues at coordinate 176,667 of JAPZDX010000005.1, read as the reverse complement.
ATAGGAATTATTTGTCACACATACATATCGTACTCGTACGGTAGTGAAATGAAATAAAATGAATGAATTTCTAATGAATTTATGCTGGTGAAATTTTTTAAACTGAAGAAAAAAGCGGCAGAATGCCATTCTGGTGTGCTCCTGTGGAACTACACACCCGGCATATATTCCTCCCACCAAGTAAGGGTATGGTCGGCAGTGGAGACGCAAATTAGATCCGGGGGTACCTTTCCAAAGAGTACTGTACCATACCCAACCGAACTGTACCACGCCGTGAAAACAAGGCAGGATCCAGCACCTAAATTAATTCCGTGCTTATCTCAAATAAATAATACCATAAACATTGTCTTTTATTAAATTCTAAATTCAGCTCTTTTGGTCCTGTCTCTGTGAGTATAGAGATATTTGGTCGTGGCTTCAAGCTGTAGACGCTCTGTTTCAGGGATGACATCATTGGCAGCTCAGATGACTGTCTAATGCTAGTCTTCATCCCTCAGGCGGTGACGTAAGGACATGCAGGCTAGAGGGCTGCTGGTGATGTTGTTGTAACCCATGTCGTGCTGATGCATGTCATTATTGTCAACACTTAAGTGGGTCTCTATGGGTGTTCCACAAACCACCCTCTCCATTGCCAAAGGTTCCCGCCCAGAAATCTGTTTGTGTTCGTGTGTGTAAATGTGTAATTGTATGTGTTTGTATGTGTGTGCGTGTGTGCAATTGTGTGCTCCTGTGTATGTGACCAAAAGTTTATGAATGTGCGTGTGTTTGTATGTGTGGTGGATGTGTGTCTTATTTCAGAAAGAGTCCCCAAACTCCAGACAGTACCCTGCCAATGGCCACTCCAGCATTAACAGTTCTATCTTGGTAAGGACCCCCATTCCCCTGAAAAAGCCCCCAAACAGACCCACAACCATTTCTCCCTCTTCCCCCCTCCCCCATGCTTCTAATCTGTCAAGTTAATGTGTCATGGTATTTCTACAAGTCTGTGTTTTTCCGTCAGTCAATCTGTTCATCCGTGACGTCCAACTAACATGAGTTGTGTTTATTTTTGTTCAGTTTTGATTTGTGATTGCTGTAGTAGTCGTAGTATTAATATGAACAGTACAAAGGGCAAACTGTAGATCTCCAGAGCCAGTCCTGTGTCATTCTCCCAGTTCATCTGTTTGAGCCTGAGACCCCTGTGTCTGATATCTCAGTTAACAAATTGGTGTGCCTCACGAAGCCTGCTGCGTGCTTTGCCTTATCGCTGACACTAGCCATACTTGTCAAAGTGGTGAAGGGGAAACACTCCTGGCTGTATTACACTAAACCCAGTGAGAAACTGCAGTCCCTCTTCTTCTGTGCCAAGGCTCCAGAGACACTGTTGTCATCCTGATGTCTCAGCTGCTTTGCTTGTTCTGTGCTTGCCAGGTTGTCTAAAGCCCGGTATACACTGTGCGACTTTGTTCTGTCCCAGACGAAAGATGACCAAACGTAGTGATATCTTTGGTCCCGGCTCCAAAACAGTGTTCCTGCGTCGCACAGTGAGAGGTTTTCAGATGGCCATTGTCACAGTCTTGTGACCAAAAGTAGCCTGAGATAATCCTCTGACAGTGTCAGAGCTTTAGGACAACCGTCTCACCGCATCTTGAAGTGTGTCTACTGCTACGACCTACATCCACTTACCAACTGATAGAAATGCAGCAAGACGCAACAATCAACGCGACACTGTCGCTACACCCAAAAAAACACTCGGTTAACGTGTTGCCTTGGAGGTCTCGTCAAGGCACTGGCGGCGTAGATGGATGACGCACGCTGACGCGGTGCACGATGATGACCTTTTTTATTTTTGCCCATAGACGTACATCGTAGCCTGCGATTGTCAGGCGTTGTCATCGTACAGTCTGCACATATTAAACTTAATGTCATAGCCAAGCTTATGAGATCCATGTCGCACAGTGTAGCATGCAATGAACTTACAAGATTGCTAAAATCGCACAGTCTGTAGGAGGCTTAAAACCAGCTCTGCTTTAACAAATGAGAGTAACTCTGTTCTTTTGTCCACTTTCCTCTCTCTGTCTATTTTGCAAGAGCAGATGAATGTGCATGCATGAATTAGGTTCTTAAAGTTTATTTATTTATTGCTATGTCTTACTTAGTATTTGTGTGTTGCTCAACCATGTCTAATCCTTGTATTTTTGTCTCTAATGGTTTACTTCTACAGGACCTGCCATCTGCCATTCAACCCAAGGGTCGACAGGTGAATAAAAGTCACTCACTAACCCACCAACCTGTATTCACTCCTTCTCTATACAACACATGCATCTCTCCCCTAAATACAGAAGTGTGTCTTGATTTCTACCTAACCCTCTTCAGATTCACTTATCAGTATAATTTGAACAAATTTACAAGATACTGTAGTCTTGTACAGACTGGCCTCTGACTGATTCCCAGGCCATTCACAGGTCTGGCCTTTAAACCTTTTTTAAGGAGAAATTTTGGATTCTGGACTTGTTCCAAAATACATCATATGCAAGTTCTATCATTTACATCAAAAGAGCCTGCAGCTGTTAAGCTTTTAGACGACCAAAGAGAGTAGCAGACCGAAAGCATTTTGATTTAAATTAGCTTTGTTTTTGAACCTTCATAATGCTTGTCATTAAGTCTAAGTGAAAACAAAAACTGTATGAATGTAAATGCATGAGTCTGTCTCTATATATTCAAATTGGTAGAGGAGGCCAAAGATAAACACCAGTTGTTTCTCTCACAGCACACACACACACCTTCATGATCCTTCTCTCCTTGTGTGCACTCAATAACAAACACACCTCCACTCCACAGACAAATTATACAAAGAAATCACACAGTTGTGGTCACTTAGTGTTGGCACTGAGCGGATGATGAAGTCCAGTTCTGCAGTTAGTTACTTGGTGGGAGAGGTCATAATGTCCAATATCATGGACCCAATCAGGACCACACCCATGCGAAACCTTCCAGAACTCTTAAACTTGAACAAAGACGATCCCAGTCAAAAACAAACTATGACGTGCCAGGTGATCAGAGCTGATAAGACATCCAATTAGATTATGTATGTTTGCTTGTTTTTTGGTTAATTTAAATTCTGCAATTTATAAAATATTAGAGAATAACAAAAATATTGTAGGACCCGTGGTCACGTCTTCAAATTGCTAGTTTTCTGTGGTTAACAGCCGAAACCCAAAAATACTGATTCTCCTTTACAATGATATAAACACAAGATTTTTAGAAGCTTTTACCAAAGTAAATCTGTCATTTTTGAAACAATTTTTTGATTGTCAAAGTAGTTGCAGTTTAATTTTCTGTCACTCAACCCTATACTTAGGTACTGGATATATTGACACACTGGTCTTGTATCACAGGACCCTTCCCTGTTTTCAAGAGTCAGGTCTTTGTTACTAATGATTCACGAGTACCTGAAGATGAACAGCTTGATGTTTAACTGTCACACTGTACACTAAACAACAAAGGTGACTGCTGTTGTGTCATCAGCCTGAAAGTGTAGCACTTTACTTAAACTGTATGTGTGGTAGTTATGGCACAGGCATTGATTAAACCGGTAGCAGCTACAGATCACCTATAACCAGTTAGATATGAGTTCATGTCTGTGTATTTACATTGAAATGTATGGACAGGTGTTATCGGCAGCTTTTACTTCAAGCCAGCACAACTTCTCTGTCAACATCACAATCTTCCATGTTTGTCGTCCCATCCTATCAGTTTATTTATGTGTGTACACCTTCTAGACACATACATCACATACATCGGAGATAATCAAACATTACTCATCCTCAATCATACAATCTTACTCAACAAATGGTGTGTGATCATGTACTAGCAAAGTGGCATCAAAGGATCTTGTGTCTGCACACAAAGCAGATTCCACCAGCAGAGGGCAGTGAAGTCCACAGTAAACCATTTCTTACCACAAGCTTGGCAGCCTTGGAATTGCAGAGCTTGAACTCAGTACTGTGGTATTGTCAAGACATTTAATTTATGCTGAGGAGAATGAAATATTTTGAAAGTTTTAGAATGGGTAGGCATACTTTGGTTCAATCCAAAATAGAAGTTGTACCTCCTTGTCCTGTTTCACTGTCATAAGCCCTCAAGTTCTCTCCCCTCTGCCAACCTTTGCCCCCATACTGCTGTTAAGATGTTGCACAGCCATTTTGCTGCATGATGAGTGTGGTGCTTTCAAATCCTAGATTGTATCCAGACCTTCAATCAAGGACAAAATGTCTGTTAAGGTAAGAGAAGGCCTCTCCCACCCTCCAAAAAAGAAAAAAAAAAAAAAACCCACACACGTAGTAATTACTTCTACATTTGTCCCAAACATTTCTACCCGCTCATTTTCCGTGTAGATTTTAAAACATCAACAAACGACTGTGAGGATAATGATAATGCTGTGTTGAACTAACAGACACATAAATAATGCCTGTGCCATAATTACCAGTGTTTTAAGAGGCTCATTAATAGCTCAGCAGTGTCACTGGAGAAATCCCTCCTTTGCAAACCGCTTTCAAACCTGACAACCAAAAACACTCCCATGCTCTCACCACACCAGAGTTCACTGCTCATTAGTCTCTACCTCCTCTAACACTTGCATTACTAACTTCTCCCGGTTGGCACACCAGTGCACATTACAGAATCATCACAAAACCACCACCTCAACCTGTCCCTGAGTTAGATTGCTTGTTTAAGCTCTGCACTTTTCCACAGATCTACGTGAGGGCTCAGTTTGAATACGACCCCTCCAAAGATGAACTCATCCCCTGCAAGGAGGCTGGCATTCGCTTCCGGGTGGGTGACATCATCCAGATCATCTCCAAAGATGACCACAATTGGTGGCAGGGCAGGCTGGAGCACACAAAAAATGGCACGGCTGGCCTCATCCCTTCACCAGAGCTGCAGGAGTGGTGAGAGGGAAAAACACACTCACAGAGTCATTTTGGCAAAAAGAATAAGTCACAGAGAAAACATCCTTCCACATGTACCATCCGTCAGCTCAGCACTAAGTTTGACTCTCTTTGTGTCTTTGTGGAAGGCGAGTGGCATGTATAGCCATGGAGAAGACAAAACAGGAGCAGCAGGCCAGCTGTACCTGGTTTGGCAAAAAGAAGAAGCAGTACAAAGACAAGTATTTGGCAAAGCACAATGCAGGTACACCATTTACTCACACACATAGAGATCATTTCATGCATGTGCACACAGAACAACATGCTGCAGACGTTTTATTGCTGGTCCGTCAAAAATGTTATTTTATATAATGTTTACATTTAAATTGAGTGAGTGTATGGGCCTTTAAGCATGTGTGTCTGTCTGTCTGTCTGTCTGTGGAGGTGGGACTTATGTATAAATGGATCTTGTGGCATTCATCTCCAGTAACAGAGTCACAGCCAGAACTACAGGAAAAGCTGCTTGTGCGGCAGAAATCTAGTATGAGCATGGGGGGGATTTAGGGAAATATGAGTAGCTCCTTGATATGGACACTGAGTTTCTATTTCTGCATTTTTAGGCACAGTTAAATTACACACCTGCAAAAAGATGTGCATGTGGTATCAAATGAAAAAGCCCTGCTCTAACCTTCATGGCTCATATGTTGAGTGGTATTTGGACACAGATTTTATGTATAGATTTATGACAAACATCCAGTGTCTGGCTCTATGACTAAGCTGAGGTGTGTGTGTGTGTGTGTTTGTGTGTGTGTGTGGGTGTGTGTGGGCATTTTACTGACTTAAAGCAATGTGCACTTCTGTCGTAAGAAAGTGAAAGAGCTTTTTTCTAGGCTTACATGTCCTTACAAACCCTCTTTTACAAAGTACTTTTGATAAAAGGTTTCAGCATGTTGACTTTTGGGGAGAATTTCACCTGATTTTTCTTTCTTCTATTGGTATTTTGTTTCCTGTGTGTTCATTTGTAATATATAAATGAAAGAAAGACATTAAAAACGAGGGAGAGAGCGAGAGATACTGCTAATTTGTTAATAACAGGAAAAAAAACCCAAAACAACATAAAAGCATGAGCTAGTCAAGTGGACCAATGACAGCAGTTCCTGAGGGAAGCTGAGACACTCACCTGGTCAGAGACAAGTCGAGAGGAAGAAGGACAGTGACCTGGCAAAGCCCTCCAGATAGTGAAGATTACACTCATCCAGGAGAGATAAGCTCACATTTTCACATCTATTGCAACATGTAGTAAGAGGTTCTACATTACAGGCTTGCCAGCCTCAGAGTTAAAGGATTATGCACAAGCCCAGCAACTTAAGAGTTGTGAGCCTCAATCGGGATTTAAAAGGTGTGGTTTCTTTCACATGGTGAATGTTTGCGTATGTCTAATGGTATGTAGTCAGATTTGTTGGTTGTTAGCTCTGCTGTGCTTTGCATGCAGAGAGCTGTTACAGTTACTTGCAGTGAGTAGTGTAGTCACAGTAACATTAGTATTAAATTTTAGCTTTTCTACCAGCAGAGTTTGCAATAGGGCTGTGGTTTTAGGATAGCTTGTGTTTTGGCCTTTGCAAGCACCGCCTTCACTGTTCTTGGGGGTGTTGTGTGCTGGTGTTTGGCTGTTAATATGAATGGTTTTGGTTTGTGGGATTGAGGTTTAGTAATTAGCTTGCAGGTGTTGGAGCATGGTTGTCACTGTCAAATATTTGGGTGTGTTTTTTGTTGTGTGCAGTTGATCTGCATTGTTTTTGCTGGTTGGTAACTTCATTCAGCTTTAGCCTGTTTCTACCTTACATTGTTTCCTCTTTTGTATTTCAAACATTGGTAGAACTAAAAAATGCACCATTTGAGCCAGGGTTTTCGAAACTGTGGTAATGTGCATGTACAGTTACTTAAGCTGGATAAGCCTAAACCACGGTAGTGGTGCAGTTTTTCCACTTAAGGCCAGTTTACTCCATAGATTCACAACGAGGCGGCTTGAAACTCGCAACTGCTTGCAACAAGCCGCACTGTGAAATTCTAAAACCTGTTAGTTCACACTAATGCAACCAGAGGAGACTGACTGTGACTTTAGTTTTTACTGCTGCTTTCTCAGGTTTTTTATAGCATGATCAGTGCTTGATTTGTAAATCAGAGGTCCCCCAACACAGGCAGGGTGCTGGTCTGGCTGGTCGGGTCGAGAGAAAAAAATGTCACAGAACGCATCAATAATCTTCAGTGTCTGGAGCACACTAGACCACACGGGGGCTCACAGTAAAAACTTAACAAAAATAAAACTGTCACTACAAGCTGAGCATTATTTCCTCACATTTATGAGTCAGGACGTTCACAATAATCACTCAAAACCAGCAGGGAGAGGAGCAGAACAACAGCTGATCACGGTTTGCGCTAAACATCTGTCCTTGCTCCCTCTGTCGCCACACTCATTCACTCATCGCAAATGAGGTTTGGCCTGAAAACTTCCACAGTTTAACTAAAAGAGCAAGCAGGCAAAGAAACTGAACTAAGTGACATGATCTGTCTGTGGCAGTGTCACAGTGCTGAAAGCTAACTGTTTGCTCCAGAGGGAAACAAACAGTTCAGAACTAAGAGAACACAACCAGGACATTAGACATTTTGGGATTTTGCACAACAACTACAAGAAGCAGCTTTTGATAACTGACTGAGAGATCATGAGATGCATGGTTTGAAGTAATCAGATCCTCATGCAGATATATCTTAATGACCTGCAGGTTAAAGCCGCATTTAAAGGCTTTTACACAGCAGGCACGTAAGGTACAAAAGACACGAAAATGCTAATTATTGGGATGGGAATTGTTTGGACCAAACTCTTCACACTGGCAGCGACACGAATTTGTGACAGAAACACAGGAATGCGAATTTGCGAAGGAGATCGAAAACATGAGTGAAGAATTTTCCCTCAAAGATTATGTGCTTATGAGGAAGTGGACACCCAAAATCGACCTGCCATTGGTAGGTGGAACGTACAATCCTGCCTTTTTCTATAGTGGTCATAAGTTGTTAGGGTTAATTGGTACAACTGCGTGATGTGGGGATCTCGGAATGTGTTAGCAAGTTAGCAACCAGCAGCTAGTGTGCTGCCGGGTCTTGGAGATGCACTGAGCCAGTCTGGTGCAAAAGTGTAACAAGGAAATGTACCATGTGCAGTTCAGAGGTAATCAGAGGTAATGTGCAAAGTGCAGTAAAGGATCCTGTAACGTGATCGCTCTGAGTTATGTACAGTTCTTAATCCCAGGGAAGGTTTTGTTGACCATAATGAATGTTAGTTCTCATTTCCCTGAAGCTAGTCCTTCAAGAAAATCAAGCAGAACCATCATCAAGGAACCAGTAGGCGTTGTCTATGTCAGGAGCCAACTACAGTACAACTATGTGCTTGACTGTAGTTATAAACCTTTGAACAGACTGTTCACAGAGAGGGGAGGGAATTATTAGATGAGTAAAAGAAAATGTGATTGGAAGAGCCCACAGTTACCTAAATATTCTCACGTCACATCAGTGGAAGTGGTTTTTCTCAGCAAATTTTGGGATGAGAGGGAGGAGAAATCCTTCTGCCATGATGATGAGAGAGAAGGTTGAAGAACTCTGTCTCTGTCAGTGTGTATTTGTGTTTACAGTGTGCGCAGAATGTTTGAGTGTGTGTGCATCTAAACGTCCAGATGATAAGCACGTCTCTCTCAAACTGTACATTTACACCTTCACTAACACATCTGTACAACTTGTCAGCCAAAACAACCTGCCTTACTATTCTACAGCATGCAACACAAAACATAATAGTTGTGTAACATGAAAGCATGAATAGATGACATCCAGAGTCACCTGAAACTAATCAGTAGTAAGTAAGTAGTAATAGTAGTAGTAGGCTCCACCTTTTTTGTGCGCTTCAAAGTTTAAAATATGTCAACTTTTCAGAAAAGCGCTGGTGACATCTTTGGTGCTCTTTTCAACGAGCCGTAGATCGTTGTGTTGTGTCGTCGTTTCAACAAGTAGTAGATCAGTCAGGACTCGTAAGTGGAGGAAAAGCTGGTGTTGGCGTCTCCGTGTATCCAGAGCTGTACGATATGTGTGACAAAAACTATCAGAGCAGAGAGAGGAAAGCCTGTTTGTGTGTTTGTGTTTGTCGTGTCATGCACCCACATCCTCACTCCGTGTCTGTTCGCTACAGCTGTGATAGTGGGGCAATTATCACTATAAAGCTAATCATTTAAACCAAGTATGAGGAAAAGTAAACTATAGTTGATGCCCAAAGTAAAAAAAAAAAAAAAAGATTTTT
>JAPZDX010000005.1:124698-135505 GCA_029783625.1 Naso annulatus | reverse complement strand
GTTTAAAAAAATAAAAAATTTAAAAAAACCTTGCTAATATGAAAATATTCGGAAAATGTGCTCGTGATAGTGTTGTCATGTGGACAAATTAAATGAAGTTTTGGCTTGAGATGTCAAAGCGTTATTCCCTGAAATGATTTCTAAGGGTGCGCTGTTTCTTCCCTTTGTTTCCAATTTGTGAATAACAGTGGTCAACGCAGATTTTAAGTAAAAAACGCGCTCATCTCCACACAACCTGCAGGGCTCTAGCACTAACAGGGCTGGGTATTGAACCTAAATGGTTTTATGGTACTGACTGAACAGCTCAATACTATGAGTAACAAAAAATCACAGGCATTAAAATCTGGTATTGAATGACCAAAGGGTTAATTTCACAAGCATCAGTGAGCCAATACGCATGCAGCATGCTCGCTGTGCCAAGATCTAATGGTACTGTTGATTGGCTGTACTCTTGTCTTAAGCAGGAAAAAACACCAGATTACACCCAGAGACAGGGCTGACCTAAGTATGTGTAGTATAATCTTTTGTTGCAAAGACAGATTAGATAAAACTGGTATAGAAAAAAAATATTATCCAGGAACCAATATCAAAGTCAAGGTATCAGTATCGAATTTTTATTAACAATAGCACTAATGTAGTGTGGAGAGAGGTCAAGCTAAGAGAGATTTTTGCGTTACTGGATTTGTTGTTAACTGTCTCTATTCAAAAGTTTTTTTATTTGTTTCTCTCCAGATATGCAGTTAAACTGTTACACAACATACACTTAATAGAACAGCGGAGTTTGAACCCAGAGACCATGGTACATGTGACGTTGACGTTCCGGGGAACAGTTTCGCACATAGGTGGAGACACACTTGACTCAGTCAGCAGAGCCCTAAAATCCCCACCCCTGGGTGCTCAGCAGTGCATCCACCAGTTAGATAAGATAAATGAGAAGGAGAAACGCAGAGGAGGAAATTGAAACCGTAATTACGAGCGTCTGTCTCTACAGTGTTGAAGCACAAACATTGGCCCGCATTAGCGTCATGGTTCGCATTGCCTCAAAACAAACTTTAACAGGCCAGACAGAAAGAATTTATCATTATATTTAACAATTTTACACACCTTCCTCTTGAGCCTGCTCCACGGTCGTTGAAGAAGGCAGTCTTGGACCTATCAGAACGTCCCCCAAAGCTGTTGTAAGCGGCGTCCCTTGGAGGTCCTCCCCAGCTGCCATCTTTGTTGTCATAACTGCCGAACCCTGCAGTTAACAGACTGAGTCCTTCAGTGATGTACTTAGAGATGTTGTTGCGAAATTAGCTGTCAGAAGAACACTTTGTGAAAGCAGAGCTTGGCATTTTCCCAAGCAAACTGCCAGGAGTTCATCAGCCATGACGTCTCACATTATGTTTGTTCATTAAAATGTTATTTCATCAAAAAATTAAGTGCACAGCTAACGTTGGTTACAAATAGTAATTTAACAAAAATCCATTTTACAGACATAGAGTCAAAGTGTTCAGATATCATTAAAGCTGTACATAAAAGGGTGGGGGAGCGTCTTCATATAAAACTAGGAAGTCACTGTACAACTAGGTGTTTAGACATTAAGGCGTAACAGGACTACCCCACCTGCATTCTGCAATGGCTGATTAAACGAGCCTCCACTCCTGTTACCACGGTAGGTGCCACGCCCACCTCTATCATTGCGAGGGGGTCCTCGCCCTCCGAAGCCTCCATTTGTGCGGTTGTCATGGAAACCATTCACAAACCCATTGCTGCGTCCACCATCCCATCCAGGTGAATCTTAAGGTGAAACAAATAAGAAAATTAGAGGCTTGTGAAGATGCTAATAGAGATAAATGTTACTTATTTGTGTCACTGAGCAATTACACATCTGGCTGTGTACATAGTCCTCACTAGCCATTAAATTCTCTTCAAATGCAGTCCTTTTTTAAAATAATTTCCTGACATGGTCCATAGTAGACTAGAACCTGGACTGAAAGTTTGCTTTAAAAAAAAAGAAGAAGAAAAAAAAAGCAAAGCATGTTCTAGGCAATCATTGGAAAATTGATACAGATAATTCAAAGGTTTTTGGTCAAATAAATATGATCCCTGACATAAAAACAACAGACACTGGCTCTGTGTGTTTGGATAGAACGAGTGGTCTACACAGACAGACCTACATGTCTCTGCCTGTACTGGACATTAACCACAACAATTAGCACAGCTTTAGACACTGGTTTTGTCATGTGGCCACACTGTTATCAGTGCAGGCTGACTTCAAGGCTGGTAAGAGGTTAAATTACAGTTAGCAATGCCATGCTAACTAGCTGAGACCATGCTACAAGAGTATCAAGGGGCAGTTTAACCACACAGATCCAGAGCCAGATTACTCTTGCTCTGAATGGAAATTGGCTGAGCCAACAGGGGCTCATTCTAGATCTGTGTCAGGATTCCAACCTTTTCCCCTGTAATGTTTCACACAGGAACCGTCTGTGCATTGTAGACCAGGACAGTTTTTGGTCTCAAATATTGCTGTGGGTAATTATTTCCAGAGTAACAAGCAACTCAACCATACAGTGTCTAGAACATCGTGAACAGGCTCAAAAAGCCACCCTTTCAATCATTTTGGAGTGTATTTGGGACCTCTCAGACAGAGATGCATTGCAATCAAAAAGGGCACGACAGTATTACATGGAGTTTACACGTTTCAATGTCTATATGATCTGACCTTTACTTTTTCAGGTGCAGTGTGTTTAAATTAATCAAATTTTAATTAATTTGAAAAATATGGCATCAGGATTTATAGTATAATTTATCCACTTAGAATGGTGGACAAAACTTATGCATGTGCACTCAGCAACCACTGCAAAGCCATCATAGCTCACATCGAAACAAACCACAAAAATAACAGAAATAAGATCAACTACTATTGAAGTACTAAAACAATGTAAGCTACACATCCATCACAAAGCTCACTCTTGAAGCATCATAGCTCTCCAATATACAAAAGCTGTAGCAGAGTAACTCTTCCTTTTATCCAAGCAATGTTGGATTGATATAACTTAATCATTAGTTAAATAGCTTTCTCTTTATCTTACAACAAGCAAAGACTACATGGATAACGGTCTTCATTTTGGCAAGCAAGAAAAGAAACTTCATTCAAGGAAACATTTCCAGGGTTCTGAAGCGCTCTTAAATGCTGCCTTACTGCAAAGTTAGGTTGTATTGAAGGGGTAGTTTACCCAAAAATGAAAATTTAGTCATTACCTACTCACCTCATGACGATGGAACATCGGGTGAAGTTTTTTAGACTACAAAACAGCGCTGCTGTTTCATAGTCAAAAAGGCATCGCACCTTTCACTTCAATTGTTGAGAGACAACCGCAACGCCTTTTTCCTGTGAAACTCCAGCAGTGTGACGTAGACTAAAATTTCACTGAACAATCCATCACCATGAGGTTGAGTATGCAGTGACTGAATTTTCATATTAGGGTGAACTATCCCTTTAACAATAAGTAGAATTGTAGGCAAATTGTGATTAGATTCTGATTCAGATATTTTATGATGAAAACTTTTTTTTAATTTCTTTTAAAGTAACTTCATTAATTAGCGAATCAGCTCATTTAAACACAGAACTGACAGCTCTCTCCCCATCTCCTACCACATTGGCTGCGAATCCAAGACTTGGGTTTTGGCAGTTGATAAACGTTAGCCCTGCCCGACTTGATCTTGTTTGTACCCGAAGCGTCGCCTGTTTTTTCTTTCTTGTCCCTGTCATATAGTTCATTTTGCAAACCTAGAGACTCCTCCTATCTTAATGTGAAATCACCATGAAAACATGTTTTTTTTGTTGTGATACCTGAAAATGAGTCAAGGTCATCAAACGCCAAAACACTGTGTGCTGTCTCTAAGTTAAGTGGTTTTATGGGCATTAGGCAGTACACCAACCATGATAAACTACAATACGATAAATGACTACTCATGACTAATTGAAAAAAATAACAGATTAGTCGACTAAGTTACAGCCCTATTTGATACCAATATATTTTGAAAGTGAACAGAAATGCCAACTCCATCAAAGTGGGCTGGGTATTGAGGCCGGAACTGAATTGGCACTGGCTCCTGATTTGTCAGAACCAAAATATAGATGCATTCAGGTATAAACGTAATGTTAATTCATTCTACATACAGCAGCTGGCATTTCCAAATTCTTAACGGGGCCTTAAAGCTTATAAAGCTGCTTTTGGCAGGGGATTAGGGTGACATTGCATAATTTTTTATTTGCATTCTGTGTTCTGCTGTCATAGCTGATACTGCAAATATTTGAACACGTGGGGTCACTTAGGTAAACACTAGATGAAACAGTATTTTCAACTGTAGCTGCATGTGGGGGGGGGGGGTAACTCCAGCCACTTGTGAAACACTCACAAACACAACCTATAAATCTGCAGCAGTGTAGCATGTGTGATTGTTTTCAGGTTGTACCCCACGGAGCCCCCCAACCCCAACGCTAAATGGAATTTGCTAAACTAATAATGCAAATACCTCATCCCCACTGAGTCAAGGTATAACTGGTTATCGATATAAAAACGCACATAGCATTGGACTGAGGCATTTCTGGTTTTATAATCCCCCAGAACACATCAAGTCGGCAGTCACAGCTCCAAGTCCAACTCATTCTCCAAAGCTCGACAAGGAAAATTGGCACAGAAAAGCAGAATGTCACAGAGCAAAGTTTATTATGAACTATTTTCAGCCTGTAGTCATTATCTAGCGTAGTGTCAGTTGTCATAACAAAAAAAAACTATTTTTTTCACTATAACTTGTTATATGTGCAAAAATAAAATAGCTCTTAAATCTTTTTGTCAACTCGTTACTTTTTATCTCATTTTGTTGTGTTTTAAAATCACAACAGAGCAACAACGATGGCTATTGAATGAGACCAATCATGTTAAACTATAATTTTTCCTTTATCTAGGTACAAAAAGGATCAAATGCAGGTATTGTTCACTTTAAGAGGTTTCTGTTCTGCATGGGCTTCTGGGCTATTGTTGATACATTAAAATGGTATTGAGTAGGGCCAGATGGATATATCGGTTGGCCAATATATCAGTAGATATTAGGCCGTCGCAGGTATATTGCATGTGTTTCACCAATATGCACAGATATTAAAGCCATTTTTAAAGCTGGAAGAAATCCTTGGACTAGTCATTTAAAATGGCGTAATTACGAAGTTTGCGGCTTGTTATTTAATAACTAAAAAGTGAGGTGTTACTCTTCAGCGCACTGAAGTTTGGAATAAAGCCTGTTAAGATATAAGATATCCTGCCTCAGTTACACATCTTTGTCACAAGTACTTGATAACAACATTCAGCCTATATTATATATGTACAATATCAGCTAATATATACCGGATATCAAAATTTTCTTACTCCAAATTACTGGTTTTGGCATCGACCCAAAAGAGTATCACCACCCATCCCCGATTATCTCCCTGCTAACGTTATAGTCCCTTGCTGACGGCAAATAAGGTATATTTACAATACGCTTTAAATGTTTGTCGTGTTAACCATGACCAGAATAGCAGTCATGTTTCAACATAAAATTTATATATTATTTTAATAACACACACGCTATGATATTGTGTAAATAACAACGTGTTTAAAATTACTGTTTCTTTCTGTTTTCCATTTGCGTTTTTGCATAAGACAGAAAAAAATCAATGAAGTCTAATAGTTTTACTGTATAGTTTTGGACACTCTCCACCTCCTTATATTAATTCCAGTGTAATTCAGTTGCCAAAATGAGAAAACAAATTTAACATGAATTTGTTTCCTATATTAAAATAGCTTTATTAAAATAGCTTGGACAGTAAGCTAACCTGAAGGAGAACTATTAGTTCATTATCATCTAGGAACATTATTTGCAGAGAGCGAGCCAGCCTAAAAGATGCCTAAAAATCTGATCATTTAAATCAATGCCAAAGAAACAACTAAAAGGGGAACTCCGGAAAACCAAGACTTAAAAAAAAACAACAACAACAAAAAAAACGGTCCAAAAAAACCATGCGGTCATGACCGAGTGTATGCAGATTACCGCTCCACCACTGAGTGCACGTATAAATTTCGTGTACCTAATTTATGTAACCATGGAGAGCAGTCAGTTGTTGGAACAAAAGCTTGGGTGCCATCAATACATTAGAACACCTTACTAGTACGAAGTAGGCAGACACCAAAAACCAAAAGTTGGGTGGGGGTGGGGTCAAAAGTCTTAATAACGAGTGAGACCGGAGTGTCACAGTAGCAGTGTACGGTTCATTTTTCTTTTAAAAAAATAAATAAATAAATAAAAATACAATGACTTCCTTCATTTCATGACTGAAGAACAAAAGGTTAATGGTGTGAATATTATCACTATATAATAAGAAAAAAATAAGATAACTCCATCGCAGATATTGTAGAGTTTATTAGTAAGACAGTCACACTAGTGATGTAGTGCAGGGTTTTTTACGCACTGTCACCATGCATTACACTAATAGAATTTGCAAGCTTTTGGCAAATGCTTTGTTAGGCCCAAATTACTGCTACCTTTTTAAGTGACCAAGGACATGTTGATAATGCCCCAGTCTTCAGCTACAGTATATGCACTACAAACTCTGCCAAAAAGTACATGACATGCAGGAAGAGATCAAGGTGTACACATCTGTTTTGCCTACCCCAACTGTGGGCATGGTAAAAGGCAAGCTCTTGAGAGGCCAGTCTTGGGTAACCTGAGCAAAGGTAGGGAAGCAGGCTATAAAAAGACTCACCCATATTTACTGGCTCATGCTGTATGAGTGTTAGATTTTACTTTACTCTAATAATTACTAATCTCATAGTCATTCCACCCTGAGTATAGCTGTGTTTCTGAGGACACTCTGCCTGCCATAGCTGTGGCCACTATTTTGAAAAAATAAATAAATAAAATTAAATAATAATAAAATAAAAATATTTATTATTTTCACAATTTCGTCACACACTTCCATGATACTAAAAAATTAAATAAATAAAAAATAAGGGCATTAACCCAATTCCACATCCAACTGCTCTTTACTTGTAATATTTCTCATTTTGACTGCAAGCATCCCAGTAGAGAGAGGCACATCAAATGATTACAAGCTCATACTGTGAAATGTATAGCTCTGAGCTAACCATCTCCTCTTGCGCACTGGTTTTTCTGGTGTGTAAAACACGGTTTTATCATGCATCTAATATGCAGGTTGCCCTCAGCGAAAGCAGACAGAAGGGACTTACAGAGATTTATTGGTGCCACTGAATAACCGCACTGTCTACCAGCGGAATAAGCATTTCCTGCTGTGGAATAAGAAAACAGTAAAACGAGAAAAACGTCAAGTGTGCAATGACACAGTACCATGATTCCAAGATTTTTTAATATGTTTTTTTTGTTTCTTTGTGTTTTAGAACTTAATATGCCAGGAATAACATGGGTCTTGATTTAAATTTGTAAAAGCGATAGTTCACCGCAAAATTATGTTTTGTATTTGTTTAGCAATTGCTCACCCTTAAATGTCCTAAATTTAAATTTTTTGTTCCTTGCAGCATTCCTCCAAGGTTAACGGGTGACTATAAAATTGTGTGCTTTCTTTTGCTGGCAGCCCATGGGGATACACTCTTGAAAACATCTAAAATGTCCATCCAAAGCTCTCAACAGTTTTGTGTGGTATAATTCAAGTCTTCTTTATCGTGTCGTATGCTCAACACTGCCAAAACAACTATATTTCAGCTAGACAACTAATAAATCCAACACACATGCTCCAATGCTGCGTGTCACAGATTACGGTTGTTCTAAATGTTGGTGAACTCTGGATCGAATAAATATGGCTCCATCAAACATTATCCTCATGCTCTTTTCTTCAAAATATACTAAGAAGTTATCCCACACTTGTAAGTGAATTATAATGGCTGGTGCAGAGAGGGGGGGAGTTTTTACAATTTTTGAAAAAGCCATATTTATTCGGGAGTTCACCAATGTTATTAGTTTTCTCGCCGAAATAAAACTGTTTTGGCAGTGTTGAACATACGATACGATAAAGAAGACTGAGATCATACCACATGAAGCTGTTGAAAGTTTTGATGTTTGCTGAAGTGTGTTCTCCATAGGCTGCCAGCAAAAGGGATGTGCATTTTTGGAATCACCCGTTTACCACAGAGGAATGCTAGAAGGCAAAAAAAAAAAATCTTCAATTCAAGGCATCTAAAGGTAATTGATATACATGAGAGAATTTTGCTGCAAACTATTGCCTTAGAGACTAAACAAGTAAGGGGGAAAAAAAAACAAAAAACATACTTACAGCCACCTCATCTCTGTGGCTGTTAAAATCCTAATAATGTCAATACTTTACAATAAAACCACCAACCCACCCACAACACATTTACCTTATTCAGAGCAGACAACAGCTAGCACTCATCTTTTTTTTTTTTTTTTTTTTTTGAGACGGGAATAAAAAATAACCATGGTCATCCCTATATCCACGTCTCAGAAATAGTTAAAAATAAAATTAAAATGAATAAGTTTATAAATCTGTTCCATTATCTTATTTAAAAATAAAAAAAAAAAAGAAAAAAGAAAAAGAAAAGGAAAAAAAGAAAAGAAAAACAAAAATCCAGGCTACGGTCGTTTAACCGTACCACTGGACCTACTATGCCAAAATAAGCTACTATGCACAAACACAAAAAATCCCACCTGGCATGGCTTTCCTATCACTCCGTACCCTAGTAAAAATGAGACTAATGTCGTCATTGTTACTACGGCCTGAAGCAGCAAAAACACTGCTGTGCTACTATCTTAGTCTAGACTGGTTTAGATAAGCATGTTAAGAACAAACTCGGCTCATTATTTTTTTTTTCAACTTTGCTTTCTTTTACAATGCTCTGATGGGCATTTAACATGAAGATCTCTGCAATCCAAACCCGTTTTGATGGTCTGACTAGGACTGGGTGAGTGGCTTTAAACTCACCATTTTTAGAAGCCTCTTTGTTTCTCAAGTGAGGTGGAATGTAACGCCCTAGGTGGAAAAAAACACAGTTATACCCATTAACATACAAAGGTATTATTATTATTAAATACTATTATTCACATACAGGGAAAAATGTGCATAGAAGAACATTAACTAAAAGAAAAACACTGTTCTATAATTTATTGAACATGCTCACTAATTAAGAAAAGTTTCAAAAAAGAAAAAAACAGAAAGTCTGCTTTGTTACTTACTGCCAGTCCCTCCGCCTTGTCCGTCAGCAGAGTTCAAGTCTAGAGCAGCAAGCTACAAAAAAAACACATTTTATGAGTCAATTTGGTTCAGTCTTAACTAAGAACTCATTAAGAATCTGAAACTATCAACAGCAGATAATGAGGGCAGAAAATACAAAGACTATCACGTAGATGACAGAACTATCTAAACGGTTTTAACAATTCTCAGGGTCGATATCCATTTATTTCAGTCTCTTGCAGTTTAGCTAAACAATCAATCAGTCAGTACACGTCAAGATATATTTTTCATTTATATATTTATTGAATTTATTTAGTTGTTCATTTGTTTATTTATTGTGCTTAATAACACTGTACGTTTTTTTTAAAAATCGACATGGCACAACCATCTCGTCTACGATGATTTAAAAAAGGCAAATGCTGACAAATACAGAAATGAGAAAGAGCGAAATAATGGAAAACTAAACTTGAAGCAAAATAGCTTATTCACGTGTATACTAGAGCTTTCTAAATTACTTAAATTTAAGAACATAAGCTACATTTCCAAGGCATTAATGGTCGCTTGAAACTGCGGCCAACATTTTTTCCTGCGCCACGTTTCAGGTTGAGAAGGCCTTACATTAGCCGGGTAACTTAGTGTACCGACCGACCGTCAAATGCATTTTCAGTGACGGAAATAAAATTTCACAAAAGTGATTTATGAAACGTTAATATTCTGTTAGGTTTTAGTCTACTAGTAACCATTTTCAAGGGAAACACAACGAGCCTCAAACAAATTGTCAGTTAAGATCGCACAATGTAACGTTAGTGACAAGTTCCGCCATCACAATCTCCTCTTCAGCTACATCATCGCCTCCATTTTACCAGCCGTAGCATTAGCTTAGCTATAGGCTACCGACTTAGCTAATGAAGCTTTTTTCCATCGGAACAACATGTGCACAAATTATCACAAAAATTCTGACAAAGCAAATTAGTAACCAGTAGATCGTACTTACCTGCTGATCTAGACCGTGTTGATTATCAACGACCACATGACTCATAACTAAAGAGAGAAGTGGGGATTATCTCTTAAGAGAAAGGATTTTCTTTGTTAGCACGGCCGGCTATGCTGTAAATGAACGTTAAGTTAGCTTTACTTTTCTGTATAAATTACGATCTTGAGCTTGCGGTTACCAAAAAGGCTTAACAGACGACAACGTAACTTTAAATAAATAAAAAGATGATGTTAGTTACAAATATAAATTCCGTTCAAGTTTACTAATGAAATGATTTCTGTGTAGCTAATGAATAGAAACCCCCTCAACGCAGGCTTGATCGCGGTGGAATGAGACACCGAGTGCTCAGATAGCGCGAGATATCACCTCTGTGACTCTCATGCCGGCGAACTGTTGGACAAATATCGCGATGCTGACCAAGACAAGAAACTGCAACTGGAGAGCCGGAAATGACAGAAAACCATGCAGTGCGGTTGGTGTTCGTCTGTAATGCAAAAAAAAAAAAGGTAACGTTAACGTGATGCTTAACAACGTATGTTCAAAAGCCCAGAGGCGACACCAATTGT
>JAPZDX010000005.1:34562-45662 GCA_029783625.1 Naso annulatus | reverse complement strand
ATATTACTAAGTCCAGTTACCTTCAATTTAATTGCCCAGATAATTATGACCTGGACGAATGAGAACATTCACAGACATTTCTTTAAATCTCTATTTACACTTAAAGCTGCGGAATCAGAAGGCACTGAGTTGTGTGCTGGAGATTTCAATGTAGTATTACATCATAAAATAGACACTACAAGTTTAAAAATGCGCAACACTCACCTAACTAAAATTATCAATGCAGTTTAAAGGTCTACTCATAGTTTTCTCATCCGTGTGTCCCTGGGTGTCTGCTTTTAGTGACATAAAAATCATCCTTCGCCCATGTCCGCAAGGGTTCGCATAAATCCCCCCGCAAACGTCCGCGAGGGACCCCTCCAACACTGAATTTATGAATGTCACCAAAACTTATAGGTGGTCATTCCTTGGACCTTGTACTTTCTCTGGGATTCGACATTGTGAGGATCTACCAATTAGTGATAACAAATGTTTTTGTTTTGATCCCTCCGTAAAAGACAACTGTGTCCCAGGAGATCTATGCATTCTCACATAATTGATAAAAACACTGCTGATGAATCTCAGCTTTTATTGTGATTTCAAGCCAACTCTCAACAATGTAGAGACTTTAACACAATCTTGTAATGATTACTGTTACACGCTGCTGGATGAAGCAGCACCTTTTAAAGTCTGAAATAAGGCAGTCTGCACCATGTCTCTTGGATTACAGACTCTGTCCACTGCTTGAGTCGAAAGCGTCACAGGACTTAAGGCTTTGGAAGGCAACTGGGTTATAAGTGCATTGCCTTTATGTTAAAGACCTCAGACGATCTCTCAATGAATTGGTTAAAGAAGGCTGGACTGCCTGTTTCTCCAACTTAATTTTTCCTTCAAAAGTAAATCCAAAGGTCCTATTCAAGACTATTAATAATATTGTATCTCTACCACCATCTATGCTGTGGTGTGATTCTACAGGTGACTGTAAGAAATACCTAACCTTCTCTGCTGGTAACTGCCATCAGATCCAGTATTCTCCTTGTTACTCACCCAACTCTCACCTCTCTCTGTCTCCCACTATCATGAACTCTTTTCAGCCAGTCAGCCTGGAAGACTTGATAGAATTGGTGAGCAAAATGAAGCTGTCTTCTAGCCCACTGGATGTAGTACCATTTTTTGTTTGTTTGTTTTGTTTTGTTTTCAAACGTTCTGCCATTTATTGGCCCTGCTGTGACTGCTGTTGTTAATCATCTTTGTGTGCGTCCAGTCGAACTTTAAGCATGCCACTATCCAGCTCCTATTGAAGAAAAACTAACTGAGACCCTGCTTTTCCGCTGAACTATTAGCCCATATCTAAACTACTGTGTTGAAAAGACGTAGTATCTATTATATCTATTCCAGTCAGCGTCTCTATTGAGACCGCTCTCCTAAGGGTCTCGAGTGATATTTTAGTTTCTTCTGATAGGGGCGACTGTTAAGAGTTAGTTCTTGATCTGATACAGTGGACCATCACATGATGATCGAGAGATTGCGTAAATGGGTTGTAATATCAGGCACAGCTTTAGATTGGTGTCTGTCTGATCGTCATGATAGAAGTTTTTCTGTCTCTATAGAGATTTTGTGTCTGATTCTTCCCCTCTGTCCTGTAGTGTCCAGGTTGTTTTTGTTAAACCTACTGCCGTTGGGAAGAACTATGACGTTGTCATCAATATACAGATGATAAATGATTGTCTTTCTCAGTTAAATCATGTGAGGTTTTAGGTTAATCAGGCTCCTAGACTGTCTTACTGCTCTTAGACTGCAGAAATCTTTCTGATGCTTGAAGGGATATTCCCGATCTTTTGATATGCGGCCTCATTTTTGACCTACCCTGTTCTAATCCTATCGATGAAGACCATTTTCTGCTCACTGCATGCAGAACTGAGTTTTGCCATCCAAACTAATACACACTTACACACTAATGCCAGCACAACTCATTGGTTTCTGCTACTACCAGTCTCCTCTTAAACACTCCACAGTGCACCCAAAGCAAGTCGAATGTGACAACAGTCTATTGCCACAAATTCAAGTGTTCACAGAATAATTTTAGAATTCAAACTATGACTGAATCTTTAATGTCCGCATCTTTCCAATCTTACATTATAGCAATGTAATCTATAGGTGTGCTTCCAAAAATCTTCTCAATAAAGTGGATGTCATCTGCCACTATGTGACCGGCGCTCCTTTCAAAACCCACCATTGCAACCTGTACTCTCTTCTCAACTGGCCATCACTGTATTCTCGCGGATTTGGTATCAGTTTATTTATAAAACCATCACTGGCAAAACTCCTGCTCATTTCCGCTTGCTGCTCAACATCTATAACAGTGACCGTAACTTATGTTGCAATAATTACATTAACTCGCTCATCCCAAAAGTCTGCTCCTCTTTTGGCCATCTCTTATTTCAGTTTGCTGCTTCTAGTGACTGGAACCGTTTGCAACAGAAGCTAAAACACGCACGCTCATTCCATTTTCCTCCTTTACGAACTCATTGCAAACGATTATCTGTGATCGCTGCTCCTGCTTCTAGTTGCCTTTCAGAACCAGCATTGCTGTATATACTGTATATATTGTGATTTGACATTTGATGTGAAATTGTGTGAATTTGTTTCCTTGTTATAGATGTAAAAATGTACATATTATGTTGTTTTGCCTCCAATTGCAGCCTCTCAGCCAGATCGTCATTGTAAATGACAACTGATTCTCAACTGATTTACCAGGTTAAATAAATAAAAATAAATTTGAGTGGACATAGTTTCTGGTTTGCAGCGACAGGAAGTAAACAAGTTCACCTTATCTAGTGATGTTGATGTGTTTCCAATTAAGAGAGAATATGAAAAGTTTCTTACAAAACAACTGTTACATCAACATGACAAACAAAATTTAAAATGATCATTTTTGTAGCAACATAAATGGTGGTGGCAGAGGAAGGTGCAGGAAGTGCTGAGGTACTCTGAGGCTGATCAGAGCTGAAAATACAGCTGCAACAGTCTGCTGACCAGCAACAGGTTTCACCTTTTTCTGCATCTTACATTTTCCTTTTTCTGCCTTTTCCAGAAAAAAACAGCATCCTGTTGGGTCTGAGATCTGTGCCATCTTGTTATGCCTTCTGAACATAGCAAGATGGCGGCCGCCGTTTAAAGTTTTTTTTTTTTTTTTTAAATCTCAGCCACCACAGTGCATTTTCTTTATTTCATTACAGCACGTCCCCTAGATGGTAAAGTATCATCCACATGAGTGAACACAGCATCGCACATTGGAAACAGGAGTTTATTTATTACCAAGTTTGTTTCCTTAATTGCTGAAATGAAATCCATGGTGTCAGGCTAACGTTAGTTGTAGTGATGTGGCGAGACTGTGCACGCGGTAGCTCGTCTGTGCTGACGGAGGGCTGAAACAGCGCTGGACTGGTCAGCTGACAGCAAGGTCTCACTGGCTGGTTACTGTGATTTTAACAAGAGTTTGTTGTCCAATATATATCGTTCTAAATGAGGTGCGTCCCTGAGACGCATGGACAGTGACTTTACTGCCTCCTTTCAGATTTAATGTGTCAGACGATGGATGTTTACCTCTCAACATCACTGCTTATCTAAACAGTTTAGATAATCAAATAATGCTGTATATTGGATCTGACAGTCAGGCTGATAATCAGTTGAGTATTGCTCAAAGCAGGAATCAAATTGCTGATGCAACTCAGCAAAAACAAGCTTAATCTAAATTCCCTGCCTGACTAAAGCCATGCTCCATTTTTTTATAGTCTAGTATAGAAGTGTTTTGTGTTTTGACAAAGTACTTTGGACAGAGCTGAACAGGTCACCTCAGCTATGCAGACAGTGAGGTAGTGAAATTCCAATGACATTAAGCCGAATGTATGGAGGACAGACTTTTGATTTTGCTACTCAAGGCTAAGGGGAGTATTTGTAATAACATAAAAATAACAGCTGGATGGGAGGATCTGCTGTATGACATCAGCAAACCAGAGGTGGCACAAAGTTCGCTTTCAATGTTGCTTCGATAGCCAAGTTCTTAAATGATAGACCTTGATAGAAACAACATCACCAAAATGTTTGAATCAGTGCGTCGTTCTAAAACAGCCGACAGGCAGAAAACAGAACAGCATACAGTCCAGACAGTGTTCAGACATGTCAGCAGATCGTGACGTGTTTGTTTTCTTGCTCTCTGTCTGCAGGCCATGTGGAAGCCAGCATATGACTTCCTGGTCACATGGGCGGCTCAGATTGGCGACAGCTACAGGGACGTCATCCAAGAGCTGCACATGGGCTTAGACAAGATGAAGAACCCCATCACCAAACGCTGGAAGCACCTGACCGGGACGCTCATCCTTGTCAACTGCCTGGACGCCCTGCGGAGCTCAGCCTTCAGCCCTGCCTCTCAGGATGATCATGCCGTCTAAGCACTCTACCGCCCTCTTCTGGAGAATTTTCTAAGTTACACAGAATGCTGCATATCAGCTGCTTGGTCTGGATGCCATTGAATGCTGCCGTGTGATCCGGCAGCTTCACCTTCAGCTCCTCTTGCCCAGGGAAAAACGGCTGGATTTGCTCCCACGTTTCTGTGGCTGTGGCCAAACGTGACGGTGCTGAACGGAGCTCACAGTGTTCACAAGGACTCTTTTTATCTCTCCTGTCTTCATTTCTTTGTATTTTTGAAATCTGATTATGGCACAACATTTTTAAAGCAACACTTTGAATGCTTTGGTAAAGAACTGTTACACTTTTCTAAGAAAAGACTCTTTTCAATATTGTATCCTTGTTACTGTAGCCATATCACATGTCAAATCTGTTGTATTTATTTTTCCATGAAAGACAAAAGTTAATTTTTTTCTTCTGATTTTCTTTCCCTCTGGTCTTTCTTAGTTCAGAGATCCAAATATTCTATCTGTCTGTATTTTTTATAAGATCTGGCAGGATGAAGAACATAACATTTTATATGAAAAGTCATCTTACAGAAAATTCAACAACTCTTGAAATAGTCTACAGTTGTTTACAGCTGGAGTTTAAACACTGTCTGGTTATTTGTGAAACGCCGTTGACTCGACTCCTGGTTCATGGACTCCTGGTTCATGGACTCCTGGTTCATGGACTCCTGGTTCATGGACTCCTGGTTCATGGACTCCTGGTTCATGGACTCCTGGTTCTGGTTGTGGTGTTGGTCTTCATCAGCAGGCGTAGTTTGCTCAGCTGTCCCTGAGCGTCTGTACATGTTCAGTCCTTCTGTGATTCTTCCACGTTGACTCAAAGGACCAAATGACTGGAACTCCAGAACAACTGACCAAAGAGTCTTTGAGTGAAGAGTCTTCTCTCAGTCACAAGTCTGTAGATTTTTGTATCAAATTAAATGAAATTGTTATCAGCCTTACCCTCCATAATACAACTAAACTTAAGCCACTCAAGTATTTCTCAACTCTGCACTGTCTTCTCCCTGTTTCTCCTGTCTGCTGGAAGTACTATTTTAAAAAGCTAGCCAAAAATGAATACAGCTTTACACACATGACCATGTAAAATGTTGAGACCACTGTTGCAAAGACACTGTCCGTCGCAGCTTGTTCGATTTTGTCTTACATATTGTATAATGTGGTAGTAACACACCCAGTGGTGAGTTAAAAACCTTTGTGAGTGCATTCTTGTGGAGAAAGGAAATAAAATGTTAATATTTGCTCTTCCCGTTGGTCAGATGGTCTCGTCTTCCCGCTGCACTCGCATCGACCAGAACATCACAGTCGGCTTCCTTATCTGACACGGGAGCAACAGGCGGACGTGTTTTGTGTGTTATCAGTTATTTGTTAGAGGAAAAACTTCAAAAAAAAAAAAAAAAGGTAAGGTAAACAGGATGGTGCAGGGGGGGAAGACGTGGACGTCATTCAGGCCAAAAACAGACAAGAGCAGGTGAAAACCCTGTGTGCGGCTGTCCGTGTCCGGATCAGATGTGTAAATGTGCTTTATGTGTTCCTAAGAAGTCAACGGTAGACTCGATATTTGGAGCAGATAAAGTTATATTACTATGCTGTTTATGAAGAAATAAATGAATAAATGAAAGGTTATGAATGCAGCTGCGGAGCGATGCTTAATGATGGCTTCAGTTTGCTGTCTTCTGTTTAACGTGCGGGTTTACCTGCATTCCAGAGACTGGGTGGTGTGTGTCTGTTTCCGTGCTGAAGAAGATGCTCTCCGCTGTGGCTCTGAGCATCTGCAGAGCAGCTTTGCACAGACTTTCATGGTGCATGAAGCAGATGTCTCATTTTTAATTTGTTAAAAGATTACAACAAATCACAACAAAAGTCATGTCATGGCACTTTTCTATGGAAAAGACAGTGTTTTCCCAATTATAGAGACCTAACACTGCATTATGGTGAAAGCGACGAGGAGAGTGAGATGAGCTTTTGGGTAGAACGAGGCTTTGGATGGGTGGCCAAAGAGAGCAGGACAGAGCAGCGCACTGTCCAAGTTACTGTATAAAGCATATAGTGTGTGTGTGTGTGTATACACAGTTTATAGGATGAGTTATCAGTTTTATTGTACAGCGTCTGTGTATCAGTGTGTTGCTCTGACTTAAGGAACTCCTCATAGACAATAACATTAAACTGATGGCATTAATACATGCAGATGACACT
Organism: Naso annulatus; assembly: GCA_029783625.1. Classification (NCBI taxonomy): domain Eukaryota; kingdom Metazoa; phylum Chordata; class Actinopteri; order Acanthuriformes; family Acanthuridae; genus Naso; species Naso annulatus. The sequence goes on along the minus strand of JAPZDX010000005.1, from coordinate 39,015 downwards.
ACTGTCATGGCAACAAAAAAAGAACAAGAAGGACTTCAAAAAGCGACTAAGTGTGCCATTATTGTAGAAGTGGAGGTTTTCTATAAACAGCAGGAAAACTAAAGTGAAAAAACTCCAGTCATCCTCAATCTGATGTCACAAAGTTCCACTTCTTTTGCAGTGGTGAAAAGTTAGAAACTACAAAGTTTCTGTATCTGAGTGTTGTGTTTAATTCTAATGGTTCATTTGAAGTTGCCACAGAGGAACTGTGTAAGCAGAGCTCCGTTCGCTCTCTTCTGTGAGTGTGCCAAATTGGATGTAATACAGAAATGAGGTCGGAGCTTTTTGGGTGACTGTGACACAGGGTCTGCTGTGTGCATCTGAGGTCTGAGGGTCTCGTCTGTTCAGCAAACTCAAGGTGAATGTGGGTTTCATACATTTGGCTGCCGCAGAGATGTGAGCATGTTAAATGGCTGAAATTAGCAGATGACGAAGTTTGAAAGGTCAGTTTTTTTTACAGAAGTAGCGTGGTGAACTCCAGAGTCTGTCATCACGTAACTTGTATTACCAACTGAAAGACCAGTTTTAGTTGAATGTATTAACTTTGCGAAAACAGAAAGTGTTTCCAGGCTGTGTAATGTTCAGGTTTCTGTTTCTAATAACAGAATCCCTAAAATAACAGGAAGAAAAAAACGTCTGCAGAGGAATGAAAGATTTTGTACTTCATTATAGTTACGTGAGGGGTGAATATCATGTTTAGCCTGAATGTAAAAACACACGTATTGCTGACAACAGAAGGAAATATTTTCCAAAACACTTTGTAAATCAGCCATTTCTGTTTAAACTCATACTGTTACTGCAGACTGATAAACCAAAGACAGAAGGCCGGTGCATTCTAATTACTGTTTTGCCTCTTTGATGATAACAATATTAATAATTTGTGGTGTTGTGAATCTTTGCTGGTTGTATTTTGTTTTTTTGTTGGATGTTTGAACTCCACACCACAGTGACATGGTCGGAATCTGAAGCCAGTCTTAGAAACAAATTAAATTTTTAATTTCACTATTTGCCAGGAGCTCATAAAAAATAAGGTGAGTCAGGTTAATCAGGTCACAGGTGTTATTTCACTGTGTCAGACACACAGAAATTCAACATTTAAGTCAATGTAAGCATCACTCTGAAGCATTAACCAACATGACGTTTGAGATGGGGACAAAAACTTGACTGGGACGTCAATATGGAAATAATTCATTCATCTGAATTGACATGCCAGCTGTGTATCAGGAGCAGATTCTGGACAAATCAGGGAAACAAGCTGAAAGATAAATCATCGCATTTTTTCTCGAGGTAGTGGGTAACCCTAAAGCAAAGCATGCACATGTGATGTTACATCCAAATGACATTCTTCTGTGTTTTTGATTTTGTAGTTTCAAATTTTTTTTAATTGGACAAAAAATGTGTGTGTCGTTTTTTAAAAGCAAACACGACAGCAGGTCAGCTTGAATGCTCATCATCAGTATATTGGACTCACTGATCTACGCAGCATTAAACTTTGCATCACTGACTCGTCAGCAGTGCGGTGGCCCTGCTCGCTGCTGCTCCCTGCTGGAGACATTTTGCCTTGTTTTCAGTCTGCCGGGTTTTGAGCCTTGTAGATTTACTGCCTTAGTAGAAAATATGAGGTGATTTTGGACACAGTCCTAACATGTAACCAATACCACTTGACTTTCAGCAACATATCACTAATAGAGCTGAGCAGGGAGTGATTTTCCCTCCTGTTGATGAGCCGATCATTTACATTTGTGAAAGTTTAAACTTGGCGAAATACTTTGAATCATTGTCAGGAAGATGAAAAACCCACATGGTTTTTCACAGCAGTCATTTTGTTGGAAAACATCGTCTGATTTTCAGTTTCCTGGTGATTTTTTTTTTTAATTTTTGGGGCGAGCCAGTTTCACCTTAAGTCTTTCAGTGCAGCTCCAGGCACTGGCTCTGCATTGGAGTTTGTTCTGTCTTAATATTGTTTTACTTGTGTTTTTTCATTCAATGAAAAACATACACATAATCAGGTAAAGAGACTGATGAGAAAATAACACCCTGTCATCAGCTGTCAGCATCGTTCCTCTTTCCTAAACATGCAATAAGGAGGACGAGAGGCACAGAGGGACATTCTTCAACATTTTGGATTCTAGGTGCAGGGAAACATCTGCACAGCAGGTCTTTAAGTCACACAGCTTCCTCTTCACAGTATGTTGGCCTCACACGAGCCAGGCTGCAGTATCTTCAGAGTACCAATGTGTTTCACTGCTTTTCTAAACCAGGGGTAAAACAAAGCATAAATCACAGGATTTATACAAGAGTTCAAGTAGAACAGATAGACTACAAAGGATGCAGATGAAGAACTGAATACGCTGTTCCCTCCAACAGAGACGCAGTAGTATGGAGAGAAACATATTAGGAACACAAGCACAAGAACACCAAGAGTGCGGGCTGCTTTGAGCTCAGATTTCTTTGTAGATTGACTCACTGAAAGAGTGACCGCGGTAACGTGAGAGCGCACTGCACGAGCCTGCGACACTGCCGCCGCAAACACTTTGACATACAGGAAGACGATCACAGTCACTGGAACAATAAATGTCAAAACAAGGTCGGCGGTTTCTCCAGTCGGGTCTACAACAATCACACACTCTCCATAGCAGGAGTGAAACTTCTCCGGTCGATACAGACCGTCCTTTAAAATGAGACTGTTGTAAAACACAGAGCAGAACCAAGAAAAACAGACACACACTTTCACTTTTCTCCCAGTCACTCTGCTGTTGTAATGCAGAGGATCACAAATAGCGACATAGCGGTCGATTGATATGAGCACCATGTCTCCCACTGATGCGGAAGTAATGATGAAGGACACATAATTATACAGAGAACACACGACACCACCAAAAAACCAGCAGGACGTTTTCTGAAGGATTTCTGCGGGCATCAGCAGGAGGCCTACCAGACAGTCTGACACAGCCAGAGAGACGAGGAGGATGTTGGTGGGTGTGTGAAGCTGCCTGAGGAAGAGGAACAAAGGAAAAACATCACATCAACAAGCCTTCGTCTCTAAATGACTAAACAACCCCCACAACCAATAATAATAAAAACAAAAAGTTTGGATTGTTTTCCAATGCGCCACATTGATACATACTACACAGACAGAGAGAGAGAAACCATTGTTGATTATTGGCTAATCGAAGCAGTCATTTACGTTTACTGTGGAAAAACAGTCAGCAAGGAGGGAAATAAATGTAGTCTTCAAAGATGAAACATTAAACATATAAAAATACATAAATCAACATTCACAGTCGCTGTTCCCATTTTTGGTTACAGAAAATGTAGAGAGAAGCTGAAAAGTTCATCTCTGCCTGAAGTGGGAGACTGAGATGATGACAAGCAGGTTGAGAGTGACAGTGAGCAGAGAGACGGAGGACAGGACAATGTGGAGGAGCACAGCCTCGGGCCCAGGAGACAACGGCCTCCTGCACGAGCTGTTGAGGAGCCGTGGAAAGCAGAGCTCTTCATCCTCTACCTCCATCCTCAGAGGTTTACAGAGAGCTGCAGCTCTGCCAGCGTCCTGACCAAAACTGAGCCATGTCAATGATTTCTCTGACCGTCCTCCCTCCTCTTGTCACTGGAGTGTCGTCAGGACTCCGATGCTCCGCCTCCTCTGCTCTGCCCTAACTCCTAACCCATTCATTGGAATAAGGTCACTGTACGAAGCAGCCGTTCCAAAACTTGCAAGAAGCTCTTTAAGCCTGGGGGGGGGGGGGGTGAGAGTGGAGGAGGAACATTCGGCTGGAGTCAAAGATAGCCGACATTACAAGAAGGCTGTTGTTGAAAGCTTAAAGCATACAGCTTGCTCTTTGGCCCACGATCCCCAGAATAACGGTGCCAGAGACTGGCGACCCCCATCGACCCTGGAGGTGGCGTATAACGTTGTGCACAGCAACACTGCTAACAGTGCATCAACGCAACACAAAAGAACAACCACCTGACAGTCACAATATTATTTTACAGTATTTTAAAACAGAACATAGGAAAGAACATAACCAGAATGTATACAATAATGGGTTAAATATGCAATATTTAATTTTTTTTAAATCTTTTAGATTTTTTGGAAGGCTTCTCACAACCCCCCAAGGGGTCCCGTCCCCCACTCTGGGAACTACTGTGCTAAGGTATAGCTCAGAAAGCCAACACTAACCGCCCAGTTCAAGCTGGTGACACCCCCGTCAGCGTGTGAGCGTCCACTGGCTCCACTGCGTTGGTGTTTACTCCATCTCCGCTCCGTCAGTCCAGAGCCCTCTGCAGCAGATTTATTTATTTTTATTCAACCTTTATTTAACCAGAAGAGTCCCGCTGAGATTAAAAATCTCTTTTACAAGGGAGACCTGGCCAAGATAGGCAGTAGCATAAAAACACATATGTAGCCTGG
>JAPZDX010000005.1:14593-24601 GCA_029783625.1 Naso annulatus | reverse complement strand
TCCATTTGGGTCAGTATAAACTCCTGCCTCTCACTTCTGATGGGGGAAGACGGGACATCAGGGAGTATCATGTCTGCCTGGCTCTTCTTCTGCTCAGCTAGTCTTTCCAGGTGGCTGTCAAAACCCACATTACCAGACAACTGGAAGCATTTGTCTTGAGGACCAAAAGACCCCATGCTCTCATCCAGCAACACTTTCAGCAATCCTTAATCAAGAGGGAACATTACAAAAGGTTTTAAAGAAAATCCATGTTAAAATGTCAAAGTGTAAAGCCAAAAAAATTCTATAACATACCCATGTCAGAAGGAGAGATGGCTACATAGGGCTCATTAGAGCCTGAAGTTCCAGCAGCAGAAAAGGCTCTGGCTCCAGCCACACGATGCACCAACACGTGAAGCCCTGGGAGGTAGCTTACCAGCCTGGCTCTGCTGCACAGCAACTTAACACACAACATGCAAAGCACATCAAGGTTAGCCTCTCTCGGGACTTCCTGTGGCGCTCGATAGCTGATGGACGCATGAAAAGTTAGCTCCTACCACTTAGCTACACCCCCTAATTCAGTAAGTTATTACAGCTAGTAATCACCAAAACAACGTGGAGGAAGTAGAGAGGAGGGGATAAGGTCCGTCATAAGTCGCAAGGGAGAGGGTGAAGGGATGATTTGGATGGAGAAGTTGATACCATGGACATTGCTGACACTGATGAAGATGGTGGTGAGGAAGCACAGGCTGCTAAGCTGACTGGAGAGACCGCAATTGGCTCTGTGCACAACTGTAGATCCAAACTTCCACATGTGCCTGGTTATCGGCAGACAAGTTTCTGTTTTACTTCCCCATAGTTCCACAGTATTAGAAAGAGATGAGTATGACTTTTTTAAAAGAAATACAGTGTGCAAGAAACATACAGGTTCCCGCGAGTGCCAATTTATGAGAAGACTGTGTTCATGTAATTATACAGAATATTCTTTTAGAGCCGTAGTGATTTTGTTTTGGATGAAAACATTACAGATGCTAGCCATGAAGCTAATTGTTAGTCTTGTTATGCTTCATAAACACATGTAGTTGCAGCTGCCCCACAGGTTGAAATAAAGAAAAACGGGGACTGTAGAAGTTAAACTGTCACTTTACAGTGACAGTTTAACTCCCTAGTAACACTCACAAAGAGTCATACAGGCATGTGTAAACTGAATGCTAGCAAGTATTTTCTAATTTCTAATTACAACATGGATACAAACAGCTGCTAAGGAACTCCACACAGAACAGAAGTAGACTGCAGGCATCATTCCATTTTTTGTTAGGCACAAACCTGTACAAAATTCAAGGCTGTGTCTGTCTAATACTATGGCTCCTCCTGATAAAATTCAGACAAATATAACATTTGGACTGAGGAGGCTATTTATGGATGGGTCACCATCGTAGCTGTGTGTAACTACAATGCATTGGTGCAATGCTAAACAATGGACAAACTCAGGACTGAAACATGTTTCAAAAACAGCTGTAATGCTGAGTGTTTGTAGCAGAGGAGTGACTGAAAGAAAATCCTGAAAATGAGATGAGAAGATGTGCAGGCAGCAGCTGCTCAGTCGGGATGATCAGTCCTACAGCATCACTACAGGAGACGGAAAAGAGGGATTTTAGTCAATCAGCTTAAATCACATATCTCTGCTGTTGGAACTTCTACGTTACACAAACACTCATAGCAGAACAATTCCTCCTGAAATGACTATCAGGTATCTCTGCTGATCAACTTTACAGCGACAGTTTAACTTCTACAGTCCCCATATTTCTTTATTTCAGCCTGTGGAGCGGCTGCAACTGCATGTGTTTATGTAGCATCACAAGGCTAACATTAGCTTCATAGGCAAGCGTCTCTAGTGTTTTTGTCTGAGGCAAAAATCACTACGGCTCTAAAAGAATATTACATGAACACAGTCTTCCACATAAGTTGGCATTCGAGGGAACCTATAAGTTTCTCGCACACTGTATTTCTTTTAAAAAGCCATACTCATCTCTTTCTACCGCTGTGGAAGTGTGGGGAAGTAAAACGGAAACTAGTCTGCTGATAACCAGGCATATGCGAAAGTTTGGAACTACAGTTGTGTACAATACTGACTTCTTTACAAGATTCTGGAAGATATGACTTCAGAAATAAAGGAGCTTAGAAGCGTTATCACCAAACAACTATGCAACTTTCAAAACAATTTTCAGGCAGACATTAAGAAACAACTAAGCAAGTTGAGGGCTGACATCAAACAGAGGACTGATCGTGCTCACAACCAAAAGGCTGGATGAAGCTGAACAACACATCAGGAATATAGAGACATGGTGCACAGGGGCAAAAGATGCAGTGACCTCCCTGCTTAAGGCGCAAGAAACCGTACAACCTAAAGTAACTGAGCTAGAGGGACACTAGATAGAAATAACATCAGTCTGTATGGTGTGACAGAAACAGCAGAAGGCACCTTCGTGATTAATTTTGTGATTAAGTTCGTGAAGAACCTCATCAGGGCTGAGTGAGGAAATCAGACCTGATGTGGACGTGGGCATTGTACAGAGCATTGGGGACCATGCCCCTGTATCACACAACACCAAAATCTAGCTTTCAAATTTTTGAGTTTCTCTATTAGAAAGAAAGTCCTCTGTGCTGCTTGAAAAAAGCCAGTCACCTTTGAGCAAGTGACTTTTGACCATGACTGACGTGATGCTAAAAAGAAAGGAATACATCCCGAGCAAGAGAGTCTTGAAAGAAACGCCATACATTTCCAAACCCCCCTCATGAGGATGTGTGTGTTCCTGGAGGGCAGGGCTCTCATATCACAGTGCGGAAGAAGTGGCTGAAGACCTACACGCTGAAGGCTTTTCCAGTGCCACACACTCGCCAGAGCTAGGACACAACGTGCACAGCCACTTTGCTACGGTGGGAGAACATGATAGGCCCCCGCCACACAGATAAAACAAAACATCAACAAAGCATCTGAGGGAAACTGCAAGCATTTCAGCGACGTCTTACAGAGGAGGGCATACCTGTTGACGACTGAGAGGGACATCCCTCCTCCCTACCCTGTGCTCATTTTGCTTTCGGATTCAAAACGGGAGCTTGCTGATACGGACCATGAGGTCCTCTAGTTGTATTTATCCCTGGGATTGATTAATGAGAGACCTAATAAGAGGTAATTCATTTCCATTTAAGTAGCGGGTAAAATGGAGCAAGCCAACAGTGAACCACTAACAATTTTAGTTTTTGGTTGTTTTTTGGGTGGGGGGGGTGTACTAGTTTGGGGACCTAGGGGTTGGAATATACCCCCTTTCAGAGGTACAAACTGCACCTTCATGTTGGAAGCCCATTTTCCTTTTCTGTTTGTAGTTATTACTGCTGCAGCATTTTTATGTTCTGTTCTTGTTGTATTTTGAGGTCTGAGACTGAAACAGCACAGGAGTGGAAATGTCTTATAAATTTAAACAAAGTGTAACAGGGCAGGTTCAAAAGCAACAAAATTCTATCCTGTGGACTATGCAAAAAGCAAGCTGACAATACTATTCATGAAATTTCCAGGGCATTAACAAGGCATTTGAGACATATTATAAGTCCCTGTCCTCTCAGCCGCTTGATTCACATATGAGAGAACAGTTTTGGAACCAGTTAGATCTAGCCTCAATGGGAAAACTGCAGAATGATGAATTAACTAAGACATAAATACAGAGGAAATCCATAAAGCAATCTCTAATTTGAAGGCAGGCAAACCGCCGGGAGCCCCCAGGTTCCCAGCTGAGTAGTAAGTCAATGAGAGAGAAAGTAGCACCTCTGCTTCATAAATGTTTCAACCACATTTTGAAAGAGAGCCTTCTGTCTCCATCTCGGAGGGAAGCCATTAGTAAAGTGTGCAGGAAAGAATGGATCTGAGCCTAAAAATTGAAGATACAAAACGCTGCGCATCACTTTGTCAGCTTTTGGACTCATGAAATTATTTACATATAATTGCTGCCTATAACTATTTTTATTCTGAGCTCCTCAAAGCAAAGGGCAAAGCTGCACTGCTCCCAGCTTGCACATAGAGCCCCACTCCACAGGCGGTCTGCTGGTGAATAAAAGCATTTATTTTGATAGATGAGTCATACATTACTGCAACCTGGTTGATAAAACAACAATACCAAAACAGGGTCTGACATTAATGGTTGCCCGAACTAAAAAAACTAAAAAAAAAGACAGCGGGCAAGCAAAAGCTACCCAGACGTGCAGGCAAGTACTGTCTCAGAGCACAATACCAGCAATGTACTGCACTGTCTGCAGAGAATTCCTAGTTAAAACCGATAAAATGGATCATTTTTCCGTGGCAACGACAACTACAGAAAGCAGAACTTTGAGAGCCATGCTAAATCCATTCCTCACATGATTTGCATTGAGGCAAAAAAAACCCCCCAAAAAACGCCAGACTGTTCCTGGACCGATGGACCGTTGTGTCCGAAGACTTCACGTGGAGAGCCACAACCAGTTAAAAAAAAAGTCTAACCACTGCTTATCGTGTTGCTAAGACAGAGCAGTCCAGAGCCTGAAATTCAGCGCAGAATTTTATAAGGTATTGAAAATCTGGAATTTTACTGCAGGACAATCCCGCAAATGGAAGCCGATCCTTTGTTTCACATCAAATGAGATGCAGTACATGGTTATTATTGCACACTTTCAGAAATTTTACTGAAGCTCCGCGGAGAGGAGGGAGGACAGAGCATCATCATGTGAAACAGGAGCAGCGTTTCTGCTGGCAATGTTTTGCCATCAGTCAGCTGATCCGTTTCCTCAATATATACATGGTTATTAAACGCATTAGTACATTCACCTGTAAGGCCCGTGCTGCTCTCTGTGGAGCCTCGACAGGAGATGAAGATGACCCATGACCAAAAGTCTACGAACATGCAGCATCATGAGGAGGATTCAGAGATTCATACATGAGACGTCGCCTTTATTACCTGACCTGTCACTACATTTAACCTGTGCTGGACTCCTCATATCAATCAGCTGTCACTCTGTCTGTTAAAATCCAGTGTGTGATGGGAAAACGTCACTCCAATACCTGAAGAAAATTAATTATATGACTCTTGGGGTCTAAACAAAACCTTTACTCAAATTAATATCATAACAATTCGCACAGGCATAAAATGCTGCATTCACATGGAATCAGGCAGAGGGCGAAAGACACCTAAGGCCATATTCAGACCAAATCCAGCCATCCGTTGATAAAGGAGTGCTTTCCATTCATCTTAAAAAGGCTCATCTGTTTTGGCTGTGGTGGTTCCAGCCGCAGCGGCTGCCTGAAAAAGATGCAGCCAGATGTGGCAAAAAAGTTGAGACCAGTTCAACTTTGGGAGGAATGCAGCAAGAAGTCATGTTCAAAAGATGTAGACGAAACATAAAGGACTTGTTTACCATGGAGCAGCAGCTTTTAGCATTGGCGAGATGGAGGAACAACTCATAGCGGCAGTTATGACCTATCCTGAGCTGTACAATCCCTCCTGCAGGCATTACAAGGATACCGACAGGAGTTGGTATCCTTGTAATGTTGGTGGAGTTGCCTGGTGTTGTGCTGTCGTTCCAGTTGGCATTTCAGGTTGGGTACATTGGCTGTTGTTGTTCAACTTACTTAGTGGCTAGTAGGTCAATGCTAACAGTAAAGTCACCTAACTGTAACTTGACGTCACAGAATGGGGCCGGTTATGTTAATTATGTGACACCTCCACCACTGGACAAACCTGTCGGACAGCCCTGCAGCGTTTAGCCAGATCTGGTCTGAATACAGCCTTATGAATGGCACGGGAAAAAACGAACAGTGCAACAGAATGAAAGGATAGCAAAACGAACACCCATGACGATGTGTTGTTACGGTGATGTAGTATTGTTTACGAAGAACGCATTAAAAGATATTCAGTGAAATTATTTTGTTCCTGTTATTTCATGTAACTTTTCTAGTTATGCATGTAGCTGTCAATGTAGCTTTCTCTTAATTTTCTATTGCACACCTAAACAAAAAATATAGCCACAAGCAGCAATGACCGGGTCCAAGCAGAAATCACAGATTATGCATACATGGAAGTTTATGACTTGATATGACCTTCAAAAGGAATTATGAGAATAGGATAAATGAGACTTTAAAGCTGGGTTTGACTCTCTTGGAGTTCAAGTGCAGCTTTGAATGACAGTGAATCCAACACTGATGTAATTTCAGCCATATTTAACAAAATTGACAATCCTCAACTTCAAATGACCTTCAGTATTTGAATGCATACTACAAGTAAAAATTTCCACATGGTTAATACAAACTGCACACATAGGGAATTGAACCTGCGACCTCCATACTCTTAGACAGGGAACCTACTCTCTGTGTCACTAAGGACAAGCGGCTTTTCTCCACATCTCAACACAACTTCTTGCAATGAGGGCTCTTTGTCTATTTACACTTTAAAAAGTAACTCAACCCCTACGCCACTTTTTTTTCAGCTGAAAACCAAGGCTAAGAAGCATTTAATAGTGTTTTTGATCGATTCAGGCCTAAAACTTGCCATGTTTGTGCAAATTAACTGACTTTTCCATTTTCCCTTATAAAAGTGTGTGGTGACTGCCATCTAGTGGTTGAAACCTGACTATTGCAATGCAATTTTTTGATGCATTTTAATTTGTTGACAGGTGAAACACAATGTGTCCAGTGCTCACGTTCATCATTAACCAAGCTCTGCTCTTTCTTCACTTTCGATCCAATTACGATACTTATATGCCAATATGGATACTAATTCTGGATCACATATATATATTTTGTTATTATAGGCCCTAATTATTATTATTATTATTATTATTATTATTACTAACCCTGCATGGATGTTAAATGATAACTTTCAATGTTTTTTTGGTCGAGTTAGCGTAAAAACTTTGTCAAAAACAAACAAATACATACAGAGAATGTGAATGCCATAGAACTTAATGTTGAGGAAAAAAATCTGAATCTGAACAAGCGCGGTGTTAAATTACTGCTAATGTAAACTGTAAATTTCCTACAGCTGCAGCTTCACATTAAAAACATTTGCCATGTTAAAGAGTTGAGTGAGTTGATTTTTTTTTTGAAGGTAGCTGGTCACAGGAAATACTTCCAGTAGCTAACGTATTTTACAGAGCAAAACAAAGTTCATTTTCAGCATTTGTTGACAGCAGATCAATTTTAAATAGCGTTGAGAATAGTTTCATATGATCTGTGAAAGTAATGAAATGAGAATGGTGCTGCTGACGTAACACTAAATAAATGGCTGCAGGCTAATGTTACAGGTGAGCTAAGAAACTTCATCTCTGAAGTAATTAAGTTACCTCTCACATTCCAACATATTTATTAGGTGCTTTTTTGCATTCTACTTTAAACATTAATACTCCGCCAAGGTCCTGCTGGTGAAATCTTCCTCTCGTCATACTTTAAATGAAATGTCATTGTGTCTTCAGCTACTTGCTGCTGTTGCTGCTGCACGGACTGAGTGGCCTGCAGCAGCATGTAATCCTGTGTGCAGTAGCATGACGTAATGTGCACCACACGCACAGAATTAATTAAGTGAACAGATCGACTAAATGAATCGGACTCATTGTCGCTGATATGCTATCTGGCTATTAAGTTGATATCGGACCTGATACAGATATTAGGTTGGATCAGCCCCATCTCTACAAAGAATGTTTCTGTCAGGTTTGGTAGCATTTGAATGAAGATTAATGGAGATTGAGATGTTAATTGATTATGCATATTTTAAAAAATTCAGCATGACAGACTTCAGAATTGACTAGGTTGCAGTGAGGCAAAGTTGGATGTGCTGAAGGAACTTCAGCTCTTTGGACATACTGGGGATTTTTATTGAATTTTGAAGTTTGGAGTGTTTGATGTCTATGCTGTTAGATTTGTTGTAATAAGCAACACCCAATTAATCAATCATTACCAAATTTTATCAGAGATGGGGCAGACTTCACAGCTAGACTGGGTATCGTTGACAATGAGTCCAATCCATTGAGCTGATCTATTCACTTTGATTCTGTGTGTGTGGTGCACACACAGACACGGTGATGTTTCACTTAAAATATAACCCGAGTAAGGAGATTTCACCAGCACAACATTGGCGGGGGATTGTTTTTTAAAGCAGAATGCAAAAAGCACCTAATAAACAATATGTTGGAATGTAACAGAGAACTTGATAGCTTCAGGGAAGAAGTTTCTTAGCTCACCTGCAACATTAGCCTGCAGCCATTTATCTATTGTTACGTTAGCAGCTCCATTCTTCTTCCATTAATTTCACAGATGGTAGGAATACCCCCAGACTTCTTTTAAATTGATCTGCTGTCAACAAACGCTGAAAGTGACCATTGTTTTGCTAGTAAGCTACTGAAACGTTGTATTTCCTGTGACCAGCCTCCTTCAAAATAAAAGTCAACTAGCATTTTGTACGGCAAATGCTTTTAATGTGAAGCGTCAGCTGTAGGAAACTGTTCGTTTATATTAGCAGTTACTTAACACAGCGCTCTTTCAGGTTTAGATTACATTTCCGTAGTTTTAATTTTTTTTATGTTGCTGTTTCACTATTTATAGTGTTCTTCTTAAATTCCATTAATTTGCTAAATTGTAATTGCACCTGAAGTTTTAAGGGAAATGTTATTTATTCCTCAATTTATTTATGTTCTTTTCCTTAAAACTAAAAAAAAAAAGTACTTAAAAAAATTTGGGGCCTATTTTAACAAAAAAATATATATGTATATTGGAATCAGTATCGGTAACGCCACATATGTATTGCAATCAGATCGGAACTGAAAAAACGTAAATCAGTACATCTCTAAATTTAATGCATCAAATAAGTCATGACTCAAGATCATGCAAACAAAATTTCATTCAAACTGATGTGACCATTTATGAGATATAAACTTTTTGCTTTTGTGGAGCCCTCTACAGGCAAGGTGCAATGCCAACAGCAGATATGTTCAATAAACACTTCTTAACATTTGTAAAGTTTTGTGTTCATTTGATGAAAAATAAATTGTTTACAGTCAATTTTGAGTTAACGTACATTTTAGAAAAAGTTAATCAGTGACTAAATTACATACTTACTTCAATCCATTATCCAATTAACAGATTTACCCAGCTAGGTCCAGAGATTGATCCCGCAAAGTTTCATGCAAATTCATCAAAATCTCTAGGAGTTAACACAAAGAAATAGATTTGGACAAAATTCAAAATGGCGGAAAATCATTCCTTGTACAAAGGAGCGTGGCTCTGGATCCACAGAATCAAGAGAAAAAAAGAATTTTGTTGATGACTACTGTTAAGTAATTGTGACCCAAAATGTAAAAGTGCTAACATAGCACCACCATCTGGTCAGATTGGTCTGATTTTTGCATTATGTTTTCTCCTTGCGTGAGGTATTTGAGGATTGACGTAACATCCAATTGTGAATTCCGTTGCGAAGGACGGCAAAAAGTTAAAATACTTTAACTTTGCCATGTGCCGTTACAGTTGCTGGCATTCTCTACCGGCCTCATCAAATTTTACCGTCCTGCTCTCATCCACTTAAATGACATTTGGTTTGCTGACTATCATCTGCTTGATTCCATGTGAATGCAACTTAACAGTCATCCATTCCTTCACAGAGACCATACTACCAATCCAATTTTGCAACTTGAAATGGTGTCCATTTTGTTATTACTTGCAGTGCTTATGGGCCAACATTTTTTGTTGTTTTGCTGTTTTCATGTGTTTTCTCAAGTTGCATAAATTGGGCTCTCACTTTCCACTGTACATCTCTCTCACTTGCACAACTGCTCACACACTTGACTTACACTGGCCATCGTGGTGTGCCTCTGTTTCCTTGAAGTGTCCAGTTATGTTTCTGCAAGAGTTGATGATGAAGAAGTTAGAAACTATTTCTAAATGAATCTACTCTAACAGTGTTACTGATAATGTTATAACCCTTCACTTTAAAAAGAAAAGAAAAAAAAAAGGTTGAAGTT
>JAPZDX010000004.1:25978581-25988840 GCA_029783625.1 Naso annulatus | reverse complement strand
GACTGTCTTGCCCGACAACACTTCACCATGCAGATTACATAAGCAAGGGAATCAAAACAATATCAGCCTGCTGAAATGACAAACCTGCCAGTTCGACAGCAGAATAACACATCAATGCATAAACGATATAAACTCCATAGTAGCTGCCAATCACAAACACTATTAGAGCAAAGAGAGCTGCACAGTTTTTACACTCCATGGAGTGAACACACACAACACTACACTGTGCACTTAAAACTCACTTGTCTACATGTCACTCTGACAGCCCTGTGCACCACAAAGTCCGATCTGCCCTTGGTCCTGCTTCTTTACTTAAACTTTCTCAAATCGTATACTGCTCTGTCTACTTCACTTCTGTCCCAAAATAACCAGTCCACCCTCTCACCCACTGCGCACCTGAACAGTTTTTTTTTTTTTTTTTTTTACATTTTTAAGAAGACAGAAGCTCTTTAGTTACAATTTTACACCACAGAGAGGCCTCATACACATTTTTGAAGATGGAAAATGATGGCAAATTAGCAAACAGAAGTAACCACTAGAGGATTCACCAGGAGCTTTTTAACATTTAGAAATACTGTAACTACGTATTCACTTGTTGGTCACACAACATCTTAGGTTTGTTTGATTTGAGTCATTTAGCATGCTGGCTAGTTGGTGAATTAACTTGTCATGGTTAACACAATTTTTCTTCAAATACTAACAAGCAACTTCATGTAGAAGACTTATCTGTTTTGACAGTTATTTTTGTTTTTCCATGTAACGTAAATGGATTTGGGTATAAATTCCCCCCCTAACACAGTTACTTTAAGAAATAATAGAAACACACAATCAAACTCTCTACACTGTAGTGTCCAATGATCACTCCCTGGTCCTGAGTAACAAAGCATAATATATGGTCGTGCAATTGGCAGACGTGTATGTAATCTGGTTTACCTATCCCAGAGAGTTGGCAGTTCATTCTGCAGACCGGCGTTTAGCTCATCAAATACTCTCTGAGCCTTTTTCAACTCTTCCTCTGCCTGCAAACGCAAAGAAGTCTGTTAAAGTAGATTAAATTAATTGTATAGGGAACAGGAAACATATTGCAGAAGTACAGGTGCTCCTGAACATCTTAGCTTTTATCACGTTTAATTATGTCAGAGTAGACTCACCTTCATCATCTTGCGGTCATTCTTCATCCCTGACACCTGCAAAGTTTCAACATGATGACGAGCACTGTCTAAGTCAATCAGTTTTCGACTTCTTTTCGCCACACGAGTCTGAAACATCACCAAGTTTCAGTTTTTAGATGATTAACCAACAGTATTGTTTAGATTTTGATTAGAAAAGATCAAAAGTGTGTTACTTTGAGGTCTGGAAACTGTTGCAGGTATGCATCCAAGTTCAGCAGCGTTGAATCCACCAGTTTGTTATGAAAGTCTTCCCACAATGCATCACAGTCCTGCAGAAAACATGAAACAAGCTAATCAAATGATGCAAAACATGCAAGAGAGTTCCTCTACATGTTGCTAGAATGCCATGGCGCCCCATCATGGGGACCAAAGATCAGAGAAAATGTGTTTGAGATGAACAGAGCGTATTTTATTTTTATAATTATAATACAGAACACTTCAGTATTATACAGGACTGCTGGTGACTTCAGTTTATTTATTTTATTTTACCTTTATTTAACCAGATGAGTCAAAAAGAGCCAGTTCTCATTTACAAATTTGCAGTTTGTGCCCTGTCATCATGTTCTGTCTGTATGAAGCATTTGTGTGCCATCCTGACATGTCTGCGCGCTCTGCTAAGGTGTTGTCCTGCTTTGCTTTTGTGGTGCGTTCAAGCGCTCATCTAATAAAGGGTTGTTTTCATGACCCTCACCTTCCCAATGACCATGACATCATCTTTTCCATGCCAGTCTGGTTCATAGACTTCATGCAGAGACTGTGTCAGGTTAATGGAAGCCTGCTGCATCCCTGCAGGAACAAAGACCAAGTCAGGTTATGGACATCTAACTGATGAGAAGGTATTTTACCACCACGCAAAGATCTTACTGCACTATACTGCATTTATTGATTGATTTGATCCAACTAAAACTTGTGATTTACTAGACTTGACTGTTCGTCTGCACAACTAAAAAGATTTACTTGTTTTTAACTAAACCACAGCCGCAAATCTTTCATTCAAGTCAGTCATGATGGACAGTCAAAGCAGAAGCAATAAACACAATTAAAACACACGAAAAAGACTTCAACCACGTTTCCTTCTCAGTCATGGTAGAAGCACTAACATCAAGTCATTGGGCGGCACGGTGGCATAGTGGTGGGCGGCATGTAGTGGTAGTACATGTAGTGTAGTGTCGCCTCGTAGCAAGAAGGTCCTGGGTTTGATTCCCGGCTGGGGCAGGACTTTTCTATGTGGAGTTTGCATGTTCTCCCCGTGTCTGTGTGGGTTTTCTCTGGGTGCTCCAGTTTCCCCCCATCCTCAAAACAAGTACATTAATACCCTTGACCGAGGTAAGGGTACTAATGTACTCAGAATCTGGGTACATTACATGGCTCAGAATCTGGAGTTGGTCCCTGGGTGCTGTGCTGTCGCTGCCCACTGCTCCTCAGGGACAGGTTAAATGCAGAGAACACATTTCACTGTACATTGTGAATATGTGACCAATAAAGTGCCATTTACCTTAACCTTATAAAAGACACTCAACTTCTGAAACGTGGCAGTGGGTCATGTGGAGGATGGAATACAACTGCTGCGCACACGTATATACACACATACATACATGCACGCATGCATACATGCACACACACATACATCTAGAGCGATCTTTCTCACCTTTAATAGCAGTCATGTAGGACTTCATTTCCCTCTGCAGCCGCGAGCCTTCAGACTGACAGAACACACACAATACTGGTTAATGCATGCACGCACGCACGCACGCAGTAGAATGCTTCAGCTCTCAACACAGAGCGGACTGCTTGGACAGTTTTCCCGTAGTGACCCTTGTGACAGTGGAGCGGGTTCAGTCTCTTCCAGACAGAGTTCTGCGGTTTGACCAGACGGTCATCAAGACGGTCACAGTTGTTTCATCATGCACAGCAGTTGGCTAGCACCTTGTTTTCCACCACCACCTTTAACAGCTCCAGGTTAGCCAGCTTTTCTGAATACTATGTTTGTTTGCTTGTTTGTTTGTTCTAGTTGCTAGCTCTGATGACATTTTTAATTTTTAACAAAGAAACTGATAAAAGATCTGCAGCATGTTGGTGCACACATGAAAGGACTACAGTTTGCTCAACAGAGTCTTCTCTGTCCTTTTGAAGATCTCCAGCTGGACCTCTGAGATGTGACCAGTCACTGTCTCATTATCTTTGCTGGGAAGTTGTATTTCTTAGTTTTAGTGACACTAGCATCTTGACTCCCATGATGTTAATGACTGTCAATACTACACTTTGTTCAGACTGAAATATCTCAAAAACTGTTGAATGTATTGTGGTCTCAGGATGAATTGCAGTGATTGTGGTGACGTCCTGACTTGATACTGAGCAACATTACTTGGTCAACATCTTAATATGTTCAGTGTTTTATGACCAAATATATCTGTAGCACTAAAGACATTCAAATCAACCTCTGCTGTAATGTTTGTAGTGTGACAATGATCGCTCTATATTTCTACTTCTACTACCTAAAACAAGTCAGCTCTGTGGTTTATTTATTCATTCAACACTTCTTTTTTTCCTCTAACGAATCTGGCACTCTCCCCTTGGCTCAGAGTCACAGGTTTACAAACAATTACGTGCAACAGTTTAATAAGTGCTCTTTATTCTAAACTGTGTCTTGGCTCCCTACACAGTTTGTCATTTTCTTTTTCTTATCTTCATTTTTCCTGTGACGGCTCTCATTGCTTTCTTTGCACAAATTTTGTGTTATTCTGAATTGTGGTCAAAGTCCAGCATTCTACTGTTTTCAAATGCCTCAGCATGTTTTGAGTTTAAGTTTCATATTTACATTTGTATGATAACAATGAAGAAAAACGTGTCTTCTTGTTGAGTTTAAAGATAATAAACCGATGTGATCGGGCCGAGTTTCTCACCTCCTGTCTCCTGAAGTTGATGACCACTTGTTCAAACTGCTCATCTTTCGTCTCATCTGCTTTCCCTAGTTTCTGCAGCACCTGAGAAATTAAATCAAATTAAGATATAACCAAGTTATACAATTTGACTGATGACACAAGTCTTGAAACATCAATTTTTTCTTTTAGACACTTTTGACACAATTCTTTGTTACATTCTAAAACATTTCAAAACACCAACAACATTTATGTGAGTGATTTCAACATTAAAAAAAGTCTTTGTTATCTTTGTTTGTCTATTTGTGTATCCTGTTTGTTTTTCCTTATTACTACACTGTGTAATGTATATTTGATATACATTTGCATCATATGCAGCAATATCTATGTATGGGATATGTTTTGTATCCTTTTTTTTTCAACACCACTGATCTTGTCTCAGGTACTGTTTAATGTTTAAGGAAAATAAAAGAAAAAATCTAAATAAAAACTTTAAAAAAAAAGTCTTTGTAATCTACACTACTTTGAATCATTTGTTGTTGTCTTCTGTAATAAAAGGCCAGACAGCAAGTCTGTTCAGACGTTCAAAACATCAAATCAACGGGACGCCTACAGCGCACGTCTCCAACACGCTATACCCACAGTTTGCTTTGCAATTACTTGATAGACGGCTTGATCGATGGTCTGTGGTTTTGGCAGGATGAATGAAGGTGTGGTGTGAAAGTGTATGCGATGCAAATGAATGGGCAATGTTTTATGATAAACTATCAAAAAAGACAAAGCTAGGCGCATGCATTCAAAAACAAATAAACAAAGTGGATATCCAAAACATTCAACAAAGGGCGACTTTAGTTCAAAACAACGGTACTACAGCAACAAACTTTTCAGTAATTGTGGTTTAAAAACAGTATCTGTGTAGACTGTGTTGACAGTTGCTATAGTTACCACGACAGTGTGATGACGTCATGGGCGCTAGGAATTGGGGGTACGTTCAAGTTGACTGTATGTTGTTAGGGTTAGCACGGCCAATAAAGTTAACGGGTGTTACGCCGTGAATGTCTGCAGCGTGTCATCTTTGTGCACATCTACAATCTGCCTGGCGGCTCAAACTCATCTAGACGCACCTGAGACAATTAACAAAGTTGGACACATGGTGATTGCATCATTGTGCACTCACAGCCACGCGCCGTGTAGTTCTTTTACAAAACAAAGAGAGGCTCCTACAAATTCCAAATGCTTAACAGAATGATAATGACTGCATGAAAAACATATGGAGAGCTACATTTGTCCGTGTGTATTTTAGAGGTGGAGGATTCGTTTGACTTCCTCCATAAATTAGCAAAGAGGCTGAGCTATGTTAAAATAAAACTTGTACTGACACTGAGTTTTGAAGCAGCTCAGCACACAGTGACTCTGCCTTGTGTTTAATAGTTAATAGGAGTCTAAACAGTCTGGATTGTGTTTCTGGATGAAACCCAGTGACACCTCTGATCAACCTGTCAAACTTGTCCCTGAACGCTGAGCGCAAAGGCTGTCATGTTCCAGCTGCACAAAACTCTTCTCCACTCAGGGTGACAGACAACCATCGAAAAATAAAAACTCTTTGATCCGCACTGAACTCATTCTCAAGTGTCACCTTGCTGTCATCTCAATGGTTGGTTGTCTGCCCATGTGCAACTCAACCGTAATTCAAGAGTATCTGTGTAATACTAACCCTAAAAGATAGTCAGCTCAAGAACACATGCCATCATAAAGTCAGATTAACAAGGCAGCTGAAAGTAAAAAAGCTGACAGAAATAATCCAAAGAAACAAATTCAAACAACTTAAAAACCAAAACCAATCAGCTCCTGGTGAATATGATGCTTAAATGGATGTTGCTGCAAAGAAGCTACAGACTCTTAGATTTGGATACATCACAAGATAGGTTTCACGACTACGAATGTTTACTAGTTGCCAAGTTTTCCAAAATAGTAGTCGACTAGTTAAGAAAGACACACGTAGAGGGGCTCTTCTCCACTGTGACATGTCAGATTCTGCAGGATTACATTTTAGAATCTTAACAGAAAATAAACAGCCTCCCAATGTGACTCTTTCAAACAAAAGAACAAAATAAGACAAGAACAAAATGACTAGTTGACTGTTCTCCACAATGCCAACTAGTGGGAAAGGTAGTCAACTTTTCGATTAGTTGGTGAGACCCCTGCTTTACACACACATTCAACCCACCGCACAGAAGATCGAAACACTGAACCTGAGATTTGTGTTACCAGTTCAGTATCTGACCAACTGTTCTGTTCCTGAATCATGGCACTAAATGATGTCCACGACATTATGATGTAGCTTCATCATTTTATTAAATTAGACATTTGTGTGAAATAGTTTAAGAATTCGCATATTAATTCAAGAGTTATGTTTTGTGAGGTCACAGTTGCTTTTGTTGGCCCTGACTACCAAATTCTAATCGGTTACTCCTGAGTCAGAGTGGGTGTTAGAAGAAATTCCCTCCAGGCATTCCTGAGACATTACATTCACAAGAATAAGAATAATAAGCACTGCTGCATCGGGGAACCTTAAAAAAATCTCCTGGAAATGAACCTGCGGGAAATTTCTTCAAGTCTGATGCTGAAGGACAGAACAGGCCTCTGAAAATCATTGTGACAGTAAGATTTCTCTGAACCACCAGTGGCCAGGTGTGCGTAATCAAAGGTGAGCTGATTTGAAAGCAGGAAACACAAACATCAACGTCATGTGACTGATAAGCTACTGCCGGAAAAAGTCAACACGGAAAACAGCAATTCAGCCATTCCTGATGAGTTCAGCAGCTTCTAGGCACTCAGCACGCTGTCAGAACAGAACGAGCGAGCGGTTCAGCACCACGGACAGTTCTCTCTGCCTGAGACAGAGACCTAATGAAATTATGAATGAAGGCTGCTTTACTTCAGATCATGCTCACTGAAGCACCCAAATTTTTCTTTGATTTTAAATTAAAAGTTGTCATATCTTTAATTGTGCAATTACATACAAAACTGACATGTTGAAACATTTAATGTTCTTAATTTTATTCGCTGTAAGACACTAAAATATCTACTTAAAATGAAGTAAGAAACACACATAGCCTACACAAGTTTTGCTACCCGGTATACAGAGTATACACTCAGTGAAAATATACGACACTAAGCATGTACATGTGGGCTAAATATAATAGACGTATAAATTTAGTCAATAAATTTGACTGACATCTATCAGCGAGAGTGTAAACAGCAGCCGAGAGAGTCATGTGCTGATCTGGCGTCAGACATGACGTAATCACGCCACAGAAAGGGTATCCCCGCCCCCGTTGTGCCGACCTTGAAGCAGGAAAACACCCCCTCGCCGACATTTATTTCAAAAATGAAATACACGTGTGACATGGACGTATGACGTCATCACGAAGCGATACAGTTGCTGTTAATCCAATCAAAACGCTCTGAGATTCTGGTGTTTTCTGTGTCAATGCGCAGATTTTGGAAACGTCATGCCTTCACCCTCTCTGTGTTCTTCCTCATTCTCATTATTAAATTAATAAAACATTTATTTTAAAAACTGAAATATCAAAAAAAAAAAGGAAGGAGGAATATCAGACCACAAAGCTCCGCAGGCCTGCAGCCTTCAACCAGCTACACATCCATAAGCGATCGTCTCCTCCTCAATCTGTCCTCCACCTCCATCATCCTCCCCCCATCATCAATCATCACCACCATCAGCAGCAGCAGCAACAGCTCTTACCTTCTCCTGTGCCCGGTTCAACCGTTTCTGCACGTTTTTAGCGAAGATTCCCGTTTTAATTTCCGCCATGATGACTGCAGAGAGAGAGAGGGATTAACAGCGAGACAGAGAGAGAGAGAGAGAGAGAGACCTGCTGACAGAGGGGGAGGGGTGTGTGTGTGTGTGTGTGTGTGTGTGTGGAGGGGGCGGGGTAGAAGGACAACACTCCCTCAGCTGATTAGATTGTTCCTGTTTTCTGTCATTCTAATAAAACACTCCTGCAGATTAATATGTGCAGACACTTGACAAAAGACATTTCTTTGATAAAGTCCTCATGTGTGCTCCTGTCTCAGCAGGTAATCTGCACGTGTTTGTATACAGGTGGAGCAGATTATACATGCGCTGTTTCTTTTTATTCTCACTCAGTAAACAAACAGGAAGGGATTTAAATTAATGCTAAAGTTTGAAGGGAATTGAATTGTAAGAGAGAAACAAACAGAACCACAAAGTTTCCACAGATTCAGTGTTTATCCAATTATCCTTTAAGTCCAATTTGACAGAAAGCCAGTAAGGTGAAGCAAAAATTTGTCACTAATTTTAAGTTAAGATCCTCGCTGCAGCATTCAAACCAAAAAGAAAAAAAAAAATAACACCACCTGCACCAACTCCTCTCGTCTGGTAGATGCAACAGAGCGCTGTTAGCCACAACCAAACCCAAGAACACCTCTTTCTACAGGGCACTTTGATGAACACTTTAATTCATCATCAGTGACCCGCTTCCCCGATGATGCTGTCATCCATACAGCCTTCACACATGTAGAGGGCAATGTTCATCACACGGGCTCTCTGAAAAGATCCTCACCCTTGGACTGACACCCTCCCTCTGTAACTGGGTGCACAACTTCCTGGCAGACAGACCGCAGTCAGTCAGTCAGTAACCACACATCAGGCATCAGGACTGTATGCACAGCCCCCACCCCCCAACCCCCAACCCCCCACAAATCGGCTTCTGTACACCATCTTCACCTACGACTGTGCAACCTCCCTTGCAGATGACTCCACATTGACCAGGCTGCAGGGGAGGAGACAACATCAGAATACAGGCGGTGTCAGAAAAATGATCTCTCCTTAAATGCACACAAGACCAAGAGGATGATTATTGATCCTAGGAGGAGGAAGAGGGAGCAGCACACCTCAATATACATCAGTGAGACAGAGATTGAGAAGGTGAAAACCTTTGAATTCTTTTGAAGCCACATCAGCGATGATCTCATCTGGTCTTACAATGCTCACCAACTCCTAAAGAAAGCCCAGCAGAGACTGTTCTTCCTAAGAAGGCTGACATCCAAAATCCTCAGACACTTTTACAGATGTACAGTCAAGAGTGTCACTGGAAGCTGCCCTGCTTAGGACAGGAAGCCACTTCATTGTGTGATAACAACTGCACAGTTCATCTCTGGAGCAGCGTTTCCATGACAACATTAGCTTTACACCACCAGGGTCATCAGGAGAGTCCACAAGGACAGACACACAAAGTGAGGGAGGCACGACGGAAGTGTGAAGTCACAAACAACAAGACTCACAAACAGCCTCTACCAACAGCACCCACCCCAACCCCCCACCCCCCCCCCCCCCACACACACACACACACACACAAAAACACACACACACATTCCATCTCGTCCACTGACTGCTACCTTATCTGTGCAATCATTATTCAGCTGCTTGTGGCATTCTTGTGGCAAAGGCTCACAAGACCAACAAACATCAAGAACAAAAGAGTAATGGAAATCAACACGAAAGAGTGAGAACAGAAGGCTGCCCGTCTTTTTGTCACCAAGGTAGCCAATCATAGCACCGTGCAGGCTGTAAAGAGGTACTGCAAGGTACTTTAATGGTCCTTAATACATACTGAGTGTAAATGTAATTAACTTGGTGTCATCATAAAGTTTTTTTTACTTATTCAGAGATTTTTAATGCTTCAAGTTGAGTTGCTCTTTCAATAAACATCCACCAGAGAGCAGCAGAGCTCTAGACTGAAACTGCAGAACAGACACAAACTGAATTATTCACAAAGAAACTTTATCTCAAGAACTATGCATAAAAATTATAATTGTATCCTATGTTTAAAATAAAACAGAACTTTTACATTTAAAGAATCCATCCTGAACAAAAACTTTTACTGATAATTCTTGTTTTACTTGAGTAAAGAAAATTTACTTGGAGTATTTTTACGAAGAGTTCAAAGTTAAGAGGCTTTTCAAATTGACTTTAAAAGATATTATATCAAACAACAAGTGTCTGTGGAGGGATCTATAAATTAATGTGTTCATTTGTCTTGTATTTCCTGACCAAACATCTGGACCAGTTTGTCATAATGGGAACCAGTTTGTATCTTCTTGTTACTGGAATAAACAGGAACACAGAGAGTGAGTTAGAGGACACGGCTTAGGTGAGGAGTAA
>JAPZDX010000004.1:25952706-25962997 GCA_029783625.1 Naso annulatus | reverse complement strand
ACCCCCCACCCCACCACAGTGAACGGGATCTTTATAAGGGTCGGATGAGCAACAGCAGCGGGGTACTAATGTGAGCTGCTGTTGGACGTCATCCTTCCTTTAAGCCAGAATCAGAGAACCTGCAGCTCAAACGGACAGCTCACACATCAGCAGCTGGACGGTAAGACTGTTTTTTTTTATCATCAGCTCTGAATTTTTAAATCCTGAACCACTCAATAAAAAAATCACTGACTGTAACTGCATGCAGAGTGAGAGTGCAGGAGCGGTATGTGAGGAAACACACAGCTGGATGTGTTCATTTTCCTTTTCACTTTGCTCTGTTGAATACATCCGCTGAAGTGTTTCCACTGCGCTTTGATTAAGTGTTATATGATGTTTGTGTATCAGTTTTCAGAGGGAAAATTTCACATCAAAATCTAAAAAAGTCAGAGTGTGATTGTGACAGCTGGAAATTGAAGTCAGTTTGAGGTTACATCATGTTGATATTGTTTTATTTGTTTGTGCTCTGCTGAATTTGGACTCTTACTAAAAACAACAGTGTCCTCAAAGTGGACTTCTGTGGAATATTAGACGTATTGTTTCTATTATACTTTTATAATGGCCTGACACATCAAATGATCACAATTTGTTTTTGACACACACAGTGTCCGTGATAACAGATACTCACATACATTAAAGATGAATTAAACTTTGTTTCAGGTGTTTGTGTCCCAGAGAAGGAACAGCTCCCCACACACCGCCTGAGAGGAAGCTCAACCTGGCAGACTGAACTGGGGGCTAACAACAGTTAGGCTTCCTCTTGTTCAACTGTTTGATGTCCCTTCATTGGACATTTAAATGTCTCTTTGAATTTTCTCTGTTTGACATTCTGATTTTTCTTGTTGGACAGTTTGACGTCTTTTAACTGAGCTGTTTTACGTTTCATCGTTGGACAGTTTGACATCTCTTCTCCTTGGTGGTGTCTACCAACTTAGTGATGAACTGTCTCTGGTGTCTGAGCATGCTCAGTATGCTCATCCTGTGGGAGGAGCAACGCTGTGAGGCAATGACTCTTAACTCCGCCCTCCTTTGTCAAAGGTCAGGACGAAGAGCAGCGGGAGCTCTCCATTCCCACCGCAGGAGTCGGAGGAGCTGGGTGTGGAACCAGTTCTTTGTCCTGGAGGAGTACACGGGAGACGAGCCGCTCTATGTTGGGAAGGTACAAAAAAATTAAACATCATGAACTGTTTTTTCAATTACAGTGACAGACTGATCATAATTGTACTGAGGAGAAAGAACCAGTCCTGTCAAGGCTCTGGCTTCAAACTTAAAGTGTTCAGTCATGTTCACGTTCAGATTATGTAAAATTCACGTACACACATTGAATCTTTGATTTTACTTCACTTCTGTCAAACATAAAGGATGCAACAGTACAAACTGAGTTCTCTTCACTTATTTCTGATTTAATCTTCTTTCAGTTGTGAGTCTCAGCTGACTGTCAGACCTTCATGTTCACCTGAAGTCACTGACATTCACCTGATTCGTTTTTCTGGACGTCCTCTCATCTGATCTGGTCTCTGATTGGACCACAAGGCTGTCCATGTTGTGTCACAGAGCACCCTGTGGCATTCTGGGAGATGACTAACCCACTGTGTGTGTGTGTGTGTGTGTGTGTGTGTGTGTATGACAGTGTACACTGTAAATCAACTATTGTATTAAACATCACACGTGAAAAGCAGAACTTGTTTCCTCCTCTGGTTTAACTGGTTGGCTCTGCTGGTTTACTCAGTGGTCTCTGGTGCTTGCAGCTCCACTCTGACATGGATAAAGGTGATGGTCAGGTGAGGTACGTCCTGAATGGTGAAGGAGCGTTATCCATCTTCACCATCGATGAGAATACTGGGGACATTCACGCCATCAAGAGGCTGGACCGGGAACAGCAAGCGTACTACACCCTACGAGCTCAGGCACGAGACCGAGAGACAAACCTGCCGGTTGAACCTGAGTCTCAGTTCATCATCAAAGTCCAGGACATCAACGACAACGAGCCCAAATTCCTGGAGGGACCGTACACCGCCCGAGTGGCTGAGAGGTCTCCTGTAGGTGAGTGTGAACACCTGCAGACTAAAAAAAAAGGCCCAGTTTTTCTTGTAATATTGACCTAAAAGTAAAGAAAAATTTCCTTCCAAAATATTTTGTTGAATTTTATTGTTATGCATTTTTTATTTGCTTTTTATATTCACACACACACACACAAACACACACACACACACACACACCAGTATCCGTATTGACGTGTCTTTTCCAAAGTCCTTCCTCCTCATCTTTCCTCAACCTCATGTTGTTTTCCATCGAGGTCAAGCTAAAGTTGTTTGGAAAAGACAGATGGCCATTTTTTGGTGAGCTGAATCTTTCTTATAAACTGACTCCGCCAACAAGGCTCCCATAGGGAGGGGCCAACTCAGGGGGTTGTCGAAATGAAACCCTGACCCTGAGCCACCTATAATAGTGTTTGAGTGTTTGAATGTGTGTGTGGACGGAAGAAGGCTGACTCGTGTGGTAGCTAAAAGTACAACGTAAATGCAGTCAATTTGACATTTGTAGGCACGTCAGTGGTGACGGTAGTGGCGACAGACGCTGATGATCCGACCTATGGAAACTCTGCCCGACTGATTTACAGCATCCTGCAGGGTCAGCCATACTTCTCCGTGGAGCCAAAGACAGGTGAGCACACACCTGAATGAATCTCTACACATCTGAACACACCTGCACAAAACAACTGAATAAACAATTTCATGAACACAACATGATAGTACACCTCAGCACACTTGATGCATCACCTGAACAAGTCTTTTTTAAAACTGCTCAAGCGAAAACTCCAAGTGTTCTCTTTTTCCGGCTGCTCAGTTTTGAGTAGTTTTTATTTTTCTTTGCTTTTCATCTCAGGAAGTTGAATTGCTTTGTGTTCTGGTCTGAGGGCCAACAAAACCAGACATTTCTCTGACTACACGATAAACCAATTGGTCAAGAAAATCATCTTCAGATTAATCAGTGATAATAATCATTAGGCTCTGCCTCAACACCGTCTGATTTCAGTCTAAAGATTTGGTGAATTCAGGGTCTTCATTGAACTATATTCCTATTGTAATGTGTGTAATAATGTGTTTTCTCCCTGTAGCTCCACAAACCAACAAACTCACTGATTCAAACTAAACATTCAAACCAAACTCAGCCAGCCTCTCTCCCTGTGTCCCTCTTATATAAAGCTGTTCCCCCACACATTTACATGTGTGTAAATGCAGGTGTTTGTTTTCTTCCTGTCAACACTTGTGCAGAAGTCTGTGTTTCACAGTCAGCAGTATTCATACAAGGACAGGAACATCGTTGATGATACCAAGTCGACTGATTTGATTGACCCACCAAATGTTGGTTTCATTTGAGTGATCAAGTTTATTGGTGGTGTATTTATTAAACTGAAATCTCACCTGTCCTGTAGGAGTGGTACGAACAGCTCTTGCTGACATGGACCGGGAGGTGCAGGACCGCTACCTGCTGGTTGTCCAGGCCAAAGACATGATTGGTCAGATGGGTGGTCTGTCAGGAACCACCTCCGTCACAGTGATGCTGACCGACGTCAATGACAATCCCCCTCGCTTTGCCCGCAGTGAGTCTGACCTCAGATCTTTACATTTGACGACGTGGAAACGTTCAGAGGTGGCAGGTTAGACCAGCAGGTATTTCAGGAGAATGTTGGATGAAGCTGATTATCATCAGTGCGTGAGGAAACCACATCATTAGGCCTATTTTAGCTCATTAGGCACTTTAACCTTGATTTTAATCTTGTGGGCATGATTCTTGATTTTTTAACTTAAAGAACTCGGAGAGTGAGTCAGTGGGTGCACATCAGAGGACCTTTCATCATCCAGTGGATCCCCCAGGGCTGTGTCCTTTTTATTCTGTATACCACTGACTGCCAGAGCCAATTTGAGGATCCCTTCATTTTAAATTTTGCTGAAGACTCTGTTATTGTCAGTCTCTTACAGAATGCTGAGAACAGTCATAGTCCTGTTGTAAATTATTTTGTCAACTGGTGTGACAGTGCATTTTTACAGTTGAATGTCACTAAAACAAAGGACATGTGCATTGACTTCACGCATCTGCCCTCAGTGTTCCAGAGCACAGTCACTGATGGACAGGTTACTGAGTGTGTTGAGTTATAAGTACCTTGGATCCATAATCGATAACAGACTGAATTTTAACAGGAATGTGGAAAAGATGTGCAGGAAGGGTCTGCAGTGTATACACTGCCTCCAGAAACTGTCTCATTTTCATGTTGACAAGACCCTTGTGGCTCTCTTCTATAAATCTTATGCTGAGTCTGTTTTAACTTTTTCCCTGATTTGTTGGTATGGTAATACCAGCATCAAAGCCAGAAAGACACTGTCTAAAACAGTGAAAATGTGTAGCAAAGATATGGGGGTACCTGTACAGCTTTCTTACAACCTGTACAGCAGACAGGTTGTAAGAAAGGCTCATACCATCCTTTCTGACTGCGCCCATCCCCTGCACTCTGAATTTTGGCTCTTGCCCTCTGGCTCAAGGTTTGGTAAAGGTAAGGGTACTTTATTATTAGTCACATAAACGGTGTACAGTGAAATGTGATCTCTGTATCTAACCCATCTCTGACGAGCAGTGGACAGCCACAGTGCAGTGCCCACGGACAAACTCTGGGGGCGCTGATTGGAGACAGACCTAACATACATGTTTTGATGGTGGGGGAAAGCCACGTGAACATGGGGAGAACATGCAAACTCCACATAGAATTGAACCCAGGACCCAGGACCACTAAGCCACCATGCCGCCAGAGTTGGTCTACTTCCCATTAGGAGCATCAAATTTAGGAACTTTTTAATCCTTGCAGCTATCTCTCTCCTAAATGCCGCTGAGAAGGCAAAGTAATTAGTGCAATGTTATTTATTATTTTTTGTATCGACATTATGACAAGGAAAATGTTGCTGCTGATGCTGTTGCTTTTATTGTTGATTGCCGAGATCACTGCATTTCAGTGTTTTGTTTTGTTTTTTAACCTGTCTGTTTCTTTCTTCGTGTCTTTTTTCTTGTCTTGTTCATGTGTTTTTCTTGCTGCAAAACCAGTTGCCCCCTTGGGGACAACTGAATAAAGTTGAAGTTGATTTTGGGGGTTAGGAGCCATCCATACCAAGCACCATAACTGTGACTGTATTTTGTGCTTAAATTTCGTGCTTAAAAAAATTGGCCCAAAGTTGGTTTAAGCACGGCTCCAGGTGTATTGGAAATTTTGTGCAGCACAAGGGCATTTTTTCCCGCCTGCGCCATGTTGCTATTTTGTGAACCAGGCTGCGCTGAACAGGGTGGAGCGGCGCAATAGAGGGTTTGTCAGTAAAGAAGTGCTGGTGCCGTGCAATTATGGTATCATTTTTGAGGTGAACTTGTGCCTCCGCCATCCCAAACCAGGTCTACAGTGTAGTGCAGGCAGTGGGGCGCTCAGGTTAACTACAAATCTGCCTAAATTGTAATCACATCACACAAAGTGGTAACAATTGAAAAACCCTCCAACATTAATTTAGTAATCTACCATGCCGTGCAAAGCCACGGTGTGTGTGTGACACTGCCTTCATTTATGCAAGACAACTGAGGCCATTTAATGAATCACTGGACCGTAAATATTTTCACTAAAAGCACCCAAATGCAATTTATGTATTCACACAACATCTGTGGTGTTATGAGAAATTAAAGCCCGCAATTAGCACCAAAACGATGTTTTTTAAAGTGTCATTTGCAGCCTAACGTTTGTGCTATTAAGTGTTGAATTAGTTACATAGCACATCAGTCAAAGATTGAGTGACTTGAGTAACATTAGATTTTTTTTTTAAATTTACTATTCATACCTAAACTGTTTTTAAACCAAATGTGTGGATCCTCTGATGAAAAAGCATAAATTGTGTTGCACACTTGAATAAAGTTATAATTTTTTTCCTTCTATTCTGCAAAACACATAAATATTATAATACATCTGTCCAGGCCCACCCATGTTTACTACTGACAGATGCACTTACTTCAGGGTAAACTCCCTCTTGTGGTGTAAGTGAGAAACAACACATCTTCACATGTACGATGATTTTGATTGGCTGTCAGTGTTTCTGTTGTTCATCAAATCGCTCTGAAAGTGATTCCTACCATATCGTCTGCCACTGTCGTTACACTTGTAGTGTGGACTCCGCCCACCACTTGAGTTGGAACCATTTTTAAAACCTGTGCTTTAATAGCCATAGAAATGGTTATGGTTTTAGGTATAGTTAGTGTTATAAGTGTAGTTGTGATTATGGTTATAGTTATAGTTGTAGTTATGGTTATAGTTATAGTTACCATTATAGGCGTAGTTATGGTCATAGTTAGGGTTACAGTTATAGTCATAGTCATACTTAGGGTTGTATTTGTATTTGTAGTTATGGTTATAGTCATGTTATGGTTATATAGTTATGGTTATGATTATAATCATAGACATGGTTGTTGTTGTAGTTGGGGTTATAGTTATAGTTAGCTATGGCTATAGTTATGGTTTTGTCATGCTGTGGTTATGTAGTTATGGTTATGGTTCTTGGTGTGGACGGCCCTTAACGGTCCGTTTGCCTCTGTGCTTCTGTCTGTCCTTACAGAGAGCTATCAGTTCAGTGTTCCAGAGTCTGTACCGGTTTCAGCTGTGGTCGCTAACATCAAAGCTCTGGATCTGGATGTTGGCTCAAATGCTGAGATTGACTACAGGATCCTGGATGGAGACGGACTGGGGACATTCAGGATCATCACCGATCCAAACACACAGGAAGGATTGGTCACACTACACAAGGTATTAGTTTAACCAATATAAGTACTGGTTTCCTTACCATATGTACTGGTTTCTTTAGAAAAGGTTCTGATTTCATTGTGAAGGTCAGCTTTTTCTTTGAGGGATGGACTGGTTTGCAGGAAGCATGTTTAGTTTTAGAAAGCACTGGTTTCCTTGTAGTAATCAATGTTTTCCTTGCAGAATGTGTTAGTTTTGTTGTAACAACTACTGGACACATTTTGAAAGTTACTGGTCACCAGTTTCTTACTTGAGATCACACAAAAAATTCTCTAGGGGGACCAAATTCTTGTTTTTGGGTCTTTCTCAATAATTTTCATTTCTTTATCCAGATGCTAAACTGACTCAGATGATTTTAACTTCCAATTTGTTTGAGCATCTGCAGCTCTGATCTCTCTGCCTGTTAGATCAATAGTCTGTATTGAGCTTCAGCACTTCTCTGGATTTTATCTGTGCATTATGTGGTTGTCATTCCTTTGCTGGCCTGTCAGCACAGCTTGTTTTAAATTTAGACTGATATGAGCAATACATGCAAGACAAAATGATCTGTTAGTCCCAGTCCCAAGGCAGAGTGCTCAGTGCTTCGCTTTATGAAGAATCTTGAGAACATATCTTTATTAATGTCCATCACATCTTCTGACATCGGGGTTCAGAAACTTAATATGACAATGTTTTATCCTCACACGACGAGAAAATGATCGTGAAAACAGGAAATATTTAAGTTTTATTTCTTTAGAAGAAGTCAAACAGTTTTCACATTAGTCCCCCCCTTGCAGAGTCTGGATTATGAGACGAAGTCAAGCTACATGTTGCACGTCAAAGCATCCAATCGTTATGTGGATGCTCATTTCCTTCCAATGGGTCCGTTCAGTGATGTGGCGACAGTTCGTCTGCTGGTGGAGAACGTGGACGAGCCTCCAGTCTTCTCCTCCTCGGTCAGTCAGATGATGATCTCTGAGGCAGCTGCAGTGGGAACTGATGTGGGATCAGTTTTAGCTCATGACCCTGATGCCACCAAAAACCCCATCAGGTATGAGAATCAATGCTTAGAACAAGCACAGAGCAAACAGCACTGGCAGGTTTTCAACAGCTTTAAATCTGTTCACAGGTACTCCATAGACAGGAAGTCAGATGTGGAGCATTACTTTGACATTAACAGCAGTTCAGGTGTGATCACAACAGCCAGACCTCTGGACAGAGAGATCATCGCTCAGCACAACATCACGGTCCTTGCCACAGAAACATGTCAGTCTAAACTTCATCGCACTTTAAACAAAGAATCAACTTTTTTGAGTTAGCTCATTTCTTCTGTTGTCATTCAGTGAATCCTGATCCAATTCTAAAGAGATCATTTCAAGTTGTTTGCCACTGATCAGCTCCGAGAATCTCTATTCTAGTTACAGAAACAGTTAGAGCTAAGCTAGCTTTGTCAGCTTATGACATCCGAGCTAATGCTTTATCTTTCCTGTAAATATCAACCTAAACGTCAAACTCACAGGAACAAGATTTCTTTAAATGTTGAACTTTAACCTCTTGTCATATGTTTTCATCCTGTCTGCTCATGATGGAAACAGCTAAACTGACCTGTCTCTCTGTGTGTTTGTGTGTGTGTGTGTCAGTGGATCGGTCTCAGGTGGGGAAAGCTGTGGTTTTGGTCTCTGTGAAGGACATTAATGACAACGCACCGAGTTTTGCTGTTGAGTACGAAACATTTGTCTGTGAGAACTCAAAACCTGGGCAGGTAAAAATCACTTGGACGCTGGTCTAAAGTTGATCTTGTAGATTGGTCAAGTCACTTTTGAATTGGCAGACATATAAGAAGTCTGTCTAGATGCCAAACTCTGAATGGGAGGTGTTAACCTTGATGTCACCACAAGCTCGTTGCTGCTGTTTGCACTCCCCCAGACGCACTGTGTGATGAACAAGGACAAATAAATCAGCTTAATACCTTCATGAATACAACATGCAGTCCTTCACTTGAGCTCATCACTCTGTGAGGCTGAATCTTAAACTCAAAATCCTTCTCTAAATGCAAAATAATTGGGAACTTATTCAGGTTTAAGTTCATTTATTATTTGTCCTAAGTAGGAAATTTGTGCTGCAGCTAATATGAAAAACTGTATGACAGGCCATGAAGTATTTGACAGACATAAAAACATATTAATAAAACATACAATGTAGCACAGGTAGCAGATGAACAACAAAGCAAGACAACATATGACAGAAAACTAAGTGAAAGTGTGAAGGAAAATCTGATCAGAGGTGAGCCGCGGCAGTGAGGAGGTCAGAAGATGAGAAAATGTCTTAAGCAGAAACAGTTTGTTGACGGACTCAATGCATCAAGGAGAGTTAGTGACAGCAGACACTGTGAACCAGTCGTGCCACGCTGACGTCTGAGGTTGTCCTGTGTGCGAGCCTTATGTCAGACCTTCCCTCTCCCCACATATCTCTACATGTCTGCCAGTCAGCCTGCTGCTGCTATCAGTAATCCAAACAGTCTCCCTCTCAACCTTGGGCAGCCGGCATGAGCTGAAGGCTGCACGACACCAGACTGAACCCTGTCCTACTTACATACAGGGAGGCCTGAAAAGAAAAAGGCTTAAAGAAGGAAACCTCCTTCACAGAAAGTATAAATGGACAGTGGATGAGTGTCCATACTCCCTCAACACACAAAGGTATAAAGTGTGGTCTGTTGCTACAGGTGGAAAAAAAAGGAGTTGTGTGATTGTTTTTAAGAGTCTGAAATATTAAACCCAGGGCAAACAGCAACAGAGTTTCACACAATGAAGAGTTGCCTGAAAGTGTGATGCTCAATTTCCACACAAACTCTCGCTCATCACTGTTATTCTCCATGAAGCCTTTCCCATCTTTTAGAAACTTAAAGTGCCGTAAATGTTGATGGGATGATGGACTGCCTGAGTGCCTTTGAGCCAGCTGCTGCTGCTCGATGGTGGGTTGAGTTTCGCAGCTGTGACATTTCCCAGATCAGCTGTTATTTATGTTCAGAGTATCAGATAATTGCTGAAATCTGTTTTAATCTAGTTCTGATCTGCATCCAAATGTTCCATTACTGTTGAACTCATCGGATCCCATTCTGATGTCACATGATCAGTAGGGTGTCACATGACATGGTTCATGAGCTCAGGCAAAAACTTAACGCCATCTTTGGGTCTGAGATCTAATTCTTATAATCCATGCTTACTGCTCTGTTAAAGGCTGATGACGCTGCAGTTTACAGGAACATTATGTTGCTATTAGTTTCAGTAAGTTTGAGCTCTGATACTCAGACTGAAGGATTTATACCGACAGGATAAAGTGACAAACACAAACACACTGAGCAAGGCTGTGTCTCATGAAAGCCTCCAGTCAATCTGGTGAGACACTGATAAACTCTCACGTTTGACTCCACCAGGAAATAACCTCAGCCTCACA
>JAPZDX010000004.1:25902222-25913432 GCA_029783625.1 Naso annulatus | reverse complement strand
GACAGACGACCTACAAGTATGTAAACAAACAGAGAAACTTAGCAAATCTGTTTGTCTGTGATCCTTTACAGCTCTTTCCTCTGTGTTATTGTCACCATGACATCAGCAGACTGACACCACGGATTGATTTTTAAGTGACACACATCTGGCTCCACATAACGGGCGAGTCTGTTCCAAACATGTTATTGATCCAGCCCCCCCGCCCTGCTCCCCAGTGCCTGAGCGAGGACATGCTATGGGACTGTTGAAACGCAGCCTTGGTTTCTGCCTTTTCTTCTTCTTG
Source organism: Naso annulatus (assembly GCA_029783625.1). Taxonomy (NCBI): domain Eukaryota; kingdom Metazoa; phylum Chordata; class Actinopteri; order Acanthuriformes; family Acanthuridae; genus Naso; species Naso annulatus. The sequence goes on along the minus strand of JAPZDX010000004.1, from coordinate 25,913,149 downwards.
TTTCTGTAGCAGAGTGCTGCTTCCGCCTGCCGGTCACTTGGTGAACTACATGTGACTGCAGCTGTGAGGAGCTGCTGATCAGACACCAACACTTTAGTTTCACTGCTTTCCTGAGAACAAACGTTACACGAGTTCAAATGTTTCCACTGTCTGAACTGCGCCACAGTTACACACATGGAAACGTATCACTGTCAGGCTCTGCAACTCTGAAACACAAAACCAGACACCAATAAATACAGAGTGTCACCTTCAGAGTTTGCACAGTATTTCGTTTCATTTGACTAAAAACCACGTCTTCATCCTAACGTAGAGATTAAACCACATTTCAGTCCTGAAAATCTAAACTGTTGTTTCTGGTTTTGTATCTTCAGAGTCACTGCAGGATGTGTCATTTAGAGTAAAAGCTGATTTTCACCTTTATTTTCTTCCTGTTTACTTTGTGTTTCCATCAGTTGCCATAGCTGCCCATAACAGAGGTTATAGCACAGTTGAACTTTGCAGTCAGTAATCTTTGATGTACAGACATCAGTAAACCAGAGTGAGACTCTCTGCTGATGCAAAGCTCACATGTGGTCAAATACACGCTGAAGTGAAGTATGTCAAGATTTAACATCAACAGAAAACCCGTCAGACGCAACGTGTTTCCGTCTCGTTCTCTCCTGCTCCTCATGGACCAAAACAAGAAGCCATGTGCAAGTTGGCCCAAAGATGGCGCTCACACCAACAGGTGTGATGTCACTGTTTCCTTTGTTCGAGCTACAGTCAGCCGTTTTCAGACAACACGACCTCTGTGTGTTTACACAAAGACATTGAATTCCATGTCTGCACCTGAATTAATCAACAAAATTAACAGAGCAGAATCACAGCAACACCATAAAAGGATCAAAATTACTGACAATCCATCAGGAAGTGATGTAAACGGCTACAGCCCAGTGCAGTGTCTGACAGGCGGGTTTTTACCGTTACTGGAGGAGTCAGGAACATCAGCAAGGTCGACATGTCATGTGACCTCCAGCTCTGACTGTGCTGAGTGTGAGGGACAGGAGGAACCTTCATGGTGATAAACATTGACAAACCATGTGACGACATGTTGGTGTGCTGGTCCCCATCCACAGGGAGAAGCTGATTACTTACCAAAGCACGGCTGCAGGTTCAGGTTCTCTTTCTGACCGTCCACGGCTTGTTGATGGCAACTACAAAGCCTGTGTGTGTGTGTGTGTGAGCTGTGTGTTTGACTCGTGCACGTCGACAGAACGTCCAAAGTTGCGAAGCATCTTGCAGAGCCACACGCTGATGGGATGGGTGCATCCACATCCTGTCCTGATGATGACACATGATCCTGCCTTACACCAGGCTCATTTACCAAAGACAAAATGTCTCCGTGCTCCTTATTCATAATTCATATGCATTTATTTTTGAGCTGAGACAATTCTACATTTCATTTATGCAGCTAAATCACTGGTTTGAAACTAAGAAACTGGGATGGACTTCACACACAAATTTGATGTAATTACAAGTAATGCATAGAACAGAATCCACGAGAAATCAGGAGTGTTTCCAGGTTTTATTAGTGTTTTTAAAATCATTTCACACTTCATCTAAACATGACCACAGTCTGCAGAAACCCTGCTAACAGCTTAGTTACACTCCGTTCACACTTGTTGCTCCACAGACACACTTGTAAGGGTCCTCATCGTCACGGCGACAGGGAAATTCCTGGATGACCTGAGAAACTTGATTGGCCACGGTGAAGGAGCTTGCAGCAATAACTCTTCTTGACATCATGTCGAACTCCGAACCTGAAGAAATACACAGAACAGTGAGAAGTGAAAATGCTCCCTGCAGGCACACACAGGTGAAAATGACATATCAGATACAGACCATCTGTATCCATGACGACACCTCCTGCCTCCTGCACGATGATGGCGGAGGCTGCGATGTCCCAGCAGTGCATCCCAATGTGATAGTAGACATCAGCTCCACCTGTTGCCACCTGACACATGTCAACGGCTGCTGTCCCCAAAGCACGGACTCTGGAATGTACAAGAAGCACGCAAACAACACGTCAAAGAGGTCACAACGCACAGACACTGTGACATATGACCGACACGCAAACAACACGTCAAAGAGGTCACAACGCACAGACACTGTGACATATGACCGACACGCAAACAACACGTCAAAGAGGTCATAACTCTGACGCTGCTTGTGTTCCAACAGGTGAAGCTACAGACACAAAGAGATTCTGAGTGCTTAAGCTCGCACAGCAGCACTAAAGATAAATAGGGTTCTATTAAGACATCTTAACGGATTTTATTCAAATAGATCCAAAAAGTTTTACACACACACACACAACACTCAACTAAAGCTGAGGGTATGTGCAGTCACTGTCAAAAGAAAAACAAGACAAGACAAGACTTGGAGACATTTTGTTTGAGAATATTCAGAGCGCTGTGTCGCTGCTCTTCTCACCCGTGAACTGGCAGCTTCAGCAGTCTGAAGATGTTGGAGGTCATGGTGGACAAAGCGAGGTCATCACGCTCCGCCCCAATTTCTGTCACCACCACACACCTGCTGATATCTGATTGGAGGACACAAATCAGTGAGAACAGATCCAACAGCAACCAAACATGCATGTACATGCATGATATCATGTGTGATGTCACCTTCCTGGCCGGAGGCGTGCAGTGGCTCTCCGTTCAGGAACGCTCCTCTTCCTCTCTGAGCGTGAAACAGTTTGTCCTCCACACAGCTGTAAACAATCCCAAACTCCGTCTTACAACAACGACAATATGTCAGTTCACTTCCTGTCTGACCCCCCCCCCACCCCCCGCTGATCTCTGACCTCTGACCTCTGAACTGGACCTGGTAGGTGAGTTTACCTGCTTGTTGACAGTGAAAGCGATTGAGATGGCCACAAACGGAAACCTGTGAGCAGAAGCAACACCTCGAGTTCTGATTAGAGTTACATGAATCATTCACACCAACCTGTTGGTCATTCACACACCGAATAAATGTTTGTATGTTCACAGACGCTGCAGCCACACAGCTCATCCAGTTTATGTTTGGTTTTGTTTTTTACATGAGAGGGATGTAGATGATACAGATGCTATATGTGATCGTGTTTTGCTGATGTAAATGATGATTTACATGATGATGATGCTGTAAATATAATATTTAATTTAAATTATTTGTTTATTTTGGGGGGGTAGTGCATATTAATGAGCATTTCTTGCACAAAGAAGGAAAATGTAAACATGGCAGAGGCTCATTTCAAGCGAGCAGATGTTCTTTAAAAGCAAAGAGCAACACAAATGAAGCGTTTAAACTTGAGGTATTGTTCTGTGTGAGAGAGCGTCCTGTTCATGTCAAAGTGAATTCTCGAGTGGTGATGAGCAGACAGCAGGACATGTTGACTGATAACTTGAGTTGATCACAACAAATAAAGGAAAAATGGTTCAGAACTGTGATTTCTCCATCTGTGATGTCACAGTGTGGGTGGAGCCTCTTACCTATGTACGAAGTTAACGGTCCCATCAATGGGGTCAATAATCCAGGTGGGACTGTCAGTCAGCTCGAGACGCTCGCCTGCAGCTACAGACTCCTCCCCAATGAACCTGAGGGTTAGAGGTCCAACAACAGTTACCTGCTGCTCCAGGCCTGCTGTCCAATCAGAATCAGCTTAATTTAAGGAGTCATTCCAGTGATTTTCCCACAACTGATCCTGAATTTTCCTCCTCAGCCTGTGAAAACAGCTGTAAAACACCTGCTCAGCAAATGTCTTGCCATGTTTCAGTGGTAAAGACTCTGTAAATAAAGTCATGGAGGACTGACACGAAACTTTCTCTCGCCAACAGGAATTCATTTGGACAGTCGAACCTGTGCAGAGGGTATTTGTTTGTGATGGCAGAGATGAGCATCTTCTCGACTCTTTGATCAGTTTCTGTCACCAAATCAGCCGGAGAACTTTTCAACTTCACCTGTTTCTGCTGCTGAAATGCTGACAAGACAATCTGAAAAAAAAAAAAGATAAAATAAAATAAATAATTGATGGTAGAGGAAAATTATCAGTCAACTTACTGATCACTCAGACAGACTCACAGGCAGACACAGACATTGAAATAAAGCAACAACACTGTTGTTAAGTCACTGAGGTGAAAGGTGAAATAAATAAATAATTTGTTTAGATTTTACTGAATCCTGAAAATAAAAATATATTTTCATGTTTATTCAGTTTTTGTCTGAAACTCAACATTTCTGTCAAATAAAAGAAAACTCAGTAATGCACCATCACTGCTCACTGCTGAAATGCTTAAATATAAGTGTGTGTGTGTGTGTGTGTGTGTGTGTGTGAACCTACATGTAGGGTCATTTAAGGGTCGTCAGTTTTAACACAAAAACTTTCATTTTTTTCTTGTGTGTCAACATTTTTATCAAACTGTTACAAAACTGTGAACTGAACCTGAACTCATTATCATCACCTCCTCCTGCAGCTCACTGGACACTATCTCCTGTGCTAATAATAATGATAATAATATTAATAATAATGTTTAAAACATTGAATAAAAACGTTAAAGGTCAAATTCATAACTGGTCACATTGGGAGAAATTTAAATGCTTATTAAGGTATTTTAAGATTCCACAGATTTTTTTTTATTTATTTTGAATTTAATCAGAATTAAAGTATCAACCAGAATGACATTATTATAATTATTTATATAAGACCATTATGAGCAGAACCAGAAGTACGTGTGGATTCAATAAGCAGACAGATGAACTCTCCTGTTCAAGTTACTGTTTTCTAACTGATGCCTTTTTGTTTATTATCCATGTGGCGTCTCAATGATTTTTTTCACACGCACACTTTGGTTCTTTTATGGAGTTTTTTAAATCAACAAAACTTTATAGAAGACTCAAGCCCCTCCCCCTGGCGTCTGTCTCAGTGCTGTTCCATGATTGGTCCGTGTATCACTTACCTCACTGGCCTGTTTGGCGATGGAAATGCCGAAGTTCAGACAGTCAGTCCAGTCAGCCATAATGATGATGATGAGTGAAGAAAATCTGACGGTCAAACCTTCTGTGAGAGAGGAAAAAAAACTGATGTCAGAGAGGAGAAGAAACGAGAGACACAAAAAATGCAAAGAAGAAAAGAATGAAGACAATAATTTAAAAATGAGAAATGTTAAGAGGAAAAAACAGTAAAAGAAGATAGAAGAGAACCAATAAAAGAACAGACAAAATATTAACCTGTAAAAAGTGACAAAGGAAGTTGAAGGAGGAAGGGAAAGTACATATGAAGACTGAGAAGGAAAGGTCAATGACCTTAAGAGGAAAAGTGAAGATGACAAAACAAACAAGGAAGAAGAAGAAGAGAGAAAAAAAGACAGGGAACAGAATGACACAAAGTAGAAGACAAAGAGAAAAGCGAAGAAGATGAACAAGAATTGAAAAGGAGAAAGACTGCATGAAGAAAAGAGGAGGAGGAAGGAAATGAAGAGGAGACAATGCAGCGAATGAAGAAGAGGAGATGGCATGACAGACGATTACAGAACGTACAGAACGAAGATTTACAGAGAACAGGAGAGCAGACACCGCAGAGGAAGAACTTTCTGAACTCCACACAACTCATGTCTCTTTTTAAACAACTGATAGCCAATCAGAGCTCAGATCACACCCGTCCTGCAACACAACCAACCAATGGCAGCTCTGCGTGGATCAGCAGGCTCCCTCTGTTCTCACGTCATCTTCATCCCCTCCTCATCTTCAATGTCACTGATAACAAGAGTCTTCAGATTTATCAATTAAAGAGAGCAGCTGATTTTGCTCAAAAAGCTGCAGTCGCCGATGTGAGTTTTAGGCTGTGTGTGTGTGTGTGTGTGTGTTGGGGTTGGGGTTGGGGGGGTAATTGGATCACAAGGAAGCAGCAGCACGCGCGGTCAGTCAGCTGACTGCAAACAGACATCCTGTTCAGAGACCTGTCCTCTCTCCTAAATCTACTATAGACAGGTCAAGTCTGTGTGTGTGTGTGTGTGTGTGTTTAAGAAATCAGACTGATAAACTGCAGCGGGAACAAAACGTCTCAGACACACTGACATAAAACACTGCTGACACACTAAGATACACACATACGGATTATTCCCCGTATTCTCTTCTGATTATTCCTTTGTGTGTGTGTGTGTGTGTGTTGAATCCATCTGAATGGCATCAGAGTTCATTTTTGTTCAGACTGACGACAGACAAGGACAAACTGAATTTCTAATCTATTCACTTCTGTCATAAACACTGGAATACTGATATACTGACCTGTACTGAACACACACACACGCACACACACAGATAAAACATGCAGCCACCCACACACTCTTACATATGTGCTTGGTTGTATATAAACTTAAGTAAAAGTGTGTGATGCTCAGATTCTTTGTTCGTATTAACAATAAAACTTTTTCCGAATAAAATTTTGAAACGAGGAGATATGAACGTGGATCATATCGTGTTTTCGTGCTGCGGCGGCGCCGCCTCAACTCCACGTGCTGAACTGAGTTTTATGAAGTAACCTGTCAACTGCTGCCAATACTGCTTGCTAGTTAGCTTTGGTAGCTGCTGCTTTTTTTAAATGTGAGCAAAACTTATGTAAATTTTGTTGCCACTTCCTAAGATCTCAGAGCGGAAGTTTGTAGTGACGCCGCTCTGTTCTGGGGGCACTTAAACTGTTGACTGGTTACATGACCTTGTTGACTAGCTAACAGTTTCTTGACCAACTAGTCTGTTAACTAGATTATGTGAGTAACTTTAGGTGGTTAACCAGCTAACATTTGTTTGTTGACTCACCAACACTGTTTTGTTGACCAAATAGTTTTTTAGAGGTAAGTTTGTTGACTGGACATGAATGAAAACAGCTAATGTACATATGACACAATGACAAAAAACACATCAGATCCAATGTTTTATTAAAAGTTTTTTTTTTTTGCAATGTCACTGGAAGACTCTGATCTTTGATGACGTGTTGCCAAAGTTTTGCTGCACACCTGCCGTGCAGGTAAAACCACTCAGCGACGCCTACAGGTGTCGTTGTGTTGATCCAAAGTTTTACACATTTTGGTTTAAAACTTTAACTGGATGTCTGTAATAAAACCAGCATCTCACCATGAGTAAAGTTTTGTGTTAATAAAGTTTTGAACTCTTTCATTCAAACAAAGGTCAGCTGTGATTGGCTGCTTCTCGCTCTGACAGAATGACGCCTCTGTTTCCGACACACAGGAAGTCCACACTGATGCAGAGGAAGTTGTCATCTCCCTTTCTTCATCTTGGCCACTTTCTCTTTCCTCTTCTTGACGTGTTTTGGCACTTTGGTTTTTCTTTTCTCTCTCTGTGCCTCCTTCACCAGCTTCTTCTTCTCCTGAAAGAACAAAACACATCATCTTCACCTCTAAAAACTCTTCATCACGTTTTCTTGTCTCAGCTGGAGGACAGACAGCTCCTGCTGCTTTAAAAGTGTTAAAATACCTTTTTGTCGATGGAAGCTTCCTCTCTCTGGTCCTGCTGATCTTCCTCAGCGTCGTCTTCCTCTTCCTCAGAGGATGAAGACCTGTCGTCCTCTAGGAGAGCAGGAACCTGAGGAGACATCACACAGACAGAATGAACCTTGAGGTTCTGTCCACATTCATGGTCAGCCTCAAGCTCACACTTCACATGAGACCAGGTGAACATCGCTGCAGTGATGTCATGCTGTGCTGCAGGACGCCATGACATCACTGGTTACAGATGGGTGGTCATGTGATCACCGTCAGGTTGACAGAATACCTGCTGAATGGATGTTAATTAATGGATCAATCACCTGAACTCTAAAGAACTCACCACTCTCATACGGTCGTCATCACTGTGGCGATGGGCTGCTGTCGCCCCCTGCAGGTGTTTCCCAGTAAAGCTCGATACTCATTTCATTTCTAATCAAGTTTAACACTGAACAGTTAGACTGTATGACGTCACTGCAGAGGCTCGTGTAGAAAGTCAAATAAATAAAAAATAATCGGAGCAAAATGCAGAAATGTGCGTGAGATGATCGTACCGTTTGCACACCAGACAGATCCTTCTTCAGTCCCGTCAGCGTCTGATACAGAACCTGCACAAAAACACCATTGTCATTATCATCGTAGTTTGTTTTTTCACTGCTCAACACCACAAAGCCCTACATAAAGGTGCCAGATGACTTAGACTCTGAATAAAGAGCCCCAACGCATGATGCTGACGGCCCGTCGGGCATCGGCCTGTGCCAGGCTGTCACAGAGCATCTGTCACACCTGCTCTTTTTCTCTTGCTAAACCAAAAGACCGCGAGCTGACAGCAGCAACGTCACGTGGAAATGTTTCTCCAACATGATCTTGATCAGAAGAGTTCAAGTTCTATCACAAAACTGTCAGATTCGTGGGCAAGAGTGACGAGAAGGCTTGCAAAAAGCTGCTTTGTCATGACAACACTTTGTGTATCTACTGTCCTAGTTCTTTCATTTCACTGATAAATGCACACTAGCTCCACCTGCTGGTCTGGAGAGGTAAACTCTACGCGGACGCAGAGCGTTCATGCTAGTTGACAGTGGCTATGAGGGTTCAAGGGGAGCTTTTAGATCAAAACGCTGTCACCGTCGTCAGTCTGTTTTGTGTGTAAGGGGCCAAGACTCGACTGTCCCAGAGGACGGAGCTTGGCTTATGTTTGCTTTCTGTGCTTCTTACATTGTCGTTGTGTCCACTGATGGCTGACTCCTCCTCCTTTGACTTCATCAGGTCAACGTCTCTCTCGTAGTGACTCACCTCTGTCAGAGTGCGAGGGATGTACGCCTTCTTAAACACCTGGGGGACGAGGGGGGGACACAGCCATTAGAAACAGAAAGGTGTTTTTACAGCGAGCAGCTGAACAGAAAGATGTTTGTGTGTGTGACCTCTTCATCCACTCGGTCCTGATCTGATCGCTGCTCTGACGTCCGCTCAGCTGCAATCACCATCGCCTGGACGACCGAAGAAACAAACAAATAAACAAGCAAATAAGCTATTCCTGTCTATCTTGTTTGCATCCGTCTTTGCTGAATATACTTTAATATTACTCGTGTTTTTTCTGAATGATACATTTGATGTTTTCAGTGAAGCTGTATTTCTTTCTGAAGTTTTCAGACCTTCTCCAGGTATTTGTCAATGTTGTGGCAGGTGATCGAAGGGTCGGTGATGAAGTCAAATAGCTCTCTGACCGTCATCACTGCCACACCGCGCTTCACAAAGAACTCTGGGTAAAAAAGGCAAAAGATGAGCTGACAGATTTAAACTCAGACCAATCAGAATTATCAGAGCAGATGTGCTACTTTCTACTTAGCGTTTCCTAATTTTCCGTCTGACATTAAATGTTCACACGGCTCCGTCAACACATTTTTTAACATTTCCTCAACTTTCACAACAAGCTGTCATCAACTCAACGGTTCCAGGCACAGCAGGGACACACCCAGCCAGCCACTGCGTCTGTCCTTTCATTCTGAGGTCATTTCCAGTTTCTCCAATCACCGCTCAGAATATTCTGTCTTTACATCAGAGCTGCTCCAGCCACTCTCTGTGACTTCCTGAGTTTCCTGATGGATACAGAACTGTTCTGGTTGCTATAGTAACCACTAACTGCTGCTAAGTGAGATGTAAGTTGCAAAAAGCTTAGTTAAGCTCCTCCTCCAGCGCTCCAAGCTCACAGCCTGAGCAGTGTCACCCGTCACTGTTGGCTGATCGTCAGGAAACTGTCAGTCACCATGAAATGTGTCTGAGTCGAGACCTTTGAATGGAGCCGTCGCCGCGGACGGATTCCTCAGAGTGTTATGACATGTGACACAGCAGTTTCCTCTTCCTAACAACATGCTGTCCAATGACCATTTAGCCAATCAGCACCATGGGCGGAGCTAATGATGTCATGCCATCATCAGCTGGTTGTTAAGCTGTACACTGGGGCAGATTGCTTTTCTAGCACGGCAAACACATTACTTAAGGCAGAGGGCGGGGCATGTCTTTGCCATCACAGGAGAAAAAAGATGCAGTGCTGTTATGAGACTGTTGGTGCAAATTTCTCCCCTCAAAGCAAGTTTTAGTTTTCTGTTTCTATGTGAGAAAGTCTGTAACACGGCTGCCATGTTGAAAATCATCACACAGAAGCTAAACACCAGATGAAGTGAAGAGCTGCTGTGTCAGCAGGAAATGAGAGGTGCCCTTTAAAATAAGATGCACTCACAAGACAATGTGAGAATTCACCTGTGTTCACCTACAGACTCTTTCACTTCATGTGAGCTTTCAAACTGAAAACACAATCTGACCGCTGATGTTGCTGCAATCCTTCCTGAGGAACTCGAGGGCGTGAGGGTGATCGTGCTCCACCGACTGTGACACGTCAATGATGTAAGCGTCTCCATTGTGATATCTACAGACAGGTCAGGGACACATCAGCACAGTGAGGAGTTTTATTATGAAGGGGCTGTGTGTGTGTGTTTGTGTGTGTGTAAGATCCCTTACAGCATGTTGAACTCGCTGAGGTCAGCGTGGACGAGCCGAGCCTCCTGGAACATCTTTCTCATGTTCTGCAGAACCTGCAGGTAGAGCTCACGAGCCTTCGACTCCGACAGCAACGCGTTCTTCAGCAGAGGAGCTGGTCTGACCGATCAGTACAGGAGACAGTGATCAATACATGACAGGACAGTCTTCGTTAATAATCATGTCACATCTGTGATCACCCTCATCCATTCTAACATGTTATCTTTTCCGATGAAGCTCATCAGCAGAACGTGACTTCTGAGCAAGAGAGGCTCTGGACTGGGGATTCCTGCCGTCTGCAGCCTGAAACACACACACACACACACACACACACACACACACACACACACACACACACACACACACACACACACACACAC
>JAPZDX010000004.1:25815653-25831499 GCA_029783625.1 Naso annulatus | reverse complement strand
TAGCTAGAACAGCTCTGACCCAGAATGTTTCATCTTGTGAATGAAAAATCTGCCACTGCTTTCACATTCTAAAAGGGAATTTGCATCTACCTGCAGTACATGTGCTGTATATATTTACTTGAATTTACATTTTGTTATTTTTGTATTCAAAAATAGATGTTACTCGTGGGGTTGCTGATTAAATTACATGCGGAAATACAAACAAAATGTTGTTTTTTTTTTTGTTGATGTATTTTTATTTTTACCTTGTTTATTTAAATTTTCTGTGGAATGTTTTTAGAGGCTAGCTTACATCCCTCTCAGATAACTTCCATGCACATGGACTCTTCATTCAGTCTATCCAGTCAGTCTAAAATCAAAGTGGATTGTTAGTATTAGGACCTGAAATGAAGAGGGAGTTGACATTTTTTCGTCTGATGAAGAAATGCTTTATGTCAAATTACACCATTGTCTGGGTGAGTCTAGGTGAACACTTAATTCTAATTGGCTGCAGGGTGTACATTAAAAAGTGACAATGAACACCTCTAAAGAAGTTCCAGTCAAATTGTCTGTTCACCGTTCTAAATTATAACGCCGGCTCAGCCCGTATCTGTATAAGCAATATGAGTTACGCTAAAATGTTGCAAGCATGAGGAAAACCATGCCGTTTGATAGCATACATAACACATCCCAAGATTCACTGCCAATGCAAGCGAACGCAACAGACAAAGTAGCGGCAGTTAGATGAAACTTTTTTAAATGTAAGTATTAAAGTAAACTAAAAATGTCTGACTACTTCTTTACATGCACAGAAGTTAACTGCCGTGTCATGGTTGTGAAGCGACATGAGCGGTGCATTGTGATGTGTGGAGTGGTTGGTGATAAAGACAGGAAATGTTCCATAGGCTAGACTGTCTCATTTAACAAAAGCGCGACTGATTAAGGACTGTGAAAGAGGAGCCTTCGTTGGCTGTGGTGTGCAAAGGATGCAGCCCCTGAACTGAGACACAGCTAATGACTGGTACAGGTATGAATCAAACTCTCAGGCATTACCAAAGAAACAGAGTTATGGTTCAGCTTTGTGCTCCAGATCTGATCATTCCTGCTCCTGCCTCACTTATCCTGTCTGAAGCGTTTAAAGCATTGTTTTAAATTCTGGATTGTCAATATCCAATGCCAGAGAAACTCCTTACAAAGATACAGGGGTCACACTCTCCCTTTTCATACAGAACCATCTGATATCATGTGAACAAAGTTCCACACTTAGGTCATATGCTGAAATCAGTTTGATAAAGCAAAGAGCTCAAAACTCCACTTAAGGGACCACTGAGTTTAGATAATTTTGTTACACAAGTTGCACCTAATTTATTCAAATAAACCATCTTGTCTTATATTTCACTGGTGGTGCAATGGGTTCTGTTCAACTGCTGTGTCTCTGAACATTAACACTCAAGTTACAGTAATAAGCTTGTAACTTGAGGATTACATAACAGTTGAAGGGTTGCTTTCCGTTTCATCTCTTCATCTGATCATGTGACAGAAGGTCCCTCAACCCATATCCAAATCTGTGCGTAGCAAGAGTTGCTTCTTCCTACAGACAGAACTTTTTAAGTTGATCCTTACGCTATAGCACCTTCCTTAATTCCTTAACCTACAATTTGCTTAAAGAAAACATGTTATACTCATTACCGGGTCTTTGATTTTGATTTAAGACTCCCATAGAGAAGCTGAACACAACTGACCGAACAGTAAAGTCTGAAGATCTTCAGAAAACTGTGATTCGCGCCCTCTCTCTTTCTATTGCATTCCACATTTTCCACATTCATTCACAGTCAGTGGCGGTTACTCCTCCCCCTTTTCCTCATGCGTGCCTCTGCACTTCACTGTACTCGCAACCCCTTTACTGACACAAAATAAACACAGCTAGGACACTGATGAAATGTAACGTACAGCTTGCATTCCCACTCCTTAACACGAAAAAATAATGTGTGGTCCTTTGGCAGCAGTGTTGCCATTAATCCAGCTCATGTGTTCATTGAAGAAACAAATAAATCCACACAGAATATATCCACAAGAAACAGGAAAGCTGTAAACTTTTGTCTGGTGCTCGCCTCTTTAGGAAAGTTTAACAAAGTTAACTGTCCCTCATTCACCCAAAAAACCAAAACACTTCACTGAAGCCATCTCGAACAAAGTCCTGTGATCCAGCAGAGGGCAGAGCGCAGCAGTGTCTTGGCAGAGCAGGGAAGGGGGCCTGCAAAGGGCTGTGTGCAAGGAGCTGGCGTGCCCATATAAGGAAGTCCAAGTGCATTAACGCCACTGGAAAAACACTGTAAAAAAAAACACTGTAAAACACAGCATGCAGACCAACTGAAACAGCCTGCAGGGCTCACTTCCAAATGCATATACCTCATTATGTAACGCTTTGGCATCATTTAACAGTATCTGAGTATCTGACATTGTAACAACATTTACGGGTCAGAAAAGACAGAAAAGCATAATAGCTCCTTTAAGAATGAAAATAAATAGTAGTAGTAGCAAAATAACTACACTGACTAGGTTTCTACACTCCATAGCGCAGTAATTACCGCTGACACCCTCCCAGTTTTTGGAGGGTCACTTCAAACAATGATATGGGATTAAGAGGAAGAGTGGAGACTAAACCTCATTAACACTCTTCTCTACCTAAAAGCAGTCACAGTCACAAGGCCCTCTCACTGAGGCTAACTCTTTTTCTCCCGCTGTGACAGCAGAGCTGCTTTTGGGCCAACAGCATCATTACTGGTCACCGAATGTAGGGCAACGTGTTTGAGCTCAGTACTCTTCTCATCAAATGACACTTGCTGCAGTATCTTCAGTATAGAGGGACTGATCACATGTATTATGGGATGTTCTTTCCCTTGGAGAGTGGTCTATTATAGCAGATACACTAGGGGCTATCCTGACAGGCCTGCACTTGGCTCCAAATGAGAAACCACCGTGTTTTGTCATGTGTCACTCTCGGTGGAGGCACTCTTGTCAGGGTAATCCAAAGAGACAGAGAGTGAGAAGGACAGGCTGGAGAGAGGCAGAGGTGCAACATGGGAACAGTATATTGAGGTAAATCTAACGCCATCTGTGTATTACATAACTATGGAAGCAGCTTGAAAATATCACCCTCACTGTAGCCTAAAATAAGATGAAACTGTGGTAACACTGCATATCAAACATTTGTGATTACCCAGGGAATAATTTCTATGGCCTCAACTGCCAAAATCCTATTTTTGCTTCCCACCTTTAAAGCTGCAGTTCAGTTTACTCACTGGAGTCTCTATAAACAGTATTCATTTACTGTGTGGCTGCCAATATCCAGATAAGAGAACACAGATGTTGATAAAAATTGATTCTTCATCTGGGTGGCCTTCAATTATTACCAAACACTCACAAAAAGCTTTGATAACCCCAGGCTCATTAAGTTAAATACCATGTCCACTGTGCCTTTCAAGCTGGGAACTTAAGGTATTAGCCCCTTTTTTCTCCCCACATTTCCTGTCTCCGCAATGACAGCTATTAAAAATAAAGGCAGCAATGTCAGAAAAGTAAGAAATATGCCAACAAAGCAGATGCTCATCAAATAGCAAGTATGGACTATTTTTGACCCACATTTTGCCTCTACTTCTCAAAACAGGCAGTGGGACTGTATGCAGACTATGGCCAGGTTCCACCTGGTATGATCATCCGTCCTGAGTGATCCAATCACAAGTGGACAACCTTATGTACAGGTGGGAATGAACCCAAGACACATTGAGGACACACTGAGATCAGATCACTCATAAACATTCGGAGGTGGTCTGGGCCACAGGTGGCCACATTCGTTTAGCTGAGGGAAAAGCAATCCATCCTGGGCCACACTGAAGGACCGCCTACTCAACTGACGTCTTCTGTGTGACATAAAGACAGACTGATACACACACGCACAAACGCAAACAAATGTGAAGTACGCACACACACTGGCACACAATGTACAAGTACGAACACATACCTGGCCTGAAGGCACACTTGAGAAATTCACTCACACACAGACACACACACACACACACACTCTCACACACAGGCCCTCACATAGATACACAAACACACTTCGGGCCCTCAGGGGGTGTGTTGGTCAAGGAAGACAGCCATGACTTTGCCAAAGGGAGTGAGGACAGTAGAGCAGGGGTGGGGGGTTAAGGGGGTGGTAGCTACAGAGATTAATGATCTGAAACCCTCTGTTTCTCTTGTGTGTGTGTGTGTGTCTGGAGGTGTGTGTTTGTGTGTGTGTGTGTGTGTGTGTGTGTGTGTAGCTGCAGGAGGCGCAGAGTGTGAGCAGCAGACTGAGTCCGGAAGAGGAGCAGGTGGAGGCGCTGAAGGCCGAGTGCAGCGACACCGGCTGTAAGATCCAGAGTCTGCAGGCCGAGACCGAGTCCATCAGAGCGCTGGTGAGCCGCGCGACAGCCTGATCACATGGTCACTCAGTGACATCACCCACAGCTCATCATGTGACTCCCTCTGCAGAAACGGGGTCTGGAGAACTCCCTGGGCGACGCCCGGCACTGGCACGACATGGAGCTGCAGAACCTGGGCTCGGTGGTGTCCAAGCTGGAGGCGGAGCTGGCCGACGTGCGCGGCGAGATCGAACAGCAGCGCCGCGACTACGACACCCTGCTGAGCAACAAGCAGCGTCTGGAGCAGGAGATCGGCATGTACCACGGCATCCTGGACGGAGAGGAGAGCCGCTTCCAGCCCGCCGAGACGCCGTGAGTGCCCGCCGCCGACAGGCTCACGTGATTTGGCCGAACTTTCCGCTGAATCAGGGTTATGATGCTGATGTCAAGAATAAATAAAAACACATTTAGAAAAGTGCAGTACATGCAAAAATACTGAAGTCATGTGATTTTCCAGCTGAATGTCCTCCTCATACAAAAGCACCTGACATCACTGTGATTCACTGTGAAAACTACCTGTCCAGCTGTCCAGGTGTGCATTCAGAGCCCGAGGGAGCGGCCACTGCTCCAGACTCCAGGGCTGACTCTCCAGGACCTCCAGGACCTCCAGGACAGTGATCCCAGAGGCGTGGACTGAAGTCCAGCAGGGACCCTCTGGACGTTTGTGTTTGTGAACCTGAACCGCCTCTACCTGCGACCTGTGCAGGTGCGCGTGATGCCGAGACCCTGCAGGACGTCCAGGACATGAGGCTGCGGTCCCCATGTGACCTTTAGATCAAACTGTGATTGGAGTGTGATGTCCGAGACATCAGGTAAACCTGTTCCCACAACACCTGAGACCCCACGTGAACTGGTTCTGGTCCTAAATAAAGATTGTAAAAATGTGTTGAGGCACGTGAAGCGGTCTTCAGGTAAACCGGATCCGGATCACTGAGTTCCGGACCGTGGAGCAGACAGGAGCACAGAGCCGACAGCTGGAGGCCCGTGGACTCTGCATCTGCCGTGAAGTTCATGTGTTTGACCAGTTTGACGTGATGACGAGAGAGCGGCTGACGCTCGACGCTCCTGCACACGCTCGCGCTCTGTTTGACGTCAGTATGAAAATCGGAACTAAGTTACTGATACGTGAGTTTTGCTCTGAGAGCGACACACAGCTGCTGTCTGGAGCTCGACGCATCAGCCACTCCTCAGATCGTCATGACAACTGCTGTCAGTGTGACACGTCATTCCATAGAACCCTTCATTTCCCATAATGCAGCTGGATGTGGTCTCTGACTTTGCTGCGTTCATGGCGCGTGTGATGGATGGTAGAGATGACGATCGTCTCGCTGTGCACCGACACAAACATCAGATCCGTTAAATCTCATTGCAATTTGCTGAATGACAGAATTTTTATCTGACGCGACGCGCTCGACTTTGTTTGGTCCTCAGACTCTGCGGAGTTACGTCAGACGTGACGGCGCATTCAGAAACATTTCTGCCGTCATCACGGATCTGACGTCGAGCTAAAACTCGCCCCTGAAAGTACGATGACGTACGAAATGACGTGAACGCAGCATTAGAGCCGTCAAGGAGAAAACATCCAACGCTGTGAAGTGATGACATCACAGCAGGTGTCATGACGTCACAGTGTGCAGAAGCATTGTTCAAGTTTTCCTATTCAATTTTTTTGCTCCCTTGAAATGTTGTGAACTTGACGGATGACGCCTGTTTGTGGTTGTGTTTCAATAAAAGAGTTTGGAGGTGATTCCAGCAGCTCAGCGCTCGTCTCTGCTCCTTCAGCTGCTTCCAGCGCCTGCCGCCGCGCCTTGACGTCAGGCTTCGACGTCAGTGAAACGTCGGAAGAAAAACTGGAAACACGAGTCGCTGCAACTCTTTCCTCAGATCATCAGTTCAGATTTTCTTTTCAAATTAAAAGCAGAAACATAAAAACACTTCCTGTCCATTTTTCACAAACCGTTCACGTCAGTCCCAACATGAAAGCATCATGTTGAGCTTCTGTATCATTTAATTTATGATCCTCACCTTTGCTGCATTGATTAGTGATTATTACCATTCATCATTAACACACACACACACACACACAATCATTCTGATGTGAAAGATGAGACTGTTCAGTCATGAAACAGCAGCCTCTTTAATGATCCACAAACCTCCCCTGAAAAAAACAGATCAATGCTGAAATAATCAATAAAAACCATGATGATGTACGGAGGCTGACGAGGGCCAACTCCATGACATCAGTGCTTTCATCGCAATTCACTGACTGAAGTGATCAAATAACATTTTTGTTGAAGACAAATTAATCAGATCAACTCTAGAAAAACACTTTAACGCAATGGACACTTACCGGAAAACTGTCAGAGCTTTCAGCTGCATGTCATGGCCTTCATCAGCAGACAAACAGAACCGTCTCCAAGACAACCGAGGAGAATCGAGGAGCTGAGGAAGACCACGCGAGGCAGCTGAAAGGTCTGGAGGCTTACAGTAAGTTAGTGGGTCTGTGGCTCAAAACCACTGAGTTGATTTTTGAATCATGCAGTGAGCAGAAAAAACAAACAGCTGAACACTGACGGACGGACGGACGGACGGATCTCTGAGGCTTCCATCGACTCCACACAGCAGCACGAGTCCACTCATCTGTGTTCAACACCACATGAAGACTTTACGAAATCACTGAGCTGCCCCTTAATTTATACCGAAACACTCTAAGGCAACACAGCTTCCTGCTCGTGAGAGGATGAAAACACATCGAGACACTCCCAACTTCCCTTTAGCGCCTCCATCAGGACAAACAGCTCATGTGCCTCGTCTCTGCTGCTCAGACTCTAAAGCCTCATTCAGACAGAATGAACGTTCACGCTGATCAGCTGTGGAACTGTGAGCGTCCTCACGGGGGCGCTGCAGAGCTGAGAATCATCATGTCTGAACTTTTCTCCAGTATCAAAGTAATAGAGTATAAGAGTAATCCAGTGATATTTGTGCAAACCTCCATGATAAACATTGCAGACAGGAACTGCTAACGGCACGTTCACACACTGTGATGGTGAACACGAACACACACACACACACACACACACACACACACACAGACTGAAAACAGTGTGTGAAGAGAAGAGCAGCAGCTTCCTTTCGCTGACATCACATCCTGTGAGCAGCTTTTACTGTCTCTGCTGACGACTCCCGCTGTGTCCGTCCTCATGTCGGTTCACAAACAGGCCTTCGTGCTGCTGTTAGCATGTTAGCATCTGTCACATCAGCCACATGTTTCACTTCCTGCTTTTTGACAGAAAATCAACAGTGAGCCGATGAATGCAGCAGAGAGAAAAACACTTTACATGAAGAGGAGCAGACAGACAGACAGACACACACACACAGTGACAGGTAGTGACAGACAGACAGGCAGACAGACGGACGGACAGACAGACACACACACACAGTGACAGATGGTGACAGACAGACAGATGGACAGACAGATAGACAGGCAGACAGACAGACAGACGGACAGACAGACAGACACACACACACACACAGTGACAGATGGTGACAGACAGATAGACAGGCAGACAGACAGATAGACAGGCAGACAGACAGATAGACAGACAGGCAGACAGACAGACACACACACACACACAGTGACAGATGGTGACAGACAGACAGACAGACAGACAGACAGACAGGAGCTCACTGCATCTGTCTGAACGAGGCTTCACAGCGTGTCATGAACCCTGCAGCCTGTAGGGGGCGCTGTAGGACGTCTCACTCTGGGATTCATTTATTTTTTTTAATCCAAACATTAGTTCCATCTCGTCGGCCTGACAAACAGACGTGTTTCCATCCGTCCCACCTCGTGTTTGCAGCTCCACTTCCTGTTTGTCCATCGTTCTCTTTGATTCCAGTCGATCAGTGAGACTTCCTGTCGGTTGGTGTGATCAAGTATAAAATCAATATTTAACATCAATCAGTCCACACGCTCAATGATAGCACAATGCTAGCAGCTAGCCTCCATAGACTAGCTCTACAGTTTTTACCCACAATCCCATGGACCCGGCTTCAGTGTGCAGGTATGAGCCCAGCTGTCGTACCCATGAAGCTCAGTAAACACCAGTGGGGGGCACCGCCTCCCTGCCAGCAGCAATCAGTAACGCATCAATCCTCAGCCTCTGATTGGAGGCTTTATGAAGGCTGCAGTGGGATACAGCCCACCCCGACCCCGCCTTCGTGGCAGACCATGGGGGCCCTGAAGGTCCAGCGGTTGGTGTCGGGGTTGTACATCTCCACAGAGCTGAGGTTGGACTGTCCATCGTAGCCACCCACCGCGTACAGACGTCCCGATGTTGAAACCAGTGAAACTCTGCTGCGCCGTGTGTTCATGGCCACCAGGAGGCTCCACTGGCCCGACGCTGAGCTGAACACCTCTGCTCCGCTCAGGAAACCCGAGCCGTCATAACCTCCCGCCACGTACATGTGACTTCCGAGAGCAGCCGCCCCGTGACGGCAACGCTTGTTCATCATGGCTGCCGCTGAGTGCCAGCGATTTGTGTGGTGGTTGTAGTACTCCACCTGCAGGATGGGAGGGTGTACAGCACACAGCACATGTATATATTCACTTCCAATACATTTTACCACACAAAGTGACTAAAAACACGCAGGTTAATAGCAGCTAAAAACTAAATTTAATATGGAGCATTTGAAACAGAATTCTAACAGGGTTCCCTCAACTCGTCAAACAACAAATTCAAGGATGTTTCCTGAAATGTTCTAGAAAAATTCTGTTAAAATCTAGGACCAATCAGAGCAAGTGTTAAGACAGTATGACGGTCAATCGCTGTTCCAGCAGTGAAACTGTTCCCATGACAACATGTCATGGTTGGTTGGCATGTTCTCAGAAGTTAACATGTTTGCAAGATACAACACTCACATTTATGGCAGAGGCATTATGGGATACGACAGGGTCACGGGTCAGCTGGCATATCAGCGGCAGCAACAATGTTGGACAAGCTAACAGACATCGACGCTCCCGCTGGATTTAAGGGGCTTACGTGAAGAGTTTCCTGACTCAACTTGCTAACCTGCTAAAGTGACGCCATGTTTGTTATTTACATCGTGCAAATCCCAAAGTTTCGATCTGAGATTATGCTTGAGTGCTCGGGCCTGCCCACTAGTGGTGTCCTTCCGTAACACATGCAGGACACAGGCAATGAACAAACTTTTTTCACAGCCAGCTTTCTACATGAACGCATGGTTCGAAGGCAGGTTTTTGTCAGTTGTTACCGTGCCAACCGACGACGCGCTCTGAGTATGAAACAATGATGCAGCTGTCAAAGAACTGCACTTCCTGTTTCTCACTAAACAGATAAATTCAAGCACTTTAAATGACCCATGCCAACTTTTATTACCTTTCAATGCTTACAAGGACTCATGGGAAGACTGTCATAATGACGCTACAGTAAATTCCAAATAATTAATGGTTATTTTATGTTCATCCACACTTTCCTGTTACATTATACAACACGTAGCTGCAACCAAGCAATCTGATTGGTCAACAGGACATTCAGCATGTGCAGATCCTAGTGATGACACAGTTGACATGGGAAGCATTTTTGTGTTTGTGTCGTGTTTATTCAGTTAACAAACGTAAACGTGAGCTCAGAGCTCGCTCATCTGGGACCAGAAAAGCTCTCTGTTCCTCAGTCGGTACTAAGGGTCGGACTACTTGCTGGAGTGGTAAACCAGGCTTCATTACACAGAGGAGTCTACTGACGTGACTGATTGTTTTCCATTTAATTGTCAGACCCCATTAATTTCCATGGTAACGAGGATAACACTGACTAAAAAATGTTTTACATGCCTGCGAACGTGAATAAATTTGGATGACATTTTGTTGGTCCTAGTTGTATAATCACAGTATTCCACTGGAGGATGAGTTGAAATGTCGTGTGAGCTCTTCAGTGACGCTAACACACCGCTGACCGCGTCACTGCCGGGCTCAGATGACGTGAAGGCTCATCCTCTCATGTAATACTGCTAAACTGAAAACTTCAGAAATACAATTTAAACTACAATTACAAAAGAATTCACCGACAGTACAATACTATTACCACTACTGCTACTACCAGTAAGAATAATGCTTAAAAATAATAACAATTAATATACTTTTAATAATCTAAAAATGCTAATACTGACAATATGTGGGTCAACGTTGACGAGAAAGGACTGAGAGGATGCCTTCCCTCCAACAGCCGGCGTAAACAAACAAACAAAAACAAACAAACAAACAAACAGTGTGAGGTGGAACTTCTGCTTAGTGGCACAAAACTCACCGTGTTGAAGATCTGTAAACCGTCATGGCCGCCAGACACAAAGATGCGTCCATCAAACACCGTCACGCCGGCAGCACTGCGACTCGCGCTCATCTCAGTCACGACCGTCCATCTGCAACAGGAAGTAAAGAATCAGTACTCCGCTGTACACACACATATTATGCATATACTGTACATACACACTCATATCAGAGCAGCCACCTCAGCTGCTTGTCTTCCATCAACATCGAGAATCAACAACCAGGTGAGACTCACCTGTCCGTCTCTGGAGAGTAACACTCCACTGAGTTCAGAGACGATTTTCCATCGTAGCCGCCGCACACGTAGATGTGTCCGTCAATCACAACGGTTCCCATGGCGCTGAGGACGACAACACATGTTACTGCTCCGCAACAGGTTCACAGCAGTGTATCAATCAGAGTATTGATCAGTGTGTTGATCAATGTATTGATCACTGAATCAGTGTATTGATCAGTGAATCGGCGTACTGATCACGGTATTAACCTGCGCTGGCTGTTCATGCTTGACACTCGCGTCCAGCTGTCTGTCTCTGGGTTATAAACCTCCACTGTGCTGAGCCGTGATTGGCCGTCATATCCCCCAATGGCATACAGCAGCCCGTTAACTACAGCCACGCCCACTCTGCTGCGAGCTGTCCTCATTGGCTGACAGCGCTCCCAGAAGTTCCCAACTGGATCAAACACTTCGACCACATTTAAGGAGTCACCTGGAAAAAAAAACAATCAGCTGAGGGCTGATCAAAAGTCAGCAGTGACATCATACGGTCTGTGATTGGTCGGTTATCAAACTCCTGAACAAACTAGAAACTCAAAATACATCATCAACTGATGTCACCAATCAGTCAGCAGCCTGCACAGCTGCAGTTCCTCTACCTCAGATGTCGCTATGAACAAATGAAGTGAAGCTTTTGAGCCAGAAGTGACCATATTTGGACAAGGGGGAGGAGCTGGGTAGATGACACTTTGATACCAGTGACCGTGACACCCAGGAGACAGCTAGCAGCTGAAAGCGTTTTTTGCAGTTACTATTCTTATCTGAAATAGAATTAAATATGTTTAATATAATGTGACAGTTTGAATTAAACAAGTGCGTTTTCTAAAGATTCTGCCCTGGTACAGCCGACACGACCGGGGAAAGGAGCAGCCAACAGGTTTATCTCCACATTTTGATGGAGCTCTCATGGGACTGAGCCACTTTACGGCCAGCCTCAAGTGGCCATGCAAGGAACTGCAGTTTAGGCACTTGGGCTTAATTTTTCAGCAGCAGAGGTGTCCAAATGATTCAGACAGAGAGGTATTTTACCTTACAGGCAGGCGGTTAACATACCTGAGCTGTTGAGTCCTCCCACCGCATAGATGAGTCCTGTGATGGACGTACAGCACCTCTGTCTGGTCTTGAAGGCAGCCAGGTGAGGACGACGCTCCGGCATCAGGTGGAAATCTTTGGCTTCGTCTACCAGATCTCTGACAGGAAACACAGCAGAGTCAGAGACATTCCTGTCAAGAACGAGGGCAGCGGCAACATGACACCTTCGTCTCACCTGCATTTATGGCAGCAACGTACAAGTTCATCCTGCTGGACTCGGTCTGACAGGAACTGAGGTCGACACAGAGGAAGTCTGATCTTTGACAGCAGCTCTGGCAGAAGAGACTCCCTCCGGTCCCGGTCATGATAAACCCAGGCCAGCACCGCCTCAAACACCTGCACAGGTGCGACACACGCAGCAGGTTTCAAACACCTGCACAGGTACGACACATGCAGCCTCAAACACAGGCTGAGTTGTGCTAGTTTCAGGTGAAGCGTCTCACCTGCTCCTCTGCTTTAATGTTGAGTTCGTCACAGCCGACCAGTTCCAGCACCTCCTCCGTCCTCAGACCCAGAAACTCCTCGGACACAGAAACCTCCACAAAGTGCTGATGGAGGAAACTGTTGGCCGAGTCGTACAGAGTCGTACACATCATGGTCTCTGCAAACTGCCGCACACCCAGACAGTTCTTGGGATGTAACCTGAACACCACAGACAGACAGACAGACAAGAGTCATTAGTCTCTATTTGGTTCATTTCTTTATTTGATGTCATTGATCCAAGTTTAGGTTTAATAATCACAATTGATTAAAGTAAAAAACTCAAGTCACCACGTTCAGGTTGTTTGTGTTTAAAAAGCAGATTTTGTTTCAGACAGGTTCAATTCATGGACAAATGCTCTCACTGAGAAACTTCTGATGCATTACAGTAACTTTACCAGGCAAGCTGTCTCACCTCTGCTCCTGTGTGTGTGTGTGCGTGTGTGTGCAGACGACAGCTCTGCCCACAGTGATGGAACATGAGTAAAAAAAGTAGCGTGTCTCTAAACAAGAGCACACACAGAAAAGACTCGTGCTAAGCAGCAATGAAACGAACATACAGCATCAATAAATAAATAAATACGCAGGAGTAAATCCAGGTGAGAACGCGGACAGGTAGTTACTGTGTCACAGCTGCAAATCAAGAACTGTGTGAGGCATCCTCATCGGGGGCTGAGGCCCCCTAGAGGTCAGATCCAAGAACAGCCCCTGATCAAGACTGTTGTCCCCAAACCAGTGGATGACATCACAGTGGCTGCATTCACTATTCAACCAATCACAGAGTGAGAGCGAGGCGCATGATGCCGACGTGACAGCTACTTTCTTGATGTGTAAAAACCTCGATGTGTCTCTGCATGTGTCCACATCTGGCGCTGCATCTGTTTCTGTGTTTGTGTGCATGTGAGTCTCTGACGTCTGAGTCGAGCTCACGTGAAGGCATCGATCTCCCCGAGCTCGAAGCAAAGCTTGCCTCAAACAATTCTGACCTGGAGGCTCGAAGCTTCAGCTTTGTGAATCCCATCTGAACTCTGTGCTGCTTGTCTGTCTGCAGCTGATGAGTCAGAGCGTACTGAGCATGTGCGGTGGCGTCTCACTGACCTCTCCTGCAGGAAGGAGCAGCAGGCGTCCTTCACATTCTGCAGCTGCAAGAAGCTCGATCCAATGAGAAGAGACTGAACGTTCTGCTGGTCGATGGCAACATGGCCGCTGTAAGCAAAGTTTATCAGAGCCTCCAGAGCGCTGCAGGGAGACAGGAAGTGGTCAGACTGGAGCCAGCTGCCGTGTGGCTGCATGTGCTGGTGGTGCTTACCTGGGGTCCATGCCCTGCATCAGGATCTCGTCCTGTTTACACTCCACCATGTCGTTGGTAAACATGGCGTGAAAGTACGGGATAGAGGCCGCCAGGACGATCCGGTGAGCACTGAACTTATGATCCCCGACCTGCAGAGGGCACAAGAAAACACCAAAGTACAGTCTCACCTGTACAGTCTCACCTGTTGACCAGCTCAGGCCTCACCTGCTCAGAGCTGTGGGGCATCGTGCACATTCAGCAGACTGCAGGATTAACCCGCTTCACTGGCTGCGCCGCGTTAATGCAGCACTGCCAACCAGTGCGACACACGCACACACACACACACACACACTCTTAACGTAAACATGAGATACCTGCATTCAATGACTGAAAACATGTGAACCCGTCCTTTCAAGCACCGGAAACACCTGTACCTTGCCCCTCACTGATCACCATGACAACATTGCAGTCAACCAGCAACCTGCTGCCTTGCTCCGGTGCAGCAGCAGCAGGTCTCAGGTGTTTCCGGTATGCGGCAGGTCAGTTTGCCGTGTTAACGCTGTTGAATCTACTGATGTCATTGGTCAGTGACGTCACGAACTTGTCTAAACTGGCTGTCAGCTTCGCTTCATAATCCGCTGTTAGCTCTCAGTGAGTCACAGCTTCTGTTAGCATGTTGTTAGCATCTACACTTTCAGATCGGCTACCTGAGCTAGCTGTTAGCTGGCTAGCTGGCTAACTTCAGCCTCGAGTGTCGTCGGTTTTACCTTGAGCGTGACATCGCACAGTTTCCCCTGACGTCGGATCTCCTCCATGACGACATAGCCTCGTGCCGGCAGGTCGTGAACTGTGAAATGAACTAAATCCTCGAGCTCTTCGCAGAGAACGTCTCCCATCGTCAGCAGGAGCGGCGGAGCGGCGCGGAATGAGCCGTGCGAGCTGCCGTACGCACACAGGCGCGACAGTGCTCGGAAAACACGGAGACTTCCGGTAACACCTTTCAGTATAAAAGTCACTGTCCGCACTAGAGTCACTTCTCAGGCCGTTGGTGTTCACACAGAGGTTCATACTTGGAAGCCGTGCTGACAAGGCGGAATGAAGTGTGCGCGCTTTGCCCTCACTCTCCACCTTAAGCCAAACACCTTTTTTTTCTGTTTTCTTTTTTTTGATTAGAGGGTGGAGCTAGAGAGGATTTTTTTTTTTTTAAGCAGTTTTATTTACACAACACAGGTTAACGTAGAGGTAAATCATTACAGTGTAAATATTTCTGGCAAAGGAATGATCAGGAACAGGATCAACAGAAAAAAGGAAAGTCTTTCATCCGAATACTTCACGCTCGGGGGCGGAAGTAACGGTTCATGAAAAACATGAAAGCTTTCACAGGCAGTAACAGTTTCAACAGCCGTTTGATTTTGAGAGTGTTGGACTGAGTGAATGTATTGTTTGAACTCGCTGTAAAATGCAGTAAAGCATGGTTTTCTATGTGTGAATTTACATTTGTGGATATGAAATTTGGCCATTATAATGATAAGGTTACTCATATATGTTATGTGAGACTTTTCCTTATGTGAGTTAGAATCCACGAGTCCAAACAATACATTCCTCCAAAACAAGATAAAGCCTTTATCAATACTGTCAGCGACAAACTTACAAATACTAACCCAGAGACTTTTGACAATGGGGCGGAGCCAAAATAAGTGAGTAAGAGTTTCACTATGTTCATGGCAAAAATTACATTTCACATCAGTGTCTCTTCCAAACCTTCTATTAATGTATTTGTTGGTTGGATAGAATTTATGAATAAATTTAAAAGACATTTCTCTCACTTTTTTGGTCATTAAATATAGATTGGGTAGACGCCAGACTTTCTTCCAGTTTATATTATCCACAAGTTTTTTCCAGTATGACACCACATATGGAACTG
>JAPZDX010000004.1:25743564-25756969 GCA_029783625.1 Naso annulatus | reverse complement strand
GTTCGCCAATCAAACTCTTCCCAAAGTTATGCTTGGCCTCCTTTTCTGGGTTGAAGCATTTCATTCAGAAAAATGTCACCACACAACAGGCAGATCCTGAGGGAACACGGCGAAACTGTCTGCTGATCCAATCAAAGAACTTGTGTAAGCATTTAATGGTCGCTTGATTAAATCTCGTCCGGTTTTGTGTGTCCTGTGATTGAATAAAACGTCGTCTCATGAGCTGCGTCACGATCAGCAGTAACTGCTACAGTGACGTCCAACTCAGGAGTTCTCACCTTTAGTTTCTTGC
This sequence comes from Naso annulatus, assembly GCA_029783625.1. Classification (NCBI taxonomy): domain Eukaryota; kingdom Metazoa; phylum Chordata; class Actinopteri; order Acanthuriformes; family Acanthuridae; genus Naso; species Naso annulatus. The sequence continues at coordinate 25,756,677 of JAPZDX010000004.1, read as the reverse complement.
CTTTGTACGGATTCTTCACGAACTCCATAGCGTCCATGATGAGCTCCGTCATTGTTCTGTACTTACGAACCTGAAACACATAAACACAACAGCTTTTTTAAGCTCAACAAATACACATTAACATGAGATTTTAATCAATAACAACAGATGCTGTGCTCAGCGTGTCGTCTTCAGATGGTTTCCCACGTGTTTGACAGAGCAGTTTTTTCTTGGGGTTCCTCAGGGATCTGTTCTCTGGCCTTTTTTTGTAATGATAAAGAACTCATTAAGAACATTTTTATGAATTTTATGGAGACCTCCCAAACACTGAGCCTTCAATGATTCATAATATTGTACAGCAATAAACATTAAGAGCCAGAATGAGCTCCTTTTCAAAAAATACCAGTTAGTTATAACATCATTCGCACCTCGGATGAGACTTTCTGCCACTTCTGGCGGCACATGTCTCCAGTGAAGCTGCCGAAACAAACTTTCTCCCAGTCGAAGTGCGACTCTGTGGTTTTATATTTCATGGCGTCTCCGTCCGGCAGCAGACTGCGTATCCTCTCCAGCAGAGTGAGACAGTCCTCTTTACTCCACTCATCTACACACAAACAAACACACACACACACACACACACACACACACAGACACACACCTGTCAGATCCTACAGGCAAAAGCTCAGGCACTGGTTTAAAGGAACAGTCCAGCACTTTGCTGTCAGTCCCCTTCAGTTTAGTTATGAGCTGAAATCAACAGCTTGAATCTTAAACATGTTGCTTCAGATCAGTTTGTTCAATGATGGAAACAGATTCTTCATCGTCCATCACATTAACTCTGAAATGCAAAAACACAGCTGTTTGATTTTCAAACTAAATATTAAGGCTGAAAAATCAAGACACACAAGTACGATGCAGAGCAACAAGCAGCGTGCACAGTGTGTGTTCTAAGTCAGCAAACATGGTCCACATGGTCTTCATCGGCATCATTTCCTGCTGATCAGTGGCAGAACGTCATCGGTCTGATTTTCATTTGTGCATAAAAACACCAGAGTGGAAATAAATCTTGAAATATGGTATAAAATTTTTTGTGCTTGAGAGACGTGGAAAAGTTAAATCACATGACTTAAACTTCACTGCAGCTCCACCATTCAACTCCACTGGAGAAACTGCAGTGGCAATGGCAGACAACAGCTGAGTGTCCCTTAGTATCATTACAAATTTTAACCAAACTTTCATAAAATATGCAAAAGAAAATGTGCATTTCTCTGTTTAGATTTTGTTCTTCCTTCCTTTGCGTTTGTTTACTTGCGCTCTTTAATGTCGTTGTAATGTTGCAGCTTCTTCTTCTGCGGTGGTGCAATGACACCTGACAGGAAATTCTGCGCCGCTCACTGGCGTTCTCCGTGAACTAACAGTAGTGGATGGAAACAAAGAGAAATTCACATTTTCATTTGCCAATTTCCTGAAATTTGGTTAAAATTTGCGACAGGTTTCAATGGAAACCAGCAGAGACCCTGTGAGCGAGATCGACCCACCAACCTGACACCTCAGCACATTTCTCTCATGACTGTCACCTGAGTCAGGAGCACACAGAGCAGAGAGCAGCGCTGCACAGGTCTGACGTCAGCTGTGTGTGTGTGTGTGTGTGTCAGGTGTTGATGAGGTCACAGCAGGTTAGTAGTTACCTGGCTCACTTTTGATCCTGGCGCTCTGAGCTCTAGAGACGCTGCTGCTGCCGTTCATCCTGCAGCGAGTGACAGTGAAGACTCCGCCCCCTCCCTCCTCTAAACACAAACACACACAAACATACACACACACATTAATACAACTTTATTTATAACAAACTACAACACGTCTCACAACTCACATTTACACTTTATTTCTGACGTGACCTCGACCTTCATCAAGTTTAAATCTTTTCCTCTGAATGGAACGTTTGCTCAACGGCCTCATTCTGCCTCGTTCCGGAGCTTTCAGCTGTGTCCCATGGTCTTCAGTCTCCAGTGAGCTGTCATTTCTCCACAGCGCTGTCAGTGGTGGAGAAAGGCTGAGCTGCAGCCGTTATTGTTTGGCTGGAGGTAAAAACAACAGGCACCGACTCGCTGTTGTTTCTTTAAATCACTGGCATCATCGTGATGCAGCAATGCTGCTGCAAACAAGGGTGAAGCCGTTGCCGAGCAACAGCCGTAAAGTCGCAGTCTACATCCTGTGAGTGAGACCACATGGTCTTCATCAGGATGGAGCCTTCCGTTGTCATGGAGATGATGTGTTGACACTGAACTCATCAGTTCACTTTAAAGACAGTTGAGTGACTTACTGTACAAAAGCGCAGTTTGACAAATCTGCACTTTACTTGAGTATTTCCATTTCTGCTACTCTCTACTCCACTACTTCTGACAGCTTTAGTTACTTTAGATCCAGATGGAACCGAAGAGTGACAGTGTGTTTTCACAACACTGAGCTGCACACACACTTCCACCAGCAGCAACACTTCAGTGATGAAGACACGTTGGTCCAGAACAAACCTAGCAAAGTAACATTCTGAATACTTGTAACGGAGTATTTCGACACTCTGGTATTATTACTTTTACTGCGGCAAAATGAGTTGCCGCAGAGTACTAACTGAGTACTAACACTGGACGGGAAACCGGAGCCGGAGGATGGAATCCTGGGAAGCAGCAGCCTGAGGCCCGTTTCCACGCGGGGAGGGGGCGGCCCGCCCCGTCACGGCCCGGCCGAGGCGACCTTTCCCCGGCTGTGCAGCGTCAGCGCGGCCCGCCGACAAGGTCACACTCAGTTTGATCTGTGTGCTTGTGCAGACACGGAAATACCGTGATGTCGGTGACCTGACAGCCGGACAGGCCGGTCACCGGTTCGCCCGTTTTCAGACCGACACTGATCCAAATAACGCGACGGTTAACGGTGATGCGAGCCTAACAGCAACAGTCGAGTGTCCCGGAGCGCAGCGCGGCGGCGGTAGAGAGCAGCTCCGGTTCACTCACACAAGTTGGCTGAAATTTGCTCGGTGGCGGTTTAACGTCAAACATCTGAGCGCCTCGTGACAATGTGGAGTTCTGTTCAATGTGACGTCATTTCTGCGTTCACCAGTTTTTCCACATGCAGTTGCGCCGCGCGGACACAGCGGTACCGTTAACGTTACCGGGGTCGCAATTAACTGCGAACAGCGGGCCGTCAGGCTCCAGCTGCCCGGTAATGGCGTCCGTCCTCCGGCAGGAGTCACCACGTAGCTTCAGCTGTGAAGAGCTGCGCGAGACGCGAGCGGCCGTTAAGCCGATTTTAGTGAAATGTTTAAACTGCGGCGTCAATTTAAGGAACGCGAAATTAACGGAAAACGTGAGAAACACCGAGCAGCGGCTCCGTTTGACACGTGTAGCAGATAATCGCTTCATTTAGCAAAACTGCTGAAATGAGCCCGTTCGTCGACATCCGTGTCTCCGGGTGTAAAAATACAGAGATTAACGAGTGAAATATGAATGTGGAGTGAAAACTGAATCCGTTACCGGGCTGGACGGACGTGATTTCGGCGCTGAGCGGGCTGGATGACTGGCTGCTGCCCCACAAGCCTTCACTGCGAAGCCGCCATGAATGTTGTGGCGACTCGGGCACAAACGACCAAGAAACCTCAGAAATCTGTTAAAAATGACCGCTGAGCGCTTACCTGTAGCTTCAGGCAGAAAGCCGGCGTGATTCTGCACAACACGGGGCTCTTTCGGATGATTTCTGGACTTTCAAAGTGTGTTTTTTTCAGCCGTAAACCCCGGGGAGTCAGGTCGAAACGAATCCGACAAAAGGAGCGTCTAGTCCGGTATGAAACTCCGCCCAGCGCCGCAGGGGGAGGAACTCCGGGGGAAAACATGAGGACAAAGGCGGAGGATGAAACCAGAGACCGCGGCTAAAACAGCAGCCAAACCCGCCGAAAACCCACTTTACTGATACAATCTCCTTCTAATCATGTATTTCACACACGATCTCTGGCAATATTTGCAAGATAGAATGTGCGACAGCGTCCTTCTCTGTAAATCTTCCTCCTGACTTGAACCTGGTCCGGGTCCAGATGCTGAACAGACGGGGAGACTGAAGACCGGGGCCCGGGGACCGCCGACAGAGATGCGGCCGGCGGTATGCGGAGGAGAGCGGCTGCCCGGCGGCTGCAGAGTCCGAGGGGAGAGTCAAAGTGTGCGGGGCGTCATTGGGTCCGCCTGCCCTGCCTGTCGCGGTGCTGGTCGGCCGCCCACACCCGGCAGTGTAACCTGCATCCTGCAGGACAGCTGCCCGCATCCACATGGCATCCTGCCCGCTGGGAACACACCGCCTTCCGGATCTGATCTCCCCGACTCACCGGTCTCCTCCCATCGAGCAGTGAGGGCTGATCAGAAAAATCAGTCAATACACGCATCTGTTCGATACACCTGTGCGCCTCAGGGGAAATTCCTCCTCGTCTCGGCTCGTCGTCTTCCTGAACCGGATCAGATTAAAGTGAGAGAGACGGACCCAAACCTTTGATTTCCGTCGTCTGACAGGTTCAGTGAACGCAGCGCAGCTCACTCCGCGGTGTGTTGGTCTGTCCCTCAGCTGAAGAGGGAAAACACGTGAACAGCTCAGTGTGGAAACCGTGCTGAGCAAATGAACCGAGACATGTGCTGAAGGCTCTCCGGTCCTCTTCAGACTCTGAAGTGCCTTCAGCGGCTGAACCGACTCTGACTCTTTGTTTCCAAACACTGAACGGAAGTGTTCGAAGCCTCCTCAGTCATCACATCATAATGCACCGGACGATGATTTTGTGAAAATGGTCAGAATAATCTGATCCAGACACTGACCATAAAATAATTCAGTTTCTCTTTGTTTTCTCACTGTGTTGCTCAGTTTCAGGTAGTCTCACCTGTGAGGCAGCGTCTCCACCTGCACCACAGAGCAGCTCAGGTGTGTGACGTGTGTCCGAGGAGGAGAGAAGTCCTGACAGATAAACATCAAACAGAATCTTCCATCAGAGCACATTTCTCAATAAAACTGCAAAAAGAAGAAAACCCACAAGGACAAACTCATTTTCCATTTTAACATTTTTAATGATTTCATGCGCTGCTGCTCCGTCTGACTAATACTTAAAACTTCAGATTGCATTTTTTATTTTACCATCCAGGGTCCATCTCCATCCAGCAGAACACACTAAAACAACAGACATTATTCATCTACATGATGACAAAATTCAGATTTAAAAACTAACATCTTCATCAGTATATTTGTGTCTCGTGTGTTTTTAAATTATTTTTTCATGGTTTTGAGACAATGACAGCCTAATTATGAAAAAACTGGATCATAATGAGATTTAATGAGGAAAATGCCTCATGAGTGACATTAAAAACACGGCCTGACATGTCACATCTGCACGTGTCACAACCACCTGACCAACACATGAGCAGCTCACAACCAAAACTTCTGTGATGTGCTGCTGACACTGACCAATGGGAGCATGGCGCGCTCCTCACCTGTGCGCATGGCGAGGTGAGGGAGGAAAGGTGCCTAAAACTCAGTCGCGTCTTTTTCTTTCTTTATTTCAGCTTTTCAGCGACTGCGCATCACGAGCTGCATCCAGCTCTCTCTAAAATGTTGTTTTCACATTCGACTGTCAAATGTTGCCAATGGTAACCAATAGAACTGCTCAACAGTCACGGCAGCCATTTTCCTCTGATGTCAGTGTGGGCAATGAGAGAAATCCTCCTCATTTCATTTTGTGTCCGATCAGGAAATGAGGAGCTCGGGTCAGGAATTTCAAGGTAAAACTACTTATCTGATCAGCTGTCAGTCAAGAGCTAACGCTAGCATTTACCCTTCTGCCAGCGAACGCTAGCGTTGGACTGTTTGCAGATTTGAGAGGCAGAACATAAGTGCACAGGTCAGACACTTTTCTGCTGAAGTGTTGGCTGGAAGCAGAAGCGACAGGGCTGGAAACTCTTCAACCTGTCAGGCTCGTTAGTGAGCGAGTGTGGACAGGTGTTCTTTATTATCTCCCAAAGATGAGAAAAATAACAGATCCCAAAATATCCAGAAATGTTTTTCTTTTTTTTTTTACTCGAACAAGATGGTTAATAAGACACATTTTTAGTCCTGTGGCGAAACTTAACAGTGAGACTCTGTTATCAAAATGCTGAGAACTAAACTATGATTATACATAATTTGTTTTCACTTAGCAGCACGTGTTAGCCTCATTAGCTTCCTCCTGTTTGAGATTCAAGCTAACAAACCGGCAGGCTGGCCAAAGTTAGCTAATGTTAGCTCATGAGCTAACAACATCAGCTGTGGTGAGAAGCAGCCACAGACCGGATCCTCCAGCACTCAGTCAACAGGTAAGTCAGAGCAAAGCGGCGCAGAAGTTTGTACAGGTGACAGGTGGACGTCCACACGCTGTGTTTTATACACTCACACTGAGACAGAATCTGAAAAGACTCCCTGAAAGAGCTTGAAGCATCAAACTGTTTTGATGTCTCATTCACTGTCAATGTATTGAGGAAGATCATGTGACACTGCTGAAAGCTCCAACCTCATGGCGACCTGGTTTTGTCCGCTACCTCAAACTTCACATTTTACTTTAGAGGCGACATTAACACTGAGACCAAATCACCTCATAAATCAAGTCACACTCTGCTGAAGAAGCTTGATGAGAGTTCCTGGAAACAGCAGGAGGCAAAAATATTACTGGATGATGTCATCGTACGTGGTACTGGCATGGTGACTCCACGGCGTACCGTAACAACAACAAGCACACCAACACTTCTCACACGCTGCCTGTGTCTGTTAACTGACAACAAAACAAATTAAAAAAAGCAAATCTTGTTTAAGGCTTCTTGTTTTCCATTTGACGATGATGACAGGTCTTTTTAGTGGGTGGCGACTGAAAGCAGGGCCAGCACGAGCACCTGGCGGTTTGTTGGATCAGTGATGAGGAGGTCCTGGGTTCGAATCCACAGCTGATGAGCTTCTAAACGACAGCTGTGCATTTCTCCACAGACATGTTCCACACATGCACGTTAGAGAACAACACGGACTCGTCACAGCAGGAGGAAGGAGAGCTGCCTTGATAAATTCAGGTGAACAGCAAGAAAGAGTTATCGATTGCAGGACTATGGGTTATGACTTTATTACATACATAGAGGGCGCTACACTCTGCTGTTTTAGCTCATGCGCAGTCACACAGTCCTCATGGCTTTGGGACAACAACGGAAATTATGTGACATGAACTCATCAAAAAAAGCTGATGCAGCGAGCATGACTGGGCCGTAGGATGATTACTGTCCAGGTGTTCCTTGCAGACGCCCACTGTGAGCTGGGATATGCTACAACATGTTCTCCATCAGCTGAGAAGTTATCTCACAGATTTATTTGCATTAAAGGATGAAAAAGTCTCTGAGGATGGAGAGTGACCACGCTCTGGTTCTCGTGCTGCTCCTCTGTGTTACTGGCTGGTGGTGTGATGAGCTGCTCGGCCAACAGAGGGCAGCGTTACTCACATGTTGTCCAGATGAAGATGTACAGAAGTCTGTACTGACCTCTGACCTGTGTGTTTTTCTCTTCTGTACACTACTTTGCTATGGCTTGCGCAGGTCTTCAAGCTGAGTTGCTATGGTAACAGTGTTAGGCAGAGTAATTCAGTCTATTCACAGCAATGACTTCATTAACTGACGATCAGTGTAGTTTGTTACAGCAGCCACTTACTGTCTGACCACCTGACTCCGCCCAGTGGCACCTGTGTGATGTTTGCAGGTGGGCGGGGCTGTCACACAGGTGGTGAACGAAGGACATGGGAAAGACGTCTTTCCTCTCCGGCTGTCCCTCAGTGTGTCTGATCTGAGGAGAAACACAGCGCGGCCGAGTGGTCACTCAGGTTACACCAGATCATACGTGTCATAAACCACATCAGTTAACACTAGGAAGGCCATGACGATCATTTTGACTGTTTTCACATTAATATGTAACTCTGTTGAATTAAAAATGACAGAGCTGCTGCTCCCTAACTTCTCCCAAAAATGTCTGTATTTTCATTCAGATGGAATTTGTACATGGTAACATGATACATTTTTGTGCGGCGGCGGCTGCATCTCGGTTGTTTGGCAAATATCATCTTCTCTGCCAAAATTAAAACTTGAGAGCGTTCTCAAATTCCATTTACAGGGACAATCTTTGTCCTTCAAAGCAGCGGAGCAGGGCTCACCTGCATCAGCTGGGAGTGGATCTGGATGATCCGTCTTAGATGAAAGTGGCCGTGTTCTCTTCCTCTTGGCATAGCTTCAGGTGCTATTTAGTTTTTTACAAAGACATCCTAACACAATAAATGCATCACTCTCTATATCAGGCATTTATCATTAGAGATAATAGAATTTGGAATCTGGCGGTCAAAATGACCACTCATGGCCATTCTAGTGTTAGGTGTTAAAGATGAAAATGTGTTGTTGGTGCCAAAACCTTCTGTCAGGGTCTACCAGGGCCACCTGCTCCCAGGGGTGGGGCCAGTCTTAGACCGATTCACAGGCCCTACAAGAATCAGAGCTGCAGCACCGTGCAGAGCGAACCCTGACTGAGGCCCAGTTCTGTTTGCTGCCAACGTCTCGGGGACCAGCTGCGACCCGTGGGGTTCATGCTGAAAGACATCAGGGAGCCACCGTTACAAGGGCCCCCCTCACAAATGGGACAGGCATCGGGTTCAAAGGTGGGAACCAAGGTATACTGAGCCCTTTGACCTCTGTGATGTGAAAAGTCACCCGTTTGGCGGAGAAAGACTCAGACCTGGTGCACGAGGCAGAGCAATACTAACTGGATATAGCACTGGGTGTAGACCTTAACTCCAGGAGAGGGAATGCACTCTCTTCTTCTCTAGAGTTAGCCGGAGTACAGGTGCTGGTACGACTATGAGATACTCACAGGTTCCTTGCTGAGCTCATCATGTTTGAGTTTTAGGGATGCACGATATTGGACTTTTTTGCCGATATTTGATACGCCAATTTTTTACAACTCATTTGGCCGATAATCAATACCGATATATATGTACATTTTTTTCAGAGATCATCAAGTCTCCTCTGTAGTTGAATTTACATACAATATTATTCTGCAGACTCGTACTGTGTTGGCCCACCGGCAAATGCAGGCATAAAATATAAAGCTAAAAATGATGTAATATTCATTCCTTGTTCAAAAGAAGAAAAATACTTGAACTTACATTACATAAACTGAAAAATGAACTGAAAATGTCATATGTATTTATGACAATGGCTTTTAAACAAAACAAGTGAGATCCATCCTGCTTCAAACTGGATGCTGCTCTCCCTGAGACAATCAGAACAATAACCAGGACAAACTTGATCTGTTTCACAGGAGACAAAGTCAGTAAACGTAACGTCTGTCCACAGGGAACATGGGAAAATGGCATCAACTTGATGTTTAATCACGGAAACAGCAGCCTGTTATTATATCAGTTATTATATATATATAATATATCAGCATGCTGAGCGATATACAATCATAAATTTTAAAGCCAATATCGGCCGATACCGATAATGTGCTGAAAATATGGTGCATCCCTATTGAGTTCCCATGGGGAATGAGAGAGTCTCCTTTCTGTGACTGCAAGCTGCTGTGATTGTAGCTTGTGCTGCTGCACAAACAACAGTTCAAAGTCCCCGTTCATCTTGAAGTCGCTCAGTGGCGTCCTGGACGTGCTATGGCCTGGGAGACTCGACCTTAGGGGAACTATGCTCATGAAGCAATGATGGAGAAACCTGAGGAGGGGAGCAATGGCCAGTGTGATCTAAACCAAAGTAGCCCTTTGTTGTTGGACCTCTGTGCATGACAGGAATCTCGTATTTGTCCTTCAGTGAGTCAGACCAGGCAGGAGGATCAGAGAAGCCCTCTGATAACCACACCACCCTCCGTGTTCTGCTACCACAGCTTGTCAGGTAGGTTTTCCTTTTCCAGCATAGATTTGGGCGATGAGTTGAGTTTTGTTTTCATGCCAGGAACAGTGATGATGATGAAGCTCATGTTACCTAGCCACCACTCCTGGTCCTCCTCTCCAGCGACGACGATAATCTCTCCCTCTGCAAAAGTCTGTTCATCGTCATTATCAGCCTGACAGTCATAGATGGTTTTCACCCACCGGATTTTGTTTCTCACCTGGAGAACAGGAACAACACAAACAAAATAAAGGGTCACGTTTCCTTTTTGTGTTGTTACGCTGTGGTCCTGTGAAAACACTTGATTATCAGAAGGACTCTCACAGCGTTGATTTTGCGCAGCAGAGGAACGGGCATCTCCACAGCACTGAGGGGTGACTGATCAACATCTTCAGCTGCAGATGGGGTTGACAGCTCCCCCTGCAGGACAGATGCCTGGCTCTCTGCTAAAGCAAACTTGGATCCCTCCCCTTCTGTAGCAACAGAGGTGAGGCTAGGCCCGTCGCTGAGCTGCAGTTTGGATGGGAGGATCTTTGAGGAGAGATTTAGGGGGGAGATCTGACAGCTGGGGCTTCTCAGCTAACGGGGCCCTCTGGACAGAGTCCACCGGGGTGAGGGGGAGTTTTGGGGAAGCATCAATGAAGGGAGGAGACTTCTGGGGATCTGACTGGGAAGAGGAGGAGGAGGCAGGTTTATAGAGAAGGTCTGGTGCCTGGTTGGGCTTATCCACAGAGGGAAGGTGGATAGTGTCGATTTTCCTTAAAGCCACTAAGAGACAAAAGAAGAAACCTGACTGAGAAAAATGAACAGGTTTGATGTCGAGAGGGGGAAGGTACATCATGTATCATCGTGGTCAGAGGTTGGGATGTCTTACACAGTATGAGCTGTCTGAGGGCAAACAGCAGAGAGGCTAGAGAAGAAGAAGGAGAGGCCAGTGTAGACAAAGACTGATAAACCTTTAAAGGTTTTCAGTTTAATCATGCAGAAAACCAGGTGGGATCGTTTTGGGTTTGAGACTGGGATGGCATCCTCATCTTGAGGAGCAGCTGATGCATACAATGGCCTGCTTGTAGTTACTGCAGCTAGCAGGCAAAGTGCTAATTCAGCTCTATAGCTTATACGGATCAGAATCAGGTCAACAATTATTATTGATTATTATTGCTGTAATTATTCAGCTAATCTGGGCAAATTTTTAACAATCAAACCTTTCTTAATCCAGAATAGGCCATAAAAGTGTTGCTGTGGAAACAGAAATGAAGACCTACAGCAACAAGCAGGTTTTACCTGGTTTTCCCTAAACAACCGCCTAAAACATCACACACGACCATATGTTGTCTGAAATGGCACCTCGATGAGTTTTCCTGATGGTGTCGATGGTTTTATATATACAATCTTGTATTATGAGTCAGCACCGGTGGTCAGAACAACAGAAGCTTCAATGAACAGCGAGAAATGCTCGTCTCACCTTTCTGCCGGAGTTAGGGGAGAACTCTGGATCCGAGTGTCGACTTAGTGTTGCTGGAGGTGGCGAGGTGAGGTCACATGTCATCTTTACCACAGTTAGTGCTTTTATTGATTATACATTTGAGTGTTTATTAATCTGATCTTAACTCAAAGAGTGAAAGTACCTCTGCTGCTGCTGGATTCCCTCAAACTTGTTGGTCCTGTTTCCAGGTGGGGGAGTTGACTCCATTCCTAAGAGAAAACAATTAGATTTCCACCAGGGGTCACACGAGTGAGTGCTGCAGTCTAACCTTTAGCTGCAGCTCCCTGCAGCACTGGGCTGGGGGGATCAGACAGGGCGCACTTGTGTCCCAGTGGAGGGGGAGGGAGTCTCTTTTTCAAGGTGGACCTTCCTGTTCCTGCAGCCCAGCATCATCCCCCTCCTCAGAGGCAGGGAGGTGGGCAGGGCAGTGGTGGAGCCTGAAGGAGGAGTCAATCAGTGATGTGATGCATATAATGATGAAAAAATGCATCACATTGCATACATGACATTTAATTAACTGATTAATACTTATGAAATGTCACTGTGGAATCCTGGGATCATTAGGGTTAGACCCTGAAACTTCCTCTTCCTTTACCGCCACAGCACTATGAAAAACCCGACAAAACCCTTCACAACTCCACAGAATGCAGGAAAAGTGACAGGAAATTCTCCTAGTTTTGGGCCACATTCAAAAACCTTTGAACCGGGAGAGGGCCCTTCCTGGCTAGGTCAGAATATCTTAATTTACCCTGAGGGCCAATTTGTTGTACAACCAGCAGTTCTATCATGACAATCAGATCATCAATAAATGACAAAAACAACACAGTGAGTTATTTCATAGCCAATGACAGCAGCAAACATAGTCATCCTTCATTTCATGAAGCAAGTTGAATTGCTTGGACAGAAGGTGGAGCGGCCTTCTTCAAAGCGTTACTGCTCACTTTAAACACAGCTCTGCAGTCTGTCTCTGTTCTAGAGGGACAGAGACCTGAACCAGCTGATGAAGGGTGATATGAGGACTACTGCCCTAAAACAACAAGGCATTGTGAGAAAAGTGTTGTACAGCGTTCAGAGTTTTGTGCGGTTGCAACAGTTCAACAGCCTGATCATTCATTAGGTCTGTCATCCTCTCTTCAGTTTTGGACACATGAATGTCCGAGAAGGACAACTTGCATCAGTTTTGTGAATTGCACCACTGCAGGGCCACGATCAGGGTCAACACTGCTGAGAGGAGACATGATGACAGAATCATCAGCAAACGTGGGCTCTGGCACTCGTTAGTATACAGAATGAAGAGAGGAGAGGTGAGGTACAGGGGAAGATCTGGTGGAGGAGGAGAGAACATCAGATTACATGTTGACATGGAGACACAAGCTGAGTGATTCCCTTTAAACTCTGAGCCAGGCGGCATCATCCTCTCTCAGGACGTTAACGAACTGGACGTCTTTGTTACACAGTGACAGAACATGAGGAAAGATGACTGTGGCACGGGGGCTTCTGACCTCGTCTCCCGAGTGTCTGCTCACACCTCCTCTTCCTCACACCTGTGCGCTCAGATCCCCATCTCCAGCCCCCTACAGAAGGATCTGTCCAGATGATGGGAAGATCTGCCGAGGGACCCTCAACACCCCACCACAGCTGTGCAGCAGCAGGATGAACTCACAACGACAGTGGAGAGGCTCCACA
>JAPZDX010000004.1:25724920-25735461 GCA_029783625.1 Naso annulatus | reverse complement strand
CCGGCCAAAATGTCCTCACTGTCCAAAAAGTGTCCTCACTTCCATGGAGTAAAACTCATGAGACTAAAAACTGGTTCTTAGCTGTAAAAGGACACACACACACACACACACAGTCATTATATCTGAGGACTCACTCTCTCCTTAAACCCAGTCTTCGTCTGATGATTTACGTCATGGGTACTCGGTAAACAGATTCATGCCTCTTCAACATGAGCAGTTCATGTCCACACACACACACACACACGCACACACACACACACAGATAAGGTGGGTGTGGTCTTCAGTCTGACAAGATGATGAAAGTTAGTTTGAATGTTGACGTGGCTGAAATCGTTTCCTCCGAATGTGACTGAAGCTGATAGACACACACACACACACACACACACACACACACACACACACACTATTACATCACTAATGTCTGCAGGCATTCAGATTCGGTTCTCTGAACAAACTTCATGTTTATGCCTTCATGATGTCTTTTAAATTGCTGAGGAAATATTCTTGTCTCAGCGGCGCCCCCTGGAATTGTTCAAGAATGCAACTTTTAAAAAGAGTCAAAAAATAAAAAAGATAATTATCCCAAAATACTCTTCGTGTCCATTAAATTATATTAATCAATCATCAGAGAAACAGCACATGACACGAGCCAGTTTGTTTTTCAAATGTTTTCTGTTGTTGTTGTTGTTGTTTTATGGGACTGAGAAGATTTTTTGCATTTCATTCATATTGTGGTACTTCAGAGCTCCTGTAGCTCTCGTTGGCTTTGGGTCACTTGCTGTAAAAAGTGTCTCTTATGACCAGTTACGACAAGAATGATCCACAAACGTCCACGTTGATGCTGCCATCCGCCAAAAGTTCACCGTGTGTGAAAAAACGAGTGTATGTTCGATGTAAGAGGCACAGTGATGACCAACAACAACACACACAATGTCCGAGCAAGTCAAGTGTCCTGTGTGTGGTCCTGTGTGTGTGTGTGTGTGTTTTAGTGTTGGAGGATTTTGCAGTTTAGCTGCTGAGCAGAAAGACGGTCTGTGGGAGGAAACTACGGAGCCCCTGAAGTCTCAAAAGGTGATTTTTTTTTTTCCTCGTGAGCACGTGTTATTAACTCGTGTGTATCCAGCAGCAGAGCACAGGTGTGTCGGCGCAGTTGTTATCCACCTCATGGCTCAGTGGCTGTTTCTACAGATCTGTCTGTTCTACAGTTGAGCTGACGTCAGACTCACGGTGTTCCTCTCAGTCTCCGCTCGGTGTTTTCTGTCGAAATAAACGCTGCTTGGAAATCAGATTTTAAGAAAGTAAAACGGTCATTACACTCCACTCCACAGGGTGGCGGCAGTTCGCCAGCGCTGTTCGACGCCCACCGAAAAGTCCCGAGGAAGAAGCATAACGAGCCGTGATTGGTAGTTGGTCAAACAGAGGAAGCAGGGGGAGCCGGAATCGTCCGTGTGAGTCGTGGCCGGATGCGTTCGCCGAGTTCTTGCGGGAAGACCCGTTCTTTCGGTAACTGCTCAGTCTGAAAACCGCATTAGTGACCTGCGGTAACCAGCTAACCGGGCAGCAGCGGCTGACGTCAGCTTCCTGTGGACTGAGGACCAATCAGCAGCCTGCCCGGATAAATCGTTCCAGGTAACCGGGAGTCCGAACTGTGTCATCAGAAGGGAAACATCGATGTACGCATGCGCACGAGCCACAGTAATGCCCCACTGTAAGTAACGGTGCGGGTAGTTTTGCGGTAAAATATAAAATAAATCAGATGAAACGGAACGTTTGCAGTCCGGAAGCAGTAATCGGCTGAAGAAAAACAACGTCAGAACCACAATAACGACGTCAAACCATGGCACGTGCTCACGTGGACCGGACCAGTGTGATGGTGAGAACCCCCAACACACACACACACACACACACACACACACAAGGTGGTGCCATGTGTTAGAAAAGCAACTTATGACGTCGACAAATAGATGATGTAGTGTGTTCCAGCTGCTAATTATGGGATGTTGTGTATGCGAGAAACGCCCGGATCAGAACTACATCGACCAGAGTCTGTGAGCGTGCAGCGCGAGCTCACTGGAGGAGCCGCTCAGCCTCCTGCAGGACAAAGAGCGTCTCTCTGTTTGTCTCTGTCCCAGATGTGGTCTCCTACCGGGACAGCTTCACTCCAGACCGGAACTGGAAGAAAATCTGGTTATTAAAGAGATTAAAGAAGTGTCTCTTCAAATAATCCATCGCTTTTATCCCTGCAAGTTATTCCACGAGATACAAGGTGGACGTTGATGTGCTCATTCTGCAGTCTGAAGAGGATCAGTGTCTTACATGTGTAAATGTATTGTTTGGTTTCTTTTCCTATGCTGCTAACAATACAGATCAACATTACATCATCAATTTGATTTTGTTTCTTGCAAAATATCATCTTCTTAAATCCGAATTCTCTAATCACAAACCATCCTTTTTAATTTTTGAAAAAGAGATCAAACATCACATTATAACACTCCACAAACAGAAAAGCCGTCCAAACCGACATGTAAAGCTGCCGCGAGTGAAGGAAGCGTGCAGCACTCTTCATTCACGCAGCCTTCACTGACACAGAGTTCTGCTGTAAAAAGAACATAAACATTTCTGGAATCCTCTCTCCTGATTGGACGAGACACCAGAAATTATCTTCGCAGTGTACTGCAGGGGGAGGAGCCATGCCACTGACAAACACTGTACGTGCGGGATGTCTGTGTGAGTGTAGAGCTGTTCGACACAGAATAACATAACTACCACTCACATCATCTGTGTAGTATGCAGTACGCTTACTGAGTATGTAGTAGGTAGTATGTTAGTATGTGGTTTACCTGTACCTCTGCCTGGAAGTGATGTAACGAAAGGCCGACTGAAGCCCCTCCCACAGCAGTCTGTTCACGGGGGGGGGGGCAGTGACATAACGGGACTGAAGCGTGTTCTGATCCAGGCAGCACTCACACGTTCATCTGCACGATCAGCTGCCTACCTGTCGATTTACTCTGCTCTCTGATTGGTTCTGACAGAAGGCCCTCGCTGACCCACCAGATGTGGAGCTGTGATGTCATCGATGAGGTCAGACCCCCAACATGGCGGTGAGTGTCTTCATCCAGTCACACAGTAGCACCAATGATGAGGTCATAATCTCTATGACTCCCTCACAGCTCCCTCAGGTGGTGTTTGTGTGATGTCACAGTGATGTCACAGAGTTTGTGGCATTATTGTTGCTGGGAGATGATGTGAACAAAAGGCCGAATTGTAGCGCCCCCGTCAGGCAGTGTGTTCTCAGAGCGAGGGCGCCCTGACAAAGACTGACCGAAGCGTTCATCTGATCCCACACCACCGAAGGTCACGTGATTCACACCGCCGACTCACTGAGGGTTACGTGAGAGATTTTTTAATTTCTGTGGATTTTTGAAGGAGCCATGATAAACTGGTCAGTGAGTAGTTTGTCTTGGCTGCTTTCTGGCATTTTCAGGGTTTTTAGTCCTTGTGTATCAAACTGAAATAAAAGCTTGTGATTGGCTCTCATCCAGCTGTCTGTCCTCTCTTTCAGACTCCAGCAGAGGGCGCCATCTCCCCATCGTTAGGTAAACTTCTCTGTTGCATGTTTAAATTTTTCAAAGTGCAGGTGACCCTCACATGTGAACAAAAGTCTTAGTGAATCTGACGTGAACTCTGAGCTGCGTCCCAGTTCATACCAGTTCACACCAGTCTAGAGACGTTTCTACTGGAACGGGGACTCCAGTTAACCTCTGTGTAGTTACATACAGTTCATGTGTGTGCCAAATCTGTATTTAGGTTTAAGATTCACAGCGTTTCTGCAGTTTGCGATACACACACATACATCCTTGACTGACAGGAAATGAGACGCTGGTCACATGTGAAGCGAACCAATGAAATGTCAGCGTGTTTTGAGAGTATCTTTAGTGATTCTTGGTGACAAAGTGCATCACTGAATGAAAACCCTGTAAGTCAGTGAGGTCATATTCAGAGGACATGATGGGAGGGTCGTGTGTTTGTAATAAAGAACTCATCTGTGACTTCATGTGAGTGTGTCGTTTATTCTGTCGCAGTCGTCTGTTTGCTCATCAGCATGACATCACATCCTGCAGAGTCTAAGAAGCAGCTGTGCTCTACGCTCAGCCTCACAGCCGCTGAGGCTGACCAGAAGACACACTCACACACACACACACACACACACACACACACACACACACAGCCTCTTCAGTGGGTGTGACCTGAGTTTTGGGAAGGTTGCTTTGGAGTTGTAATAGATTACAGATTATGACTTACCCTATTAAAATTGTATTAAGTAATGTAACCGTTTCAATTACTTTGTCTAAGTAATGTGATTTATGACATTTGAGAACTTTTGATTACTTTTCTAAATTTCTAACATGTTTTCAGCTGTTGATCATTTCCGGACGTTTGCAGCGGGCAGTGTTAACCTCTCAGGTGTACTCAGCGCTGCTCACCTGCAGATGTTTCCTCAGGTTGGACATGAAAGCATTTTGACAGCTGCTCAACATATTTTGCATTACCCTGTTCTGTTGGAAGCCTTTTCTGAATAAAGTGTTTTTGAAATTTCCAGCACTGGAACACGTTTCATCTGTGGACATAATAATTAGCAGATGTTGGGCGCTGTGAATTCAAACGAGAAAATTATCAGAGTCACATCAGAGTGAAGGACGCGGGCAGGAAGTGACAGGAGACACTGTGCTCATCAGAAACATGCAAAGTAACAACATGAATGTTATTCAGCAGATCAGCTTTGACCGACAACATTCACATGCAGTAGTAACTAATTACATTACACATTTTCCCCCAGTAACTGTAATTGATTACAGTTAAACCCACATTTCTTCAGTAATTAAATTACGTAACTCAGTTACATGTAACTAGTTACTCCCCAACACTGAGTGTCGCCGCTTGAATTAATTCAAATTTCGTGCAGAATATTCCGTTAGTTTGACAGACTTCGTCACTTTGAAAGGAAAAGACGTGTTATAGAGGATGTCGTCATGGATACACATGGTGTGTGTGTGTGTGTGTGTGTGTGTGTGTGTGTGTGTGTGTGTGTGTGTTTTCAACACAAAAACTTGAAATCTTTTTACATTTTCGGACTTTTCCTTTTTCGGGAGGCTGAACTTTTCCCCGGAAGTGAGCGGTCGCGGACTCGAGCTGCTGCCGCAGAAGCACAAGTTGCTCCATCCGCTCCGTGAGCTCGACAGACGACGAGAAACAGAACCGACAGAGATTCATTCAGCAGCTGAACCGGAGGGATGGATACCGACACGACTTTACCGGTAAACTCACCGACCGACCCGCCGTTTTTCCTCCAACCGAGGAGGATAGCTGCGCTAAGCTAACCGTGCTAACTTCAAGTTAGCCTTTGCATCACGGGGGAGGCACCCTGCCGCCAAACTCCATTTAAAAACTGTGATATTAAAACAGCCCGCCACTTTTCCGTACGCAGCGTCACATGCTAAGAGACACAAAGATGTCAGAATATAATCTGAGTGTCCTGTGGTTAATTCTGCTTCATCACAACAGAAATGTGCTCCAGTTCAAGAGCAGAGGTCCGAACAGAGTGTGGTGCGTTTTTCCTGCAGCGAGTCAAAGCATGAGGACAAACAGGTGAAGCTCTGCTTCAGCGCTCAGGTGAAATGAACGTGGTGTCCGCCCGTTCACACACACTCCTTCATTCATTTGATTTAAATCGCAGATGTTCGCTCCAAATCTCTGTCGCTGACAGAGAAAATAAAAATGACCGGAATGTGAGTGGAGTTTGGTGGAGGAAGCTTCCCTCCTGTGGGCTGGAGGCCTGCAGCTCCACAGTGTTCGTGTTGTTCAGAATCTGTTCTCACTCAGTCCTGCCGTGAATTAACTAATGAAACACTGTAAAATTCTCTGAAGTCAAAGTGCTGCAGCTACGTGAAGGAGCCTGTGTAACTATAATCAGAAATGCACTGAAATTATTCAGAGACATCTCAAACAAACATGCAGAGCAAAACTTCACATTTGAGAAGCTGCAGCCCAGAGATGTTTTCACAGAAAAAATAACTGAACCACTTATTAAAACCAAACACGTAGTTTAATTCTTCACATGATTTGTTTGTAGAAGTTTTCAGCTTGTAAAGTAACTAAAGCTGTCAGATAAAAGTCACGATGGAAAAGGTGTGATATGTCCCTCTGAGATGGAGTCTGAGCAGAAAGGAGCATGAGGAGAAAAGTCTCTGTGGCTTCATGCTGTTTCCTGATTCTTGTTTTCTTGTTTTTCAGTTTAAAGTTTCTTAAACTGTGTCAGGACAGCAGAGAGGGTCACATGGGCTTTATCTTGTGTTTGAAGCTGTTCAGTGAAGGAACGCTCCACTCTAATGCAGACTGAACCATGGTGGAGGGTAAAGATGTGGCTGAGATGACAAAACTTTAAAGCCTCAATGATTGCTGTTGTTGATGCAGCTGTTAGCATAGCTTCGCACCAAAAAGGAGCAAAGATGGCCACCCGTGTTTCCATCTCTGCTGATTGAAGCTGAAGCTGATAAATGTGAAGTCATGTGACCCTGAAATTAACACAGATTGTTCCCTTTCATGCTGAAAACAAGAACCAGATGTGAGTGTTTTTTCTCCAGCATGGAAGTTAAGGCTGTTTGTGTTCGTACTTTTTGTGTCACTTGTTGTTGGTTGGATGAATTAAAGTCAAAGGTCATAATTTCAGGATAAAGCTGAAGAGCTTTGGATCAAAATGGAGCCAGATGACGACGTGGAAATCCAGCAGTTTCCTGTCCTGAAGAAGCTGTCTGTCAAACTGACCGACTGCATGGCGTGGCTAGAGGGGCGGGACTTCCTGTCTCTCGGTAAATTTGCCCTGAACTTAGAGTTTAGTAATGAATATTTATGAGATATTACTATCTCAGGTTAAAAATTAATAACAAACAGATCAGGAGAATAAATTCTTTCTTCTTTGTGCAGCTGCTTTTGAATGAAAAAAAAAAGAAACAGTGAAGTATTTGAAATTTTTGTTGTTGTTTACTGAAAACTGTCAACAAACATCAGAAAGAGTTCTTTTAAAAAGAAGCCTGGCCCCATCTTAAAATGCTGTTATTGTTTTTGGGGGTTTTTTTTGTTTTTTTTACGAAGACCACCTCACCTCCACCTCAGCCTTAAATCTGACCTCTTTTTTTCCCACAGACGATCATCCTCAGCTCGGTAACGGCCGGCGAGCGCGGCAGCACGTCCAGACAAATACAGGCAGAAAGATGGTCTACTGCTCTGAGTGTAACAGAGGTTTCTACAAGAAGTCCCACCTTGAGGCTCACCAGAGAACCCATCAAGGACAGAAACCCAACCAGTGCTGGCAGTGTGGGAAGACCTACCCGACCCTGATGAGCCTCGTCACCCATCAGCAGATCCATGACCGAAAGGAGCCCTACCAGTGCTCGTACTGCAACAAGACCTTCGCCCTGAAGAGGGACTGGAAGACCCACCACCGCACGCACTCTGGGACCAAACCCTTCAAGTGCTGGTTCTGTGGGGACGGATTCAACTATCAGGACGAGCTCACTGGGCATCTGGAGGCGCACAAGGGGGAGAAGTGCTACCCTTGCAAAGTCTGCGGAAAGATGTTTATCTCCTACCAGGGGTTCAACTTCCACCGCAAGTTGCACAAGGACCGCAAGCCGCTGCCCTGCCTGAAGTGCAAGAAGACCTTCAGCAACCCTCAGAGTCTGAAGTACCACCAGGTGACTCACTCCAACAGGAAGCCGCATAAATGCCCCACCTGCGGCAAAGGCTTCAAGCTGCTGAGCGGCCTGCGCTGCCACCAGAGGACCCATGA
This sequence comes from Naso annulatus, assembly GCA_029783625.1. NCBI lineage: Eukaryota > Metazoa > Chordata > Actinopteri > Acanthuriformes > Acanthuridae > Naso > Naso annulatus. The sequence continues at coordinate 25,727,615 of JAPZDX010000004.1, read as the reverse complement.
GGACCTGAAGGATTACCACTGCACCGAGTGTGACAAGTGTTTCTCCAGTCTGCAGGGGCTGAAGCTGCACAACCGCACACACACCGGACTGAAGCCTTACAAGTGCACCGAGTGCGGGAAGAGGTTCACCCAGTCGCCGCACCTCAAGTCTCACATGGTCACCCACACCGGGGAGCGACCTTTCCTCTGCACCACCTGCGGGAAGAGATTCACCCAGTCGTCCCACCTGCGGTCTCACATCACGCTGTTCCATGTGGGCGAGAAGCCGTTCGCCTGTGAAGACTGCGGGAAGAGCTTCACCATCGCTCACTACCTGAAGATGCACCGGCTGAGCCATACCAAGGAGAAGCTGTACCAGTGCTCGTACTGCGAGAAGTCTTTCTCCTACCACAACTCCTGGAGGGCCCATGAAAGGATCCACACTGGCGAGCGCCCGTTCAGCTGCCAGGACTGCGGCCAGAGCTTCATCACATCAGGCTCGCTGCTGAGCCACCAGAGATCCAAACACACGGGAGAGAAGAGCCACTACTGCATCACCTGTGGAGAGTTCTTCTTCACCAGCTCGCTGCTGCGGATCCACCAGCTCGACCACACCGGCGAGCGGCCACATGCCTGCAGCTGTGGCAAAAAGTTTAAAACCAAAGGAGTTCTGCGCTACCACCTGAAAAGGTTCACTGACCACCAGCCAGCCGAGTGAACAACTGGAAACATCTTCTGTGGCTTCTTGACAACACATCTGGCAGAGAACTTTGAACTGAGGCCGCTCTGCAGCGGGGAGCTGGAGGAGAATTAAAGGGACAGTGTGGTGACAGGCACAGGTGCGTTCAGGTGCTGTGAGAACAACAGACGGTCAGTTGTTGTAGTTTGTGAGCAGGTGGCGCTGTAGCGGTGACTCATACTTAACTGAGGAGATGAAGATACTTTTGACAGATTGTTGTCTCAGTCAAATGAGTCAGGTTGAACACAGACATGAAGCACAGAGTCTGAACATCCATGAAAACACTGCAAACAGGAGCTGCTAACAGCTCGTCACAGTTAAGCTAATGGTCATTATTTGTTGTTAATATTCACAGTCAGAACAGTTGGTTCCATTTCTTGTCATTTAATGTGAACCTGCCATTTGCAGAAATAAGTGATGTTAAAAACTTCTCCTCACTGCTCCTCCATCACTCTGAACTGACCTTAAAAACTGATTTACTGTAAAGTGACAAACACTGAGATGCAACACTAAGAAATGACGATGTGACCAAAAACACCAGAGGAAAAAAACACCAGAGAGACCTTTTTATGTCTTTGTGATCTCAGTACAAGTGAATGAACTGAACATGTGGATGTTGCCTTTAAAAACAAACTGACACTGAAAGAAGCTGTTTGGACCGAGACCGTCAGCCGAAGGACTGTGTCTGTATGTCTGAGTCTGATAAAAACATGATTTGACTTTGTTGGTTCTAAGGTTCATGATAGAATCAGAGTTTAGACAGTCGTTACTGTTCAGGTTTGGGGCTTGGCAATACATTAAGTTAGTGGGGGTCCTCATGAGTATTGAAGGACAAGTGTGTGTGTGTGTGTGTGTGTGTGTGTGTGTGTGTGTGTGTGTGTGTCAGGTCATGGATGTTAAAACACTTTGAAGCACTTTGTGACTTCATGGGCTGAAAGTGCTACGCGTAACACTTTTTTTTTTTTTTGGTGTTTTCTTCACATTAGTCCAGCTGACGACCTCTGAGATCATCAGCACAGCCGCCTCCGCAGCGCAGAGCTGTGTGTGTGTTATTGATGCAGTCACTGAACATGCTGATGTGACTGACTAGCAGGTTCAGTGAAGTTCAAATCCTGTCCTGCGTTTGCTGATCTCGGTTACTGTGTCTGTGGTTTTTGCTGCAAGCCGTGTGTGCAGGAGAGTGATGACTGAACTGCTCTCTGGGGTTCACGTGTTCGGTTTCAGTCTGCAGCTCTTAGCAATGAGGCCAGGATGAAGTCACATGACCTGGACATAATCTGATGGCTGATGACTCTCAACTCATCTTGACAAAATTTAAAAAAAAAGCTTGCAGGACAACTTTGACTTGAATTTGTGACTCTGAAAAATGAAATCCATAAAACAGATCAGCTTCAGATCAGAAAACAAAGTGGAGTTGGTTCAGACTCTGGACATGTCGGTCTTCAGATTGTCGGTAACTGTGCCAACAAGGCCGCACTTGCACGTCCTTACTAGGGATGCCACAACACAGCCAGCCCACGCTTCAGTACGAACCTCGGTCCTTGAGTCACGGTTTCAGTACACACTTTGAGAAAGGAGGAAAAAAAGCCATGTATTTTTTCCAAAATGATTTCTTTATTTGCCAGTTAGCTAAAAATAAAAATCCATTCAGACGCACTCTTGCATATTGTAAAATGTAAAATAAGTGTGTCTGTTAATGTTTTGGTGCTCTTCACCTTTTATTGCACAAATGCTTCACTGTAATTTAAGTTTATATTTTTTTAATTTTCATAGATGAGGCTCAGTGTTTGGGTAATTCTGAGTCCATCTCAGATGTTTCTCAGTAAACCCAGTAATATCTCATTGGAAACATCTGAAGTGTCGATAAATGAAACCATGTTGCTGACATGAAACAGTTCTGGGTGAAGTGTAGAAAGAATGGTTCAGTGTGGGATCTCCTCTCTGCTCTCGCTGTGCTGCTGTCTGTGACGTAGCTGC
>JAPZDX010000004.1:25682880-25699422 GCA_029783625.1 Naso annulatus | reverse complement strand
ACTTGAGGTACAACACAGTGCCATCAGTGTCTGAACACTTGAATGCCGCATTTCTGTTTAGAATCAATCACTAAATTCATGGCAAACCAATTTTGTTGTCATCATGCAAAAGTTACTATTTTATGACTATATTTTTTCTTCTCTGATCTTTTTATTTTTCTGACATTAAAAAAAAACACATCTTTAGTACCCCCTGCAGTACTCCAGAGTACCCCTATGGGTGCAAGTACCCCCATTTGAGAACCGCTAGTGTAGAACATGATGTTTAGGCCAAGAGGACAATATTTGAATTAAACTTTATTTTGACACATTTCTCCTTTCACAAATAATTTTCCCCCTCCTATTTAAAAAATGTCAGTAGTCCAAATTGTAATTTCAGTTAAATTTCTATGAATTGTGCAGCCCTGAGCTACACTTGAACACACACATGTACACACCTTTGTACAAAGCTAAGCATTGGTTTTGTTGTTACCAGGGGACTGTTAGCAAACACTTAGCTTGTAGGTTCTGTTAGCTTAGAATTAGCCTTCAGGTTCCATTAGTCAGTGTTGTGAGAGTCCCCTGGTCCCAGTGTCTATGCTAAGCTAGGCCAACATGTACTGGGCTCACAGAGAAGAAACTGGGGTCCATGTCTGAATGTTGATCAACAGGAAGTTTACAAAGGATCACATGGAGGTGACAGGTGTGTGCTAGCTGTTAGCAGTTAGCTCATACAGACCCTGGCTCTATTTTTAAATGTAGGCCAGTGAGACAGCAGCTCGTCTATTTTAGTATCAAAGGCCGAGTCTGTTTACAAGGACAAACGGCGCAAAATCACTTCAGCTGTCAAGTTTCTTCTTTTTATTCAAGTCAAATAAATTCAGTGAAACATGACCACAAATTAAAACGAAACAAAAACACCCGTCATATTGATCCTCTGTCTGTGAACTGTAGCCTGAAAATATTTCTGTTTGTATCATATCAGTGTAAGAGATTTACGGTTTTATTACATTCTCATCATCATTCTCACAGTGCATTCAGAATGTGTCCTATATAAAACTGTATTATGCATTAGAAATCCTGTTCATCGTTTGAATTACTTTTTTATTACTTTTAAAAAGTCTGTTTTTACTCACAAATGTCTTTAAGTCCCTCACTTTGTCCTCCTCCCTGACTCTCCCTCTCTGCCTCTCCCTGTCTGTCTGTCTCTCTCTCCCTGTGCTCACCTGTCTGTCTCTTGTAGCAGCGGACCGGTCCCGGAGGTGAAGCAGGAGCAGCCGATGTGTGAGGAGCACGAGGAGGAGAAGATCAACATCTACTGTGTCACCTGCAGCGTTCCCACCTGTTCTCTCTGCAAAGTGTTTGGGGTTCATAAAGACTGTGAGGTCGCTCCACTGGACAATGTCTTCCAAACACAGAAGGTGTCTCACATCACGTCACCACAGACAGGTTTATACAACAGGCATTATTACACCCCAGACAGGTACTTTTACTTCAGTAACATTTTCAGTGCATGATTTTTACTTGTAATAGAGTATTTCTGCAAGCACTGAGGTATGACTACTGAAGTAAATGATCTGAGCGCCTCCTCCTCCTCTGGCTGCGTGTTGGCGAGACTTTCTTCTTCTTCTTCACTCTCAAAAATCTCCTCCAGCATCAGAGACACAAGCAGACCAAACTGGCCTCTTTTGTTGTCCATGCAGTCACACAGATCTGAAGCTATAGTGCTGCAGTTAGACAGTACATGACAGACTGACAGACAGACACACAAACAGACTGACAGACAGACAGACACACACACACACACACACGTAGACACACAGACAGACTGACAGAGGATCGTCAGACTTAGTGTGGCTGTCTAACCACTGAGGGGCGACAGACATTTAACACCTGAAATGTGTGTGTGTGTGTGTGTGTGTGTGTGTGTGTGTGTGTGTGTGTAGGCGGAGTTGACTGACTGTATCTCCATGTTAGTTGGGAACAACGAGAGGATTCAGGCCATCATCAGTCAGCTGGAGGAAACCTGCAGAGCCGTCGACGTGAGTTCACTTCATGATTAACTTTGATTTAGTGTGTTTGAAGAAGCAGTCAGGAATCTTTTTATAATACCAGCCTACACTGTGTTGGGTGTTTGTGGCGCTGATGAAGTTCCACAGAATTTTAGCTGATTTTCATTGTTTTTGTGTCTGATCACAACTTTCCTTACTTGTGTCATAGGTGTGTTTTCTTTAATCAACAGAAACATTAGAGGTAAAGCAGCTTTATTGTCATTATACAATGAATTGTAATTGCATTGAAATTAGTTGGAGGTTAGAGTGGAGGGTTAGTCCTGAGCTGCTGCGACTGAGCGCGCCGCCACATTGGGCCAACCTAACCTAATGTGCCTAACATGCATGATATGATGGTGGAAGGAAACTGACGCACTTGGAGAAAACCCACACAGACATGGGGAGAACATGCAAGCTCCACACAGAGAGGCTCTGTCCAGTCAGCTCTTGATGTTAAATGAGCAGACCTGGATTCGAACCCAGGACCTTCTCGCTGTGAGGCAACAGTGCTAACCACTAGCACTAATTAATAAAGTAAGTTAATAAATTAATGAATTAATAAAGTACATGAGATAAGCACCTGTACAAGAAGGCTGATTAAAAAGAAATGTTATACTCAGATTAACCACAGAGTGGCGCTGATGATGATCAGATGATTAAAATTTATTGTAATAAATAAATACAACATGGAAGCAAAATGTAGAGGTTTAGAGTCCTGTGTTCATCCACTGGTGCTGAGGCTGAGGTCAGCTGAGGTCATTGCTGTTGTCACCTGCCTTCTCACCATCACACATCACACCACAAACTTTAGAGGTAAGCGCCTCCCACATCACCTGAGGAGGGAGGAGGGCACACACTTACTGAAGCAAAATAAAAATTATCAGTAAATCTTGTAAATAAGAATTAACCTGAATGCAGCTCCTACTTATATACATACGAGAAGAGCACAAAGGACAAGTTACAGCTCAGGTGAACTTTGGTGATCGTACGCTCTGCACTACTCAACACGGGTAATTCTCACAGCCTAACATGGACCATACCAAAACAAGGAATGGAACATACCACTATGCTTCAGTCAGCGCTCTCATAGAGTTGTTCTCAGTGAGAAAGCGGTAAAATGTCGTTGAACTCCAGCCGTTGAGCAGCAAAGTGCAGACAGACTCAGAGACGAGCTGGTGAACAAAATGGAGCTTTTAGCAGCTGAAGAGCTGCTGTTTCCCTCAGGAGACCACGCAAAGAGCTACAAGAGAGGCAATGATGGACTGATATTAATCAGGTGACACAAACACATGAACCACCATGTTGCTCTGTGACCTGCTGCACACCTGGTTAACCTAAGGCTTAGTCTCCATTGTGTGTTTTTAGGAGAACGGACGCAGACAGAAGTCAAAGGTGTGTGAGACGTTCGATCACCTGTTTGCTCTCCTGGAGGAGAGGAAAGGTGAGATGACTGTAAAGATCAACTCTGAGCAGGAGGAGAAACTCGACTACATCAGAGGTCTAAGGAGGAAGCACACCGAGCACCTGGAGACCACCGCCAAGCTGCTGGAGACCGCCATTCAGACCCTGGACGAGCCCGCAATGGCCCAGTTCCTGCAGGTGAACCTGAACGCATCGAGACAGCTTCAATCATCTCTTCTCTGCTTACAAAGAGTTCTGACTCACAATCTTTACTGATAATTAAACCATCTTAATAAATTCCCTACAGTCCTTCCCAGAGTAAGATTGATTCACAAAGCTTGGCTCTTAATTATCTTGTGGTTGTCTTGAACAACTGTTATTCAAAGTTAAGGCAACAAGTGTTAGCATGGCTGCAATCGTTATAATAATGGGCATTTTCTATTAAAACAAGCTGCTCTTTGTCATGTCTCAAAGAGCTCAAAAATTCAGACTGTGTAACTCAATGATGCATGTGTGAAGGAAAAAACACTGTCGTCATGCCAACCGTAACTCATCTCACCCATCTCTCCTCCCACAGACCACCAAACCTCTGCTACAGAAGTGAGTGTCTGTCTGCAATCACAACTCATGACCATTATTTAATGATGACCTCCAACAACAAGTTTGATAAAATGTTGATGTTTTATGGTCAGAATCATCCAGGGCACCGACACCTCTCACCTGGATAAAATCCAACATGGCTATGAGAAAATGGAGCATTTCACTGCTGACTTTGGCCATCAGCGGAGGGCGCTGATGAGCATCGACTTCATCAAACGTAAGAAACAAATGACGTCTTCATCCAACCGTCCAATCACAGACAAGACATAAGATACAAATAAACACAAGAGATCAATGGCCCTGTTAATACATGCTGACATGTTAGCCAACAAGATGCACATTGATATTAGCATTTAGCTTCTGTGGTTGGCTCCATTGTAGACCATGATACCACACAGACATGCTAACTTACTGGCATGCTAATGTGTTTGTTTGTTACAATGCTAATGTGTTAGAATAAAATATGCTAATATGTTAGCATGGAGCTGTTTTCAGGACACTGTATTGTCTCATCAGTTGATGAAGACGATGACGAAGACGCAGTCGAAGCAGCGGAGGTCAGAGGGACAACAGGAAGTCGAGCTGAGTCGCTGAAGCAGCAGCAGCATCATGATACAGGACTGTCAGCCAATCAGCAGCCTCCGCTGTCTCCTGTTCAGAATGCAGGGGTGCAGCTCTCAGCTCCACCCCCTCAAAGACCATCAGAGGCTCCGCCCACCACCACTGCACAGACAAAAATTCCCGCCCCCTCAGCTTCTAACCAGACCCCGCCCCCTTTGCCACTTCCCACTGCCAGCGCCGCCCCTCAGGTATGACTTCACATGCTGCATTCAGGTGTTTTCACTTGACAGAATTTAATATTAGTAATATTTTTTACAGGGTTTTTTTTTTTTTTTTAGCAATTCTTTCTTTTTTGGTATCAATAAAAAAGTTAGTAAAACAAATACAAACAATACTACCTCCATATCTTAATATAACTCAAACCAAAACCCAAAGTAAAACAATTTAAACAAATGTTTACTTATTCAGATGAGATTATTAAATTTAATCAAACGTCAGTCAGTTCAGTGTTATTAAATTTAGTTGTATGTTATCACAAATAATTATTCTACACTATAAGGATGCTATATATACATTATATACTGCATAATGTTGATTAAAAGCAAAAAATTTTAATGCAAGCAAATATGTTATAAAAAAAATTATAAAAACTTTTTAAATTAAATATGATTCTGATCTGTTCATTTTAAAAGAAATAATGCAATTTATCAATTGCAGTTTAACAAATACATTTATTTAAATAAAATCATCTTAATTTTTTTAGAGAATAAAGTGCCACAATTGCTTCATTGTATTCATTTTTTTCTTTTTTCTTTGTCCTCTTTTTTTTTAATTTTTCGTCGTTTTCTTCTTCTTCTGTTGCAGGTTCTGTCTGATCAGCAAAGTGAGTCAGAGGACAAAGATGGACCCAAACACGTTTTCTCCTTCAGCTGGCTCAACCAGAAGTGAAATTAGTGACATCAGTCTCTGATAAATTTTGGTTACATTTTTTAGTATTTTAAATTATTAAAATATCGATGACTGCAGAAACAGTCTGTTTATTATTTTACATTAATGGAGGGAATTTGTTTGCAAAATGTAAAAACTATTTTTTCTTATATTACGTATTTTTTTCATCATTGATAATCTCAAATGGTGTTTTTTGCAAGTTAGAATGTGTTCTGAAACCGAGTAGTCTGAATTTTAAACACAAGCACTCAGTTTGAAATTGTCTTTTTTTCAGATTAAATATCAAATAAATTCTTGTTTTCTCATGAAACTGATTTTTGGATTATTTCAGCTGTCTGCTTTAAAGCGACTGCTCCAAACACAGTCGTGTTGTTTTTTTCCTCAGGTGAGGAGAAACAATACCAGACTCAATAAAATAAAACCCAGTTTTTCACTCTTTTAATCAACATTTTCTATTTTTCTGTTTTCTTTCATCAGTAGAATTTCTTAGTAGTCCAGCACACATGTGACACGCTGAGCATCTCATGGTGCAACAGGTGTTTTTGTGGTTTTGAGGTTTCAAACACTGGCTGCAGACTAACATGCCTCCTCTCCTCATGTCCTTACTGTCAAAGTAAAGGAACCAAAAACAAAGACGGAGACACGCATGAAGTTTTCTGCTGAAATGAGATGAACCATATTACATGGCTGAAGTCTGATCCCGTTTGAATTATCTAGAACAAGAGGAGCTAAACAGATCCTTCCTGCTCATTTCTGCCCTCAATCACCATCTGAAGCGTGTGAGCTCGTCCTCTTTCCACTTCGGTGGCTCTGTTGGCGCACAGCATTTACCTTCACGTTTTCATACATTTGACCTTCTTGTGGTGGGAGGATCAAGCAAGCCGCTGCCACCCAGCTGTCTGTCATCATTTATTTGAGTCAGTTTATTAAATATATTTGTTTGTTGGACTGTTGACATGGAAAGCCTGATTCAGTTTCGTTGGAGTCCAGAGCTCCGTGTTCTCGTGTTGCTGCTGTTGAAGAGCCTCTGACTTCAGGCACTCCAGTGTGTTCTTGTGAATGAGTCACAATGAACGACGGAGGCTCATCAGCTGCTCTGAATCAACCAATAATTTGGTTTGAAGCTGCTGCCAACGTGACTTTAAACAGTTTTATTAGGAAAATAAAATGTTGAGTCATTGGCTGATTCACACACCAACAAATTTATTTCCAACAGAAGATTCAGATTTCAGATTCACCAAACACAACAAAAACATCCAACAACATCTGACCAATCAAATCTTTTTCTGCTGAGGACACGTTCAGCTGTCACTAAATAAAAATAAGAAGATATTACAAATGTTTCCTGGGGTGTATGTCTTTAAAAAACTGCCTGTGTTTGGAGTTTTCTTTAAAAGTCACTGTGTCCTTTTCCACCTCTGAAACCACAAACTTGATTTCAATAAACAGTGAAATGAACAGAAAGATCAATAAATAATTAAGACAGTAAATAAAGTTTGAGATTCTACAGACAGAACTAATGTAGAAATAATTATTTTAGTTAACTATTTTTATATTGATTAAATTCATTAATTGAACTGAGTGATGAATTGCCTGCTGTGGGCAATAAAAATAGTTAGAGTGTTAATTTTTTATTATTATTATTATTATTATTATGTTTTTGGGCTTTCTGTGCCTTCATTTGACAGGGCAGCTGCAGAGTCGGACAGGAAATGAGGGAGAGAGAGAGGGAATGCCATGCAGCAAAGGGACACAAGGTGGAATCGAACCTGGAGCCGCTGCAATGAGGACACAGCCTCGGCACACGGGGCGCCCGCTCCACAGCCACTGAACGTGGCTCAGGTGTGACTGAAGTACAGGACATGTGACAGGTGAACAGTCCGTTTTGAATCCTGCAGGCAGTGGAGGTGTCAGACGGTGAAAGCAGTCGGAGCGTCAGCAGCAGATCTGAAGCTCAAACGTGAGACGGACTCTGGATGATTTTGGAGGCAAGACAGGAAGTTTGTTTTTGGATCATTTTCCGAAGGTGTCCATTATCCTGCGGTTGCTGTCGGCCTGCTGGGCGATCTGCTCGGCGCGAGCCATCTCCAGGACCTCCCTGAGCAGGTGAAAAGTCAGATCCAGAGAGATTGGAGGCTCTTCTGACCTTTTGCCCTTCTCTTCCTCCACCTCTTCCTGCTGCTCCACCCGGGCCTGAAGGAGGCGCTGTGTGAGCTGCAGCAGAGCCCGGTTCACTGCCGAAGGTGACGAGGAGGAGGACAATGAGGAGAGAAAGTCTGGAGCAGCAGCAGCAGAGGAGGATCCTCCTCCTCCTCCTCCTCCTCCACCCAGCCGGAGGGAGAACTCCTCCCCCAGGTGGAGGAGCAGTGGTCGGGGGAGGAGCAGGCGGCGGCTGATGGGAGGGTCGACAGGACGGCAGTCAGCAGAGCGGGCGAGGAAACAACCAAGCAGAGCCACGAGCCACATCAGCACATTGAGCTTCATCCCACAGCTTCAGTCTGAAGGAAGAACACGAGAGACACCTGTCAGACCATCGGTGGGACTAAAAATCCCACAAGACAGATCTGATGTTTTTAACCCACTTAGAACATTTTCTCTGCTTATTCAGAAAAACACTGACTTATTATGCGTTTATTTTTCTGTTCTCTCTGCTCCAGACCTTCAGCGACTGATTGTCCTCCAGCTCAAGATCAATGAAGTTTGATCTGATCATCACTGACAGCTGAACTGAGACAACTTTATTCTGTAGGAGTCTGTAGATATTAATCCTCTTACCTGATTGTCCTGCAGAGCTTCAACTGTCTGTTTGTCTGCCTGTCTGTGTCTGTCTGTCCGTCGGTCTGTCTGTCTGTCTGTCTGTCTGTCTATCTCTGCCTTTGTCTGTCTGTGTCTATGTGTCTGTCTGTGTGTGTGTGTGTGTGTGTATGTGTCTGCCTGTCTGTGTGTCTGTATGTCTGTCTGCCTGTCTGTCTGTGTCTATGTGTCTGTCTATGTATGTCTGTATGTCTGTCTGTCTTCGTCCTCTGCAGCTCTGATCTGTCCCTCTCTGTCTCTTTAGTCAAACAAACACTTGAGCTGTTTCTTCCTTATATATCAGTGTGAGTCTCAGGGAGGGAGGGGCCTAAGTGATGATGATGATGATGAAGATGAGGATGAGGATGAGGATGATGATGGCCATGATGAAGTATCATCATCATCATCATCATCATCATCATCATTTCATTCAGTATGATTCTTTAATGTCACAATAAACAAAATCCTTCTTCAGATTCATCTGATATTTAAAATAAAGTCTTTTATTGTGAACTTTTTCTCAGACAGTGGCTGACTTCCTGTTTGTTTGAGGCAAGGATGACCTTGATGATAATGGTGATGATGATGATGATGATGTGACCTTTCTCATCTCGACTGTGGACTGAGTGTGTGACCTTCATCTCCTCTAGTAACGGGAAGCACAGTGACACTCAGCAGGAGGTCTGAGACGTTTGTTGCATTGACTTTGTTTGTTAGTTGTTGTGAAAATCAGAGAAGAAGAGGGAGAACAAATAGGTCAAAGCTTCATAAAGCATGGTCGCAACTGCCTCACATGAAGCCTGTAAACATCTTCACACTTCTCACATTACATCCATCTTGCAAAGTTTCCCATGAAAGAGTCTCTTCTCCCATGAATTGACGTTTTTTTGCTTTATGGTTCATTTTCACGACTAAAAACCCTCAAATCAAATCAGAGACAATTTGCATCTTATTGGAAAAGATTTCAGCGCATTTTCAGAAAGAAATTCAAGTTTTTTTACATGTTCATCTTCAAACTGTTCACACATGTTATTGCTGCTTGCATGGAAACACACAGACACACATCTGGGTCCAGGAAGTAGACTCAGCCCACCGCACAGCTGCTGCATTGTTTGTTCCTGTGGGAAGTTTGTTTCCTCGGCCACATTCAGTCTGCAGAAACACACATCAGTCCCAGAATGCAACAGTGTTAGCGAGGCAGTTTACTCAGCAAACTGCTGCTGAGGCTGTGTGTGTGTGTGTGTGTGTGTGTGTGTGTGTGTGTGTTGGAGAGTTTCTGCTTTCCTGCTCTGTTTGTTTCTTCAGTTTCTGTGGGAATAAATCAAATGAAATAAAAGCGTCAGAGTGTGTGGACAGTGTGAGTTTGTTTAAAGGTCGATGTGTCAGGAAGCTGCGGCTCTAAAGTGTGTCTGTGTGTGACCTCTGACCTTTCAATATTCAGACACCTGCAGCAGGAAAATCCTCCTTCTGGAACAAAAGAATCTTTAAAATGAAAAACAAAAAGCATCATTTAGTTTGTTTCTCTGAAAACAGTATGAATGAATCATTCGTGGCGTCGTGAGCAGCTCACACAGGCTTACAGGCTTTTATCAGAGTGGAGCAAGTTTTTGTGCAGCTCATCGTGCTGTTGACATGAAAACCAACTTTAGCTGTTCGTTACAAATTTGACTCTCCAGTGAAGTCGTTGAGTTTTGCTCTCATGGTCATCAGGACCTTAAACGTCCCGTGCTTTTGAAGATAAGAATATGAAGGTGAGAAAACAACCGTCGCACTCCTAAACGAGTCATTGCTGTCACTGTCACTTGACATCACTGTCAGACAATGTTCATAAAAGTGAATGCTGATGACCTCAAGCTCATACCACCGAAGTTCAACTCAAATTTCAGGTTATTTGATGGATACATTTGGAACATATGGGAGATTTTTAATGGACCCCTGAACCCCTGATCATGTTCATGTAAAGCGCCTTGGGTACCTTGAAAGCCGCTATATAAATTGAAGCTATTATTATTATTATTGATTGTCTGAACAGTGTATCTGGCTGTAAGATGAATGAATGAATGTTGCTCTTCGAACAGGTTTCAAGATGAATTCTTAAACTGAATGAATAGAAACGTAAATTTAAGACTTTAATTCTTCAGACTATTCACAGCAAAAACAGGAAGAGGTTCAGTCCCATCGTGAGCTTGGCCTTTATTTTGAAAGGTAAAGGCGGAAGCAGCGTGATGTGCTGTTGTTGACTTGACGTCAGTGTGTTTTAAAGTGACGCAGCAGCTCGGCGCGGATCTTACCGACTCTCTGCAGACATGGCCGGACGGGACCGAGTCGTTCATCTGCTCCGGCAGCTCGAGCGCGCGGCGTGAGTAAAGTTTGATTGACGTTTATAAAAAGTTTGATCGGAAGCTGAAGGTGAGCTCAGTTGGACACAATCCACGTAAACAAAGTGTGGTGACGTTTCAGGCTGTGGGACCTCCCCTCGGTTGTTTTTCACCGCGGAGGAGAAAAAAACATCCGCAGTTTTACAACTTTTATTGTTAAAAGCTCTTTAGAGCTGCTGAGGAAACTTTCTCAACTTTAAAACACGTTTCTGCAACTCACGTGCATCTCCTGTCTCATTTTGTCTCTTTGAAGATTTAAATTATAAACAGCATTTAACATGATCAACAGTCACAGCCTGAAGATTTCATTAAATGAAGTTATTTCAGTTATTTTAGTCACAAAAGCAGAAAAAAGGCCGTTTCTCTTTTTTCTACGACCACATGTGACGAGACCTGAAGCCGTCAGAGCTCAACATGGACACGACAGACTCGTTTCGATCCCCTCTCAGTCTGTGAAAACTGAAGTGAAGGAGGAGCGTGTAGACTTGGTGTTTTTCAGCACAGAGATGCTGGCAGCAGGTCCCACACTGAGCGGACAGAGGCCCGTGAGAGAGGCTGACCTCAGGCTGACCTCTGGGCCGTCACTCACAGCTGGCCCCGCCCTCCTCGGCAGGTTGACCGCGCAGTAATGCTGACTCTGGGCCAGGCTTCACTGCTTTGCTCCAGCCGCTGCAGTTCACTACATCTGAGAATGCACTTTTACTTTAGTTTGTTTGTTTGTTTTTGTAATTGTTTGTTTATTTTATTGAACCAACACTTTCAGGTTTGAGGTCAAATATTTAAAATGGATTTGAAAATCTTCCTCTGAGTCAGAGTCGCTCAGGCTGGTTGGACAGACTGCAAATTATAACAATAAGCCTTCAGTGAACTTGATGAATTTAAATTTAGTTCTGCTGCCTGTGACATGAATGTTGATGTGTGAACAGGTGCAGATGTCCTGCTCACTCCAACACCTTCCACCAAGGTACTCTCTCTCTCTCACACACACACACACACACACACGGACAGAACAATTTCTGACTTCTGCTGATCAGTGTTGCTGATAACCTTTGGTCACAACAACAAATCATGTTTGGTTTCCTGAGCAAACAAGAAAGATTTTTATAACTTCACATGTCGGTCATCTCAAGAATAAATTCACATCTATGAACTGTTCAAATTCTGATCTGGACCAAGAATGGATATCCACCAATCAGCTGATCAATAATCAGCACAGATGTATAACTCAATTTTTCCTACAGGTGCCGGAGCTGCGACCTGCACCGTCCGGAAAACAGACTACGCCTTTGAGGTAACTCGTGCCAAACTGTGTTTAAACAAATGATCATTTTATACTCATCTGATAGTTTACAAGTTTATGAGATCTGTTCAAGAAAAATAAAAGAGGTCAAAATCTCACATTCAGTTAAATATTTCACAATTCAGCTGGAAACATCATTCAGTATCCTGATGTTTCCTGAGTATTAAGAATTTGGTGGAAAGAAAAAACTTGTCTCGAAAACTGTACAGAGTACCATTTTACTGCCGACAGCACAAAAACTCAAAGGTTTCTCATATTAAAGGATTCAGCAAAAAATAAATCTGTAAACATCCATCTGAACACAGATTAATCCTGGTTTTCTTTAAAATGGTAAAAGTTAAATACATAAAAACATCTTGATATTGGTTCAAATCCGTCTTATGCAATACATTCAGCACACACACACACACACACACACACACACACACACACACACCTCAGCCCAGATGCACATATATACAGATACAGCTCTGTGTGGACAGGGACAGTTTGCACTATGACAGATTATGATTGTTGTTAGTAGAAACACTACATCCATGAGTTGTTAACATGTCAAGTGCTGTTCAGTGTTTCAGAGTTTGCTGTGTTTGTTTCTGTCAGATGGCGAGTTCCAACATCAGATATGGTGAAGGAGTCAGTCGAGAGATCGGCATGGTAACCAAACCTCATCATCATCTAAATCTGAAGATGTTTCATGTGCCAAAGTTTTACTGCAGCAACTCATAAGAGCACTGCAGAGTTTCAACTTGATTTCCTTAAAAGTACAACTCGAAGTCCTGAGCAGAAAGGCGATGTAAATAAAATGGCTCAGTGACATCAGTGAAAATGTCTTAACCTGAAAAAGTCTCTGTTCTCTCTGTGTGAATGCTGGTTGTTCTGTCTTGAGTGAGCTCATGTCCTCCGGTTCTCCTGCAGGACCTGCAGAACCTCGGAGCTCGGAACGTCTGTCTGATGACGGACAAGAACTTGTCCTTCCTCCCCCCTGTGAAGGCCGTCCTGGAGTCTCTGGCCAAGAACGGAGTCAAGTACAAAGTCTACGACAACGTGCGGGTGGAGCCTACCGACACCAGGTGAGACACAAAACTCACCTGGAATATCCTTCTCTCTGATTGGCTGTCAGGGGTAGACACAATGATGGAGCCGTCCACACAAAGGATGCTGGTCGTTTCATCATTTAATTTCTTACATCAGGACACATTGGAGACAGTTTGACTTTTGTTCGTAGGTGGTCTTCATTAAGCTTGAAGACCCAGAGGTCCCCACAATGACAGGCAGTAATGAACAACAGGTGTGCACAGGTGTCCAGGCCATTGTGAGACGTCACTGGACTCGTCTCAGCCGTTATGGTCGCATCAGGACACTTTCAAATATATCTGACTCTTGTGTGTTTTTTACCTGGTATTCATACATTGTGAGGACCACATTTGTTTCCGTACTGTCATTGTGAGGACTCACCTGTTAGAACAGTCACAGTCAATATTGTGTGTTTCTGTCTGTGTTATAGTTTTAAAGAAGCCATTGCGTTTGCTAAAAACGACTCCTTTGACGTGTTTGTGGCGGTGGGCGGGGGCTCTGTGATTGACACCTGTAAAGCAGCCAACCTGTACGCATGTCATCCTGACGCTGAGTTCCTTGACTTTGTCAACGCTCCGATTGGCAAAGGGAAGCCGATCACTGGAGCTCTGAAGCCGCTTATTGCAGGTAACAAAAAAAAAAACAACAACTCTCTGGTTACCATGGCAGCCACTGAAGTCAAAGTGGATTGACCAGTTAGCTGAGGGAAGGAGGCGGGTCGGTACAGTTAGTGAAAGAGTTGTAGTGAGGTGCTGATCACTGGATGTAGACTTGGAAATAAAAGAGTGTCACACACAGTGGCTCCAATGTTACAGAACATTTCAGCCCTCAGGTCGATATTGAAAGAGACCCGAGTACCAGTATGTTTTCATTAAGAAAGATATCTTATTAAACACCTGAAATAATTAAGTCATACTTTAAGTTTTTTTTTCTTTTTTGTTACATAATTATTTTTAATTTTACAATTCCTCTTGAAAATTACCAAAAAGTTACATGTTAATTTGATGATTTTGTCTGTAGTGTTGCCCATGTCATGCTAAAATACCAGTGATTATAATCTAAATCAAGTTGCAAAATTTTTATTTCAGATGAATTACTTTCTTTCTTTCCTTGTTTGTTTTCTCATCTCATTTCATTCATATTTACTCTATATTTAAATGTATTTGGCCTGTATTGATTGTTTATGGGTAGGTCATATCACATCCTCCTAGAAATACAGAGTCAATCAATATAAATAATAATATAAAATCAATGTATTTATTTAAGATGAACAGCAGATCAGTGAAGATTCACAAGTGAAGCTGAATTGTCTGAACGTTTCACTTTAAAGCTTCAGTAGTTTTGCTTCAAATCATCAAAGTCACCGCTGAACATGTGAAACTTTGAACTGTGTTAAGTTGTGAAATCTGAGGTGTTTTACAGCAGCTTCTAATCTTTTAAGATCAGTTCAGGTACCTCCGATAGCAAAGAGAGGTGAAGGGTCACGGTCGTTTCACTCGTGTTCTTTGTACTTCAGTTCCTACGACTGCAGGAACCGGCAGCGAGACCACCGGAGTCGCCATCTTTGACTTTGAGCCTCTGAAAGCAAAAACAGGTAAACATGAAAAGAGTTTTGAAACATTTCTGTCTTGCAGCGCGAAAACTTTCACTTTGTCTCAAACAAAGAAAGATTGAAGCTGAATAGACAAATGTTTCTCTAACAACCTGTCAAAGTGACATCACAGTGACCGTCTGAACTGTGATTGGTTGTGTGTGTTCAGGTATCGCCAGCAGAGCAATCAGACCGACGCTGGGCATCGTGGACCCGACACACACACTGAGCATGCCCGAGAGAGTCGCCGCCAACAGTGGCTTTGATGTGCTCTGGTCTGTTTTTAAATAATGCTTTGAAATATTTAAATCCTTCACATTTAAACCATCTGTTATAATTTTTAATCATTTTCTTCTCCTCCTTCCTCCATCCTTTATCCCAAATAAATATTTTATCAAATACATCTTTAAATGTCATTTTAATTTTCAGGATTAGATGAAAAACTTTTAGTATCTTTTTTTTGTCCTCTGACAAAAATAAAAGATGCTTTGAAAAAAGTCTTACATTTGAATTTATGGCATTAGTTTAAGGGATCTAATGTGATGTTTGTGTTCAAAATGAAAGTTAATTGAGCTGAGATGTGACAAAAAATTGTCAGCACACAGAGGACAGTTTGAACAGCACACTGAAGGAAGTTTGACAGTCACTGATCGCTGATCTGAAGTCAGTTTAGAGTTGAATATTGATCAGATGGACTAAGCAGGTCTGTTTGTATCAATGACTCTGATCAGAGATCACAACAGCAAAAATGTAAAGAAATACAATACTCTGAACTGTACTGTATGGATATCAAAAAACATTATTTCAGAGATGTCACTCTACATGTCACAGATTGTCTTTTCTCTGCCCTTCTGATTGGCGCCGTAACGTACGTAGACTTTTCTGTATTTAAATTGTAGTTGTCATTCTGTTTGCTGCTCAGATAAGTTTACAGTCAACAAGCTCATCTGCTGCTGAAAACATCAGAGTGTAAAGACTCGTCAAGCAGCCGTGATCTCTGCTCCGGCAGAGAGGAACCTGCACACAGCGTCAGCCTGAGGCCTCAGAAGGTCTCTGTGTTACCTTTAACACAATTACAAATTGCTCTGTTAATGATACACTCAAGTCTGGAGACATGAAAGACAACTCTGTGAAGAAAAGCTGCTCGGGCCACAGTCCAGCAACTAGCTGTTCAGAAACTAAACATTTCACAAATCACTGCCTGAAATTAATCGTCTGGACACAACCTTTCATTTAAAGAAAACTGTCCTCACTAAAGTGTTGATTGCTGTCTTTAAAACGTAGCTGCTATAATGTGTCAGTTTTTTAAGACTAAAAATTTTTTACTTAATTTTTGTTATTGAACTCTTAAAACATGACTTTTAAATGTAAATTAAATCTGTAATCTATTTGAAATGTTTTGCAATTATCTTTAGTTGGTTTTAGTGTTAGTTTATGTGTTTCGTTTATTAACTTTTCCTTCTTGCTGTTAGTATGAAGGGGGTTCAACAGTGCCTCTAATAGGAGCATCTCAGGTTAAAATATAAACAGAGTAAGATGGATACACTCAGATATGAACAACATGTGCAACAGTTACATCATTAACAGAAAACAGTTTGGGCGCGTTAATTGTATCCTTTCAGAAGTTATGAACCTTTTTTGTTACAGGCCACTCCCGTTGCCATGCCCCCTTTTAGCCAATTGCCTTTAACACAAACACAAATCTTCACACACACGCATTATCGCTATGCTAAATGTTAGCCTCCTCAGGTGAAAACTGTGGCCGCCAAAGAGTGGGGATTTTTTGTGGACCAACAGAGAGACAGAGCTGCTGGTCACAGCTAAAAACATCTGGATTTAGGTACAATGTTTAAATTACAGGGCGGA
>JAPZDX010000004.1:25560887-25574659 GCA_029783625.1 Naso annulatus | reverse complement strand
CAAGACGATTTCTTGCTTTGCATGATTTGTAAAAAAAAAAAAAAAAAAAAAAAAGAGAGAGAGAGAATTGTTTAAAAAGCTCCTACAAAAACCCGTCTTGTCACTGATGGAAACACTCAAAAGTTGAGTTCCGGTTCATCAGTCTGTCAGTCAGATGAAGTGTCCATCACACACTTCACTTAGAGAGTGGCTGAACTTTTTTTTTGCCCAACCTCATTTGTCATATTTACCCCCCGTCCCATGGAACTGAGTTACAAGGGATTTAAGGTCTACTCCTACGAAATGGGACACTCCCTGAAGAACGCCACACCATCAGCGGTCTGTGAGCTGACACGTTTCTGCCTCTGCACCTCCAGAGGACGCTGGGAACACAGACACGGTGCCCCCCCCCCGTGTGTTCCCTCCACCCACCTGATTATGATCACAGATTATGATCTGTGGAGTAAACAGCGGTTTTTGGCATTTTTAAATCTGTACTAACATAGAAAATACTTGATTTGTGACTAACCCTAACCCGCTCAAACATCTTCAGTTGAGGGGCGATGAAGCCCAAACACTTCACCGCGCCCCTCTACCGCCACGAGATCGGAGCACGGGCACGCCTAAACATGAACACGCAAAACAGGAGGGCGGGGCTAAGTGGTAGGGGCATGGGGTGAAATGGGATTGGGCTTGTGGTTAATTTTGTTCAGGTCTGACTCCGTCCGGCTGTGGAGCCTCACAAACACACGACTATCACAGCTGAGCTGCTCAGACTGACTTTTGTTTGGTTAAAGGTGAACTGACTGATGTTTCCGTCTGTGTCAACGTGTCATCACACATCCTGTCTGTCTCTCCTGTGGCTCTGTGTTCGGTCTCCTCCAGGGGAAGATTTCTGCTCTTCAGCTGCTAACTGCTCCACAGCGTTCATCAGCTCGTCTCTGACCGAGTCTGTCTGCTGTTTGCTGCTCAGCAGCTCGTGTTCACTGACTTTTTACAGCTTTTATTTTGAAAGAGACGCTGAGAGAGAAAAGTTGTGACGTACAGAGAAACAAGAAGCTGAAAGTGTCTTTGAAACTTCGTTAGAGTGACACACAAACACACTGACAGCTTACTGACTGTACACTCAAAGCTGCTCCGAGTTCTTCAGTTTGGCTCTTTTTTCTTTTCTTTTTCTTTCTTCTCCTCTTCTGTGAGTTTCAGTAAATCGTGATTTCACTGCTGTAAACACAGCGAATCCAAAACCACGAGAACAGAAGAAGAAGACGGAGAAACACGAGCATGAAGCAAAACTGAAAGTTTGTGTCTGTCAGCTGGAACACATTAAGAGAGGAAAAACCCGGCGGGAGTCCGAGGAGTTCAGTCCAAAACCCCCACACTGACACACACTGACACACACACTGACACACACACACTGACACACACACACACACACACACACACAGAACATGTACAGCACTGCCTGATGGGAACTTTCTGTTGAACACACTCAGACCCTCAAACAGGAAAGAAGCCAAACTATGAGAGTACTGTTGTAGCAAGAGATCTGTGTGTGCGTGCTTTATCATTTGTGTGTGTGTTCAGATCTGGAGGAGGTCATAGGAGGGCGAGTTAAACGGGTCAGATGGCTGCTGTCAATGAGGCAGGCCAGTCGTTTGCATCTAAAACTAAATAACATTTAACTCGCCCTCCTATGAGCTCCTGTGTGGGCGACAACATGTTCAGCCACCGTCAGCGGGCCGATGGAGAGCTGCTGCCTGACGTTCACAGATCTGTTTACACATTTACAGGTTTATGTACACTTACAGATCTTTGCAGGCATTTGCAGATTTGTCTTCACTTGCAAATCTGAATACAGACATGCAGATTTTTTTACACACACAAATCTGATTACACACAGACAGATCTGAACACGCACACACAGATCTCTTGCTACAATAGCGCTCCCATACAAAATGTTTTCAGCCGTTTCTCTGATGTCTGTGTTTTTCTTGTAAGTGATTGTTTCACGTCCAGCAGATTCAAAGCAAACAGGAAACCAGCTGACGACAGTGATGTCACCTGTGACGTGTCAGCGTCTGGATCAGACACAAACAGGGTGTTCAAACGACGCTGGACGCCGTCTCTTATGAACACATTAGAGGTTTGAATGTGAGTTAACATGTGGAAAACTTGTTTACTCACTTTTTTGCACTGAGACATTCAGATCAGACGGAAACAAACAGAAACATGTTTATTCAAACATTCTGTGTTTCTGCAAAAAGTCGGCTCACATGTTATCTGCACATCTCTACAAATACGGATATTATCAAGTAAATCATGTTTTCAAAGAGTGAGTCAGTGAGAATATGAGTTCTGCTCACAGAGGAGCTCCGTGATCCATCAATCAACAGACAACAAACCCAAACTGATAATCAATCACTCTTCATTCCTCAGAACACAAACTGTAGTCTGGTTCCACTTCCTCTGCTTTAATGTTAGACTCCGCCCCCTGAAATCATTTCTGCTAATTAACTGGTCAAAACTGTTTTTATTGATTCATGTATCAGCTTCAATGACTCGGTTGTTCCTGAACGCAGCATGAGCTCAAACTGCTTCCTCGTCAGATGAGACGCTTCGTTTCTCACTCAGCCTGGGATGGAAAGTAACCGAGTACATTTACTGAAACTTCACGAGTACATTTACTGGATCTGTTACTGTAGCTGACATCTGACTGTGTAGAATTGAAGACATGAAAGGAGAAGTCCGGCGTGTTTCTGTTTCTCGTGGGCCTGGAACACACCGACCATCACCTCCCTCGGCGGTCCAGTGTTGAGCTTTTTACCGTTTTCCTGCGAGCTCTCGCCGCGCTGAAACATCGAACCGTCGCAAATGCTGGAAAAACACCTGGTGTCAAGTTCAAAGTGATGAAAGCAGTTTAACGCCGTTTGTTTGGTTCTTCTGTAAAATGACACACTCGAGTCTGTCTGAGACCTTCCTCCTGTTCAGCCTCTCACACATTTTCATCACTGTTCAGAGTGTGTCAGAGACGGCACATCGTTATCGAGATATGACATGTATCGACATCGTCATGGATACTGGATCTCGTTCTAAAGCGATGTGGAGCAAATGTTTCATGTTACCGATTTTAAATGTGACACTAAAACGATGTCACCTTCAGGACTTATCAGACTAACTGTTTAAATACTTGCTTTCATCCTGGTCATCATTTTATCTGCATTACTAATGATTATTGATCGGAAAGGTGATCATATTTTTGAAAGTACAAATGCCACAATATTGTTTCCTCAGAGAGAATTTGGTCAAAACCAGTAATTAAAGCAAATGTAGCGGAGTACAAGTAAAAAAGTGGACTACATATAAAGTAAATACTACAGTAGCATATAGTACAAGTACCTCGAAGTTAAGCCGAATAAATACCTTTCCCTTCGGCACTGTACTGAAGTACTCTTGTACTTTTCATGAGCAGAATTTTCGATGAAAAACGGTCGAGACGATCGATAACTGATGTCCGCGGTGATCACCTCTGCGCTGTTTAATTTAATGATGACGAACTCCGTTCCACTCGCTGATTGGCTCGTGAAAAGTCTCGCGCAGGAGCTCAGGTGAACTCACCTGTTCCGGCCGCGGAGAGCGCAGAGGACGAGAGACAGCAGGCCGAGCAGCAGCAGCCACAGCGGGTACATCGTTCTGTCCGTGTCCGAGCTCCACTGACGCGCTCTGTCGACACACACGGGCTGACACACAGCGCGAGGAGAAGGCCACACACGGCGCTTCCGGTCACCGCCTCCAAAATAAAGTAACCATGCCGTTTCACGCTGTGGCTGCAGATCCACCGCATGACTGACGGGAGAGAGCTGATAACCCTGAGGAGCGTTCAGAGGATCAGACAAACTGAAGCTTTCTTCTTCTTCTTCTTCTTTGTCTTCTTCTTCTACAAAATTAAAATAATGACCAGCTTCCTGCTCCTTATGGTCCCAAATGTCGATGCTTGTATTTTGAAGGCACACATTTTCAGTTTCCTCTTTTGTAAACCTCGGCAGCAGTTCATCCTCACAGCTGCTGCACAGAAAAGTCCACATACGTGAACTCATCATAAATGCTCTGACAGACAGTTTCTTTGATTTTTATTATTATTATTATCTCATAATCATGTTCTTCTCTTTTTGAAACACTAAAAAGTACAAAAAAAATCCAGTCAAACAAAACTGTGAAAAACAAAAACCAGCAGATTTTGTTAGAGTGAAACAAAGTCTGACAGAACTTTATCAGGGGACACTGTGAGTCACGTGACTGACACTGAACAAACATGAGCCGCCTCGTTATCAGGTTAAGTTCCCGTGAGGTCACCAAAGCTTTACTGAAAATGTTTTAATGTTGTTTCTGCATGAGGTTTTCATGTTTAAAGACACAGTGACAGAGCTGAATGCTAACATGCTAATGTTTAGCTGGAATAATGCTTCACACCTGCTGTGTGAGAGCAGAACACAGGAAGAGGAAGAGGAAGGGAGGCGTGGCGTCTGTTTACAGTGGGTGGTAACGTGATCTCAACCTCAGGACCATCGCAGGTGATCAGATCTCTCCAGGTATCAGTGACATCACTACAGCCTGATCACATTAAACACAGCTCAAAGGTCACCTGACTCCACCTCTTTCTGCTGACTCAAGCTGCCTGTCAGAAGTTACAGGCAGCAGGAAGTGATGTAAGAACAATAACAGACCAGCCCCGCCGCTCATTTGCACATGGAGACGTGGCCACGCACGAGCTGATCGCAGGTGTTCTTGTTTGGCTCACAGGTGAACACGAACCAACGTGCAGGTGAGGTGGCGGCTGTCAGGATTGTGCAACAGAAACATTCCATGTTTGTCTGAACACGAACACATGAAGACCCCTCCCAAAGTCAGGTGACATCATGACACGACACAGCGGCAGGTCGTCATCACACTGACACGTTCAGGTGTTCAGTGAGGGGCGGGTCCTCTTTTGCAGCGTCATTAACGCCACACTCAGTTTTCCCTTCAGAGATCAAAGAGCAGCACGTCAGCGGTTTGAGGCTGCGCTTTGATTTGGAGGGAAATCCTGCCGCCACCGCTGCCGCCGCCGCTGGTCGTTCTGTGATTTATGTTTTTCAAATATTTACTGTGACTGAAATGTGACACTTGAACCTGAGACTATTTGAGACGAGTCTGCTGATGTGCTGACGGACAGACGGAGTCAGTCTGTGCCAAAGATTTAGTTAAACAGCAGGCTGCAGGTAACACACACACACACACACACACACACACACACACAGAGAAAATACACACCTCAGCTGTGTTTATGAGAAGAGAAAAATCTGAGTGTACTGTTGCAGAGCGTCTGCGTGCTGGATGAGGCGTTCACAGCCCTCTTGTTTTCTTCAGTGTTGTGTGAATGAACTGCAGTAACCTCTCAGAGACAAGCTGCATTCAGGCGTCAAACAACACAGCAGCTTTTCTGTCCTGAGCTCAACGCTTTGTGTGAAATGAGACGGCCCCCGACAAAAGGCGGCGTTCAGCAGACGCTCGCCGCTCAAAGAGCCTCATTGACTTCACAGGACAGCCACAGCGTGGTACGAGCTGCCGCAGCACATTCACAGGCTGACAGGTCGGCTCAGAGCGCCCAAGCTTTGGATGCACTTCACACACAACATGTGATGAGATCATAAAGGTGCAGCGTTCAGGAGGACGTATGCAGAGAATATTCTTTGCTTTTCTTTGTCTAAAATCAGCTGAAAATAACGTCCTGTCGTCAGGACAGAAAGAGTCTGATGTCGTCAGAGGAAGCGGCTTCTCTCAGACGAGACAAACCACGCAGACGGTCGTTTTCAGTGTTCTGAGGACAAACTGTGTGTTCATGCAAAACCCAGGAAACAAAGTTTTGTTACTGTTTGGATTCGGTCTCACTGCTGAGCCTCAGCTACTGATTTAGACTTTGGTTTGACAAACTGTCAAGAAAAACACACAAAGTGAATCGATTCATGATCCACAACACGAGGGTCAGCCCTCAGGTCTTTATTCTCTGAATCCCCTCAGAAATCATCTTCACAGAACAGCACACTACTACTGATGATGATGATGATGATGATGATGATGATGATAAAGAACAGTCTCGTTGGCAGGGGTTTCGATAACAGCTCTGAAGCAGGATTGCAACAGAAAGCACATCAATAAGAAAAACAATAGTTTTAGGTTGTTCAATAAATCTTACAAATTGTTTTTTAACCTGAGCAGAAGAAAAAAGATTCAGTTCATGCAGGTCGAACAGTTGCTAGTGAATAAAAGTGATCATCGTGAAACTGAGGGAACAACACGACCTTTGAGTAACTTGGCACAAACACAAGAGTCAAGTTGGGAAAGTTCAACATGAAGCTGACGTGACTGAGCTTCAGTGAGGCTGAAACACCTGGAGTCCTCCTGTCGTACTCCAACAGAGCAATGCACTGTGGGTCGTTTGTAGCTCGATGTCGCTGGCTCCTTTGTACCTGTTCCTCTGAAGTGTGTGAGCAGGCTTTTCATGGCTTGTGTTACTGGAGTGTCGACAGGTGGAAAGCATCACCTGTGTTGCAGGTTCAGGTAAAACATTAGAAAGCCTCAGGTGGAACTCTGTTTCACAGCGCGCGCGTTATTTCAAACGTGACTGAAACAAACAACTCAACAGGTGAACAGAAATCAGCCACTCAGCAGTTTTTAGCGGCTTTCTCCACCTTTAAAAAACTGCATATTTACACAGAATTTGGCTGTAGAAGAGGCTTCAGAGTCGAGACAGATATTTGAAACTGGTTCAGTACGGAGCAGGACCCTTCCAGGGAGTGACTTTGTTTTGTCACTGACAGACTCAGACTGTTTCCACACGTCTGACAGCTTTACTGTAAAGAACGTCGCAGAGAGCAAACATCTTTCATTGTTGTCTCGCTCAAACCTCGTGATTGTTGGGTTGCTGCAGGAAGACTGAGAGCTGATGCTGTGGCGCGTCAGGCACAGAGAGCAGAGCTGAGTGTCGTCTCACAGGTCGTTCATTTAGACGATTTCAACAAAAACAGAAGCAACACATCAACTTTCATGAGACTTCCCCTTGAGTGGGACTCAGTCCTACAGGCTGACGAAGCTGAAGGTGAGGAGGACGTTTCTCTGTAGGGTCCTCTGATGCAGTCAGACACACAGAAGCGTCTGAGTCTGTCTGTGGCACGAACAGCAAGTGACATCACACCTGGAAGGAAAGTGGAAGGATGGCAGTGCAGCTGCCGGCTGCGGAGCTCTGTCCCATTCAACACACAGAAACGTTTGAGCAGAGCTACGAGCTCACCTGACACGGACATAAACACACAGCATGAGAACAACAGCATCAGGTAAGTCTGAACTGTACAAGGTCGTTAAAGGTCATTTCACCTCAGAGGAGAAGCGTCGCAGGTCTGAAGAAACTTCTCAACATCAGCACTCGCCCTGTGATCCCATTTACCAACAGACAGTTTTCACAGAAGCTTCGTCTCATTTTAGAGGAACAGCATGTGAGCTCCAACCAAACATCAACCTCAAACTCAGGCTGGATCTTTTCGACTGAATCCTGTCATGAATACGGTCTGAACGTTCATTCTGAATTCTTCCCATCAGTCTAAAGCTTCAGACGCAGACTTCAGGCTGAACTGTGCAAAACGTTGAAACTCTGTCAGCCCTCTGTCACACTGCGCCATCGAGAAAAATGACACTGCTCCATAAACAACCCTGGAAAGACACCAGATCTGATCGCCATGGACACTGAAGTCAAAGTTCAGCACAAAGGCGTTTGCAGCATGTGGGAGGAGCCTTCAGGCCTTTCTAACACAAGGTCACAGTTCGGGTCGGTTCAGGAAAACATTAAAGGTCGTGCCAAAATAAGGAACCTGAGTCCTGGATCAAAGACCTGCGTTTGACGCATCCATCCGAATCCTCCTCGTCCCAACAACACCTGTCACTCAGTGCGCTGGCTCACCTGACTGTCTGCAGGTTTTCTGGCAGACAGACAGAAAACAAGCTCCTCCCACATGTCGCACAGGATGTAAACGCGATGACCCGTCCAGAGACCTGATGACCTTTGATCTCTGAGAGTAAGAGTGACAAACAGAAAGTAAAGCACTGTTGGCTCGTTGATCCGAGGAGGGAATGATCAGTGTGTTTCAGAGCTGAGAGGAATTGAACCTGTGGCCTTTGAGTAACGAGGCTGTCTCTGCTGACTCACCTGGACACCATCACCACGGTAACACTACAGGAAGGCTGCAATTAACCACTGTTACTGCCGTTCACTTGATTTGTAAAAAATGATGACAAATACCTTCATCACACCAACACTCGCCTGCGATCTGAACACATCATGACGATGACACGTCTGCTCAGAGCGTCACGTGATGTCACATGACCAGTAGGAAGGTTTCGTTTGTCCCAACTGCGCAGAGCGGAACATCTGCCAGCTGTTTCCATCCAGCTGCTTCTTCGTAAAAGTGTTTCCTTAGAAGCTGCTCTGTGAAAACTGGAATGATGACATCACAAATCATGTGACTCATCTCCTCCACAGGAGACAGCAAACATCAGCTGTGTGTGGAGGATGAGGAAGCTGTGACCTTCCTCATATTCCTGCCGTGTCTTCTTCTTCTGTTGGTATATGGCACTGAACGGACAGTTAGTGCCACCTGCTGATTATCTCCATCAACCAATGAACTCCTTTTCACACAGTAACTGTAGATGATGGACACATGTTGTGTTTCATTTGGATGATTTTCTTGAACGTCAGTTTTTGTGCTAAATGTGGAAACCTCACTGATCAAACAGTCTGAACTCCTGAAGGCACACGAGGATTTAAAACCAAACTTCACTGCAACTTTGATTCAGGATTGCTGTGATCACAGCGTGATCAGCCCCTTTAACAAAAAGGTCTCAGATAGTTAATAACCACATCAGCCTGTGAGGGCAAAAAACTGGAAGCTTTAATGACAATCTCAGATGGTCACAGCTGCCCCGACCAGTGACAGCGCAGCCACGAGGCATGTCGGGTCATTTCCATGCCAGCATGTGGAAACACAACCAAGACTTAAAAACACCAGACCTCCCCTTTAAGACAGACTGAACCTTAAACACCTTCAGGAAATCCAGGAAATGGTTTGGGGCTGGCTGGAGGACGTCCTTTAAAGTCTTTGATCAGGTCACGAGAAACAATAAAGTTCAATCACTGGTTTTTCCATCAGTGATTGAGGAGGAGACTTTCACGTTCCTCTTTGTGTTGGCTCTGATGATATGGCCATGATACAAATGTTATGAAGCTTCTTAACATTTAATACCTCACTATGAGGTGTGATGGGCATTTGTCATTATTTTCAATTTGTCGATGGCTGAAGCATTATTAGTGAGAGAAGCAGTTAGCTGCAGCCTCAGCTGACAGTGAAGAAGCTGAATGTTGGAGAGAAACTAAAGGCACAGCTGACTGAACTCTGACCGACGCTCGTCCTTCAAAACAAATCAAACTGCACGAAAAAAAAGTCAAATAAATAAGAACAAAGTAAAAGGAAGAGTCGGTCCTGTTTATTCTAACTTTGTTCATGTCGCTGCAGGATACTTCCTGTCCGTTAAGACAATTTGGTCTGGAACAGATGGCCCCACTGAAAAGAGAACATTGTCACAGAAATGTCAAAGTGAAGCCACTGCTTTGTTTGGAAGGAACGGCTCGTCGGGCCTCGACCAGCAGCGTTTGATGACAGCATCAAAGTGACGGATGCTGCAGGTTTTTACACTCACTGTTGTAAGTTCTGTCTCAGTTTTTGTCTCTCCAGCTGTGCAGCAGCAACAGGATTTGGCAGCTGGTAGATTCTGGTTCTGGGAGGGGGTGGGAGGTTTAGGGAGGGGGCGTGGTCCTGCAGGGTCACCAGTAGAAAGAGCGAGACAGGAAGTTGGTGGCAGCGCCCAGCCAGCTGGTCCCGTCCTGGCTGGATCCCACTCGGCTCACCGCCTTGTCGGGCTCCTGAGATGGACTCTCATCCTCTGGTAGGTAGTCCGGCAGGTCCACGTTCTGCTCCACCTCCACGGAACCGTCCACCGCCAACGGGATCAAAACCTGAAGACAAAACTTTATGTTGGACTTGCAGAAATACTATGATACGGTGATGCCTGTTAAATCCTCACGTGGACCGGACACGAACCCAATTTAGAACTATTGCTTATGGAGTCCCTCAGGGAGGTGTTTTTGGTCCCTTTTCATTTTCACTACAGTGCACACAGCCAGCTGTCTGGTCTGCATAGAACGGTCTTTTTTAGGTCTTTTGTTTAAAACCTAAAACTGCCAAATATTTGATGAAATAACTTTTCAGAGCCTTGCAGCTGATTCAAGAGCCCTCAGCTGATCATTGTTTTCCTTTATCAGCCCTTTCAGAGAGAATTTTCCTGCTATTTGAACTTTATGACCTGCTGAAGTGATTTCAGTAAAATAAATCCACAGACTCAAACTGACCTCTTCTCCATTTTCTCCTTTCACCACCTGCTGAGCCTTCATCACCTGAGTGGACGCGATCGCAGACGCCAGAGCCTGAAAAGAAAAACGCCTCATTTAAATGAAGTCTGAATTCAACTTTCAGCTGCTGTTGACGTTGACTGTTGTTGTAGTTGACGTTATAACAGATCATAAAGTTGCTGTGTAATCACATCTGGCTGTCAGTAAACATGTCAGTTACCATAAACAACATGTTTTTATTTGGATCACATGATCTTACATCACAAACACTTGTTGCCATGTGACGTTCAGGTCTTGTTTTCAAGAGAACTTTCTGCAGGTCAGAGTGGAGATGAAGAGTTGGACGTAAAGCATGGACTCACCTCGGCTTTCAGGTCTGATCGGATTCGGACGATGCATCTCTTCACGGTCATCTGGAAGGTGAAGCTGATCACTCCTCTGATCTTCAGCAGAGCCTCCTCACACAGACTCCTCCGACTCTGACAGGAGGAGACAGATCATGATGTTTCACGTCTGGGTCACATGTTTCAATGTTATAATGCAGATCATCGTCCTGCAGCTTGACACCACCTGCTGGTGAACTGGAGTGAACACAGTGATGGACTGAACATCCTCGTGTGTTGTGGACAGATGCAGTCTGAAGGTCTTGCACTGCAGACTGTTTGAAATACAAGATGATCTCAAAACTTCACAGATGGATGACATCATTTTAACCCTGTTCAAGCTGCAGGACCTGCTCTGTTAAACACATTCATCATATCTGAAGGTTTCCCCAGTGTCAAAGTAACCCAGTGTTATTTGTGTGATCATCCACGGAAATGCTGCGGACAGGAGCTGCTCACAGCTCGTCCGCACACAGAGCGGAAACAGCAGCCGCCTGCAGCTGATTCACATCAGCACATCTTTTCACAGGCTGCTCCTTCCTGCTGGTGTAAAGCTTCTGGTCATGTTAGCATGTTAGCATTGGTCAGATTAGAAACAACATCTCTGACAGTTTAAAATACATGAACATCAGTCCTGTCACAGCAGCTACAGTAACAGAAGACAGAACAGACATTTAGAGCAGCCTGGACTTTGTCTCTACAGTGCAGAGCTTTCAATCTGAAACACAGCGTCTCTGACTGAGTCTAACACTTCTGCTTTCACTGCTTTTAACTTCTTTTATTTTTCAGCCTGGAACTTTGACACAGTGAAACACTCATGATGATGGATGAATGATGTCATCGTCCAGGGCTTCCTGCTCACCGGGTCGTCCAGTCCATCGATGTGGAGGATGACAGTCTTGGCTCTCTTGTTGCTGGAGCCAAGGAAGAACTGGGCTTTACGGCGGCCGCTGACCGCCTCCTCAGCCGGCGCAGACTCAGCGCTGCTGGATGCCTGCAGGAGCTCATAGATTTCAGACGCCAGCAGCTTCGTCTCCCCAGGGGTGGTGGATCTGGCCGACAGAACAAGGTGGAAGTCAGAATAAATCCACTGAGTGCAGCAGCTGGCCTCCATGAGGACTTCTGTGATTGAGTCAGAGCTGAAAGTCAGTGAGTCTTCAGAGTGACAGACTTGCAGAAAAACACTTGAAAGGGTTTGTGTGTGTTTACCTGATGGAGACCTGCAAGTGATTAAATGGTTTCAGTCACATTACTTCACGATGCAGCGTGCAGACCCTCAGCTTTTACCTTCCCTGAACATTAGCTGAAACACACGACAGGATGTGCACGGAACATGTCGCAGCATCTTAGCACTTTCACAGCTGAAGCTTTGCAGTGTTTTCATTTTTTGTCTTTCTCTTGTCAGTGTGTGCAGTTTCATCTCCAACTAAAACACACAGACCTCCCTGCTTCTGTTCAGAGGAAACAAATCAAACAAGACCTATCCTAAAACTGAAAAGTAAAATCAAGTGCTGCCTCAGAACTGATTCAGACGTCCGAGGACACAACAGCAGGACATCAGTCAGGCTCTCACTGTTTCCTGATCGGATTTTTCTTTGGGTTCCAAAACTGTGATGAGCATTCAGCACCAATCTTTGACACTTTCAGGGCCGAAGCATTCATGAAAAACACCACCATCACTCAATAATGACGATAACAGTTACAGCCATTACTCAGTCTTTAATGACAACATTAAACAAAAAGTCCGATTACACTTAGGGCTGGACACTTAAACAGTTTCAATTTCAATGATGATTAACTGAGAGAAACGATCATGTGCTGCATGATGACTCTACCAGTTTCTGGCATTCTGTCTCTGTGTTAAAAAAATCGGGACTACAATATCACTAAAATAATTGTGATCATTATTTTTGCCATAATCGTCCAGCCTTAATTACACTGTTGCACTGAATGTGTCTCAGTAATTGAACTTCAGAGACTCACTTCTGCACGACGTTCTGGAGGCTCAGCATCATCCCCAGCTCACCCTTCAGCTTCTCCTGGTTGGCACGACATTCTGCCAGGTAACGAATCGCCTGGAAACAACCAATCACAGTTAGCCTGATGACAGCAGGAGGACACGGAGAACCTGGGCCAACCTGAATCTGCACTACGAAGCAGTTATCAAGCTAACTTCAGGTTTTGCTCTGGGGTTTCAGTCCTATGAAGGTGGATAACTTGTTACCGAGGTACATCACAGCAGGAAGTCATGCTGAACGCCTAACCTGCTCCTGAACAGGTATGATTGAGGTAAGAGATTAACTTGTATAAACTCATGACCTACAAACCAATCAGATCAATGAGTTCTCTTGTAAAATGACATCACCGTTCATAAAAGATAATGTGGAACTCAAAGCGTGGATCATGAGAGAGTCAAAAGAGGGAGGGAAACGAGAGGGAAAGTGTGTTCACAGACCGACCAACCTCTTGGTTTGGGCATCTGGTGAGGATGCCTCCTGGTCACCTCCATGTGGAGGTGTTCCAGGGACATCCAGCCAGAAGGAGGCCCCAAAGCAGAGCCGGGCCACGGGGAGAGATTATATCTCTGCACTGGGAACGCCTCGGAATCCCCCAGTCAGAGCTGGATGAAGTGATCAGGGAAAAAGAAGTCTGACGCCCCCTGCTGGAAGTGCTGCCTCTGTGACCTGACCATGGATAAGTGGTCATTGATGGATGATGGATGGATGATGGATGGATGGATGGATGAATGATGGATGGATGATGGATGGATGAATGATGAATGGATGAATGACGGATGGATGGTTGATGGATGGATCAATGATGGATGGATGAATGACGGATGGATGATGGATGGATGTATGACGGATGGATGATGAATGGATGAATGAAGGATGGATGTTTGATTGATGGATGGATGAGGG
>JAPZDX010000004.1:25488414-25499179 GCA_029783625.1 Naso annulatus | reverse complement strand
GTGCCTTTATATACAGGACAGCTGAAGAATGAACAGGAAACGGGGGGGGGGGGGGTGTTAACATGCAGCAAAGGGCCACAGGTGGAATCGAACCCAGGTCCGCTGCGCGAGGACAGAGCCTCTGTATATGGGGCGCCCCATGGAGGACACTTTTGACAACATGGTTACATCACTCTTTCAAATCAGACATGTAGTTATTTGGCATGTGTTTTGTTTTTGTTTACTGACTTGAAGCTCACAGCTGTGATGGAGCTCAGGCTGCTTCATCACAAACGAGTCTGCTGCATAAACCGGAAACACGCCACAAACTGCTCACAGACAGACGTCACGCTCCAGCTGCTGTGTGATGCTGCAGGTGTTTCATTCAAAGGTGACAACAGGACGGATGTTTCTGTGAGAATAAAAAACATTCAGTGACACCTGAAATCTGACAGGTTTCACACCTGCATGACTCACATTAATATCTGTATTTTGATGCAAGTATTACTGATACTATAGAAGAGAAACGGGGGGAAATACTGAAAGATTTTTTCTTTATGAACAAAGTAAATTATTGCACATTTAATTTACAGAAATAGTGCAAAAAACTTTGTGCAAACCAAAGGAACAAAAACAAAAAGATAAACATGTTCATAAAAAGTGCATTGATTCAAATGTTAATTTCAAATATGTAAAGAACAAGAAATGAAACAGACAAGAAACAACATAAAAGAAAAATTAAGTAAGCACAGTGGACAGACAGAAAAAAATACATTCATAGAAAAGCATAAAGCAAAAGAAATATTCTGACACTTGATGACTACGTTTACATATTCGAAACATAATGAGAAGTAAAATTTATTTAATCCCACCATTTTTCCATAATTCAGTTGATAATAACAAACTTCCTGTTCTCTGATTAATTTTCCTAAACTTGTCTAAATATTTACATCAAAAGTATAAATTCATTATTACATATTTATGTCAATCCACAATGAAGAAAACATTTTTCTTAATCATATTGATTAGTTATCTTTTGTATATTAGTGGGCTTTATATCATTTACATTACATGTATGTTCTGCACTAATAGACAGTGTTTGATTTTACATATAAAGTACAACGAATATTGTACAAACATTTTGCAGTAGGTTCTGTTTGATTCATACTCGCTGATTTCAGTTTGTTCATTCAACTGGAGAAAAAAACAAAACAAAAGCAGCAGCAGGGGGCGCCACCTGTGTTCTCAACCACAGGATGTAGTTCAGATTCACAGGAGGAGCAGCTCAGCTAATTAACATGATTTTAATATGATGTTTTTATGTCCACATGTTTGTGTTCAGAGGAAAACAAACTCACGTTAGTAAAAAAGTTTTTTTGTCTTTGACCAATGAGCTGTCAGCTCAGACACACACACACAGAGTCAGCAGCACCTGAACGCACCTGCTGTGATGATGGAGAGTCTGCGTTTCCTCTGTGAACCCAACAACAACAGTAACTAAGTACATTTACTCAAGTACTGAACTGAGAAACAAGTTTGAGGTGTTTGTGCTTTACCTGAGTATTTTAATGTGCAGCCTGACAGCTTTAGTTACTGTTATTTACAAATTCAGATTTTTGCAAGCAAAACGTCAGTCAAAGTTTTTCTGTAGCACTTTTCAAACAAATCAAAATCAATTCAAAGTTTTTTACAGTCAGACTGAAAAACAACAAACAACATAAGAAATAAAGCAAAAATGGACTCAGAGACCACTGCACACTGAGCAATGACTGGTTAAAAAATAAATAAAAACAATCAAACAAAAACAACCAAGCTACAAAAACAAAATAACAATAATAAACTACAGCAAATAAAAATGTACTTAGGGTTCAAGGGTATCTTGTTGAAATTTGTTGTACAGCCAGCAGAAAAAACACATACGGACCACAAACAACAATAAAATAAATACCACATCAAAATAAATATAAATACATCACAACGGATCATTGAAAAGGCCAGTGGCAGCAGGGACACGTGAGTCTTACGTCTGTTAGTTAGTATTAATAAAAACATTCAACAATAATAAAATTAAGTGATACAAAAATAAAAATATTTGATTTTTCTGAACACAGGCAATAAAAAATGCATAAACACTGAGAATAATTCAAAGGACACCGAAATTAATTATTTCTTTCAAAATCATGAACTCTTTGTTGTGGAGTCATTTTGTGTGGCAGCTTCTCTCACGTTTTCCTCTGAATGACGTGAATGTGTTCACGATCACGTGCAGCTCTGGACTGACGGTTGGACTGAAGGCGTCACTTTGGGCTCATCGTGATGACATTTCTCACTTTTTTCAGAGTTTTGACAAAGCAATCAATCGATGGATCGATGGAGAAAAGAATCTGCAGATTCATCCAGAAAGAAAAGAATCATCCGTCGCTGCTGTGACATGAACGCAGGAGTCACAATAATCTGAGATCACAGAGGACAGAAGAAGAGACACGGAGGACGTCTGACTCACCTGAGGTCACATGATCAACACAGATCAATGCAGCACTTTTACTGCAGTATTTCCACTGTGTAAAGTACTTTCACTGCAGTAAAGGGTGTGAACGTGTGGTAATGAATGTGCAAACACTGAAAACAGTGAAACAGATAACTGACCTCTGTGGAGCTTTGTGAATGTTTAAACCTGTTTGAAGAAGATCATCATCACACTCTTCATCGGTGTCACTCTGTCTGTCACCAACAGGTTCATGCTGAGCCTTTCAAATGTGTGTGTGTGTGTGTGTGTGTCCCCTGATGGCTCAGAAGATCTCATCAGAGCTCGACTGTGTGTTAAGGAACAAACACTGATGCTGTTTCACGTCAGGTCCAAAGATCCACAACAAAACTCCCCGTCACTCATCCTGAGTTGATCAGAGACAAACAGAGAAAACACCTTCACTTTGTTTGCTGTCAGAGATCCTTAAAAAAATGAAAAAGCCCGTAAGAAACCTGAATCCAGCTGTTTTTTCTCGTCATATTACAAGATTTCAGAGTTCTGACGAGTCAAACGAATCCAACAGTTCATCAAGTTTGACAGATTAAACACAAAAGAATCACAGGTTTTGAGTAGCAGATGTTTGTTTTCTGTGTTTATCTCTTGAATTGTTTACAGGTGATGCTGCTGTAGAGATGCTGTCTGTACGGAGGCTGATTTCTGCCAAGAGAGTAAAATAATAATAAGATGGCCTGATGAACATTTCACATGGTTCATCAAAAGTATGAGACGGTAAACAAAGTTTGACTTCTGAAGCCTGAGTGATGAGAAAGTCAGAGAAAAAATAATGTGTTAATTATGAACATCTGGGTATTTTATGGATTATGACTGTGAGAAGTCACATAATAATCATCAAAAGTCTTTAACGTGACGTCACTGAAAATCCTCTCTTAGTTTTCATTGAGAAGACAAGTTGTGGCTTTGTGTTAATTAGACTTCTTCATTAAATGTGAGTTAGCTCCAGTTTTCATCACATTGGAAATCAGAGTTAAGGGGTTTTTTTCCCGATAATTTCGGAAAAAAAAGAAATTGATTTGTCTTTATTGACCTTTGATTAATTTATTTGAGTTAAATATTGAGTCCTGTGTGGTTTCCATGGTGACCTGTGGCTCTTTGAATGTGACTGATTGATTGATTTGACTTTATTTACGTGTCATGCACTAAAGTGCCCAACCCACGTGGCTTCATAAGACACCAACAGTACAGCTGCAGTGATCAGAATTTGTTACAAAACATTGCAGAGTTGCATTGTCCCTTTTCTGCTCCATCCTAAACATCATATTCCACCGTTTTTCCCAGGCTTTGCAAATAAAGTCCGCTACAGAGAAGGTTCCACTTCTAAAGCATGACTCCAGTTTTTCACAATCATCCAACCAGAAGAAGTCAGCAATGACAGAGGACGTGTTAATGAAAAGGACACTCCTGACACCATCATAGACGGGACAATGAAACCAAACATGAATCTCATTTTCAATCTTGCCTAAATCGCAAAAGAAACAAACTCTGTCCTCCTCTGGAGTGACGTTAAACCTGCCGGTCTCTGAAGCTGTCGGTAATGTTCCTGAACGTAACTGTGCACACAGTGATCTTTGTCTTTTCTTTCTTTATAACACAGCAGGTTCTTCGTTTTCTTAGTTTTACACCATATTTCTACAGACCATTTTTCTCTGTACATAACAAAAATAATCCTCCTGATCTTCTTAATATCACAGACTAACTCATTGTGAAAAATAAATTACATATTATTCAAATAAAATACAGATTTCAATTCACTGGCCCAAGGAGGACAATGAAGAGTATATATCTTTTTTTGTAAGTCTTCACCAGTTTGTTCCAAAGTCTGATCATTTCACATTTATGTCTGATAGTTGGAGGCTCCCATCCCACATCTCCACTCACAGCCAGAGTTGATGTAAATTTATGGACTCTTAAGAAGGACCTTATGGCTCTGTAATGCACAGAATTACAACTTGTATGTTCCTGAAACCCCCAAACACCAGAGGCATGGCCAGACACTGGACACACACATGAGTTATAAATTATATATACATAAATCCCAGTTTACGTGGATGTTTCACTTTGTTCACAACAGATCCAAGAGCTCGACCGGCCGACTGAGCTAACACACCCACGGCTTCAGTCATGTGTTCATCTGACATCAAGCCAAGATGTTTGTATTCATCAGTGTATGGTGGCACGATCGACCCTAAATTAAAAACAACTGAGCCTCTGATTAGTGATCTGTGTCTAAAATGAACTATTTCAGTTTTACCTTGATTAATCACTAGTCTCCATGTCCAGCTCAACTCTGCCACAATGTTCATTACCTGCAGATCTTCTTCATGTTCACCGAGTAAAACTACATCATCCGCATATAATAATATTCCAACAATCTGGTCATTTACTTTAACTCCTAAATTTAAGGCTTTAATCTGAGGAGCTAAATCATTAATATAAATGGAAAATAATGTAGAGACAGAACATCACCTTGCTTCACACCAAACAGCTGAGAGAACCACCCA
The DNA here is from genome assembly GCA_029783625.1 of Naso annulatus. NCBI lineage: Eukaryota > Metazoa > Chordata > Actinopteri > Acanthuriformes > Acanthuridae > Naso > Naso annulatus. The sequence continues at coordinate 25,494,154 of JAPZDX010000004.1, read as the reverse complement.
GCTGTGCACTCATTCACCTGAACACAGGTGACAGGTGCTTGGCAAAATAAAACTTTCCATTAATACCAGATTTTAACAACCTATACTGCAAAAGATCCCTATTTACCGAGTCAAACGCCTTCTTGACTTCTTAACTTCTTCTCATCAACAGAACAAACAAATGTTGACCTTAATTCCAGCAGGTATGGTTGAGGTGACGACATACACACGATCAATACAAGCTCTGCTTTTTCTAAATCCATTTTGCTCTTCAACTAGCAAACCTGTTCTCTCAAGATGGTCAACAAGCCTGCAGTTTAACAATGATGAAGACCATTTACACACACAGCTAACAGACTTAGACCCCTGAGCGGCATCCTGGGATTTGGGGACAGGTTTAGTAACGGTCTTGTGCCTTTTTCAAAACAAGACTGACAAAAATTAAACAATAAACTAAACAACTGATTTCAACATTTCATCAAATCCACTGGCCTTTTTCGGTTTGCTTTTATGTATTATATTTTCTACCTCTTCACAGGAAAAATCTGCATTTGAAAACATATTAGCACTGTCACAATCAGCTGTCATTTCAGATTCCATAATCTCTTTCAGTTGAATCATTTCCCTCAAGAAGGCATCATCAAAAGAACCGCTGCACACAGAAAACACATTTGCAAAGTCTTTCTCCCTGTTATCTAACAAGTCTCTACGACCGAACTGCATTCCCCACTTTCGAGTATTATTTCCACGGGAATTACCCTGAACTTTCTAGGGCCTAATTTATTTATTCCACTCCAGAACTGTTGGGAATTATGGCTTTGCATTTTTTTCCCCGTTGTCCTCAGAATATTCCACAATGGCTGTAATTCTGGATTCCAGTGTGGTTCTGGGGACCTTCCAGATCCTCTGTGACCGTCAGGTTTCCTCTTCACACATTTGTTCAATCCTGTGTACATGCTACCACACAGACCATCAGCCCAGTGAGGTCCCACCGGATGTTGTCACATTGACTGGAGGAGTAAAACGCGTCGGGGCCTTGGTAATGTAGCTCAGACTGTCTCAGTGGATCTATATGATACATGCGAGTCTTCCTTTATAAAATGAGCTTTCATTTGCATTCTTAACATCAGTAGATGGTCGTTTAATTTACACCTGCTCCCCTGTTACAAGAGGCCGTGAGTCCGGCTGATACACACATGACTGACACTTGTGTGGCTGGAGTTTAGTGGGAGTTGACGCGGAAGTGGCCGCGCTGTCCCCTGCGCCGCAGACATGCGCAGTAGCGGACTGGGTGTAGTCTGCTCTCTCGTCTTTTCCTGCTGGAGTTGGTGCATGGCGGCGGACACAAAGAGCTGAGGCCGAGCGCAGACCCTCACACACAGGACAGCCGGGACACGAGCTCAGGACGCGGCCCGGAGCGAAGACAATCTGCCGCTGCGGAAAGCTGCCGCATGTTTCCACTTGACGGTCGAAGCTGTTTCCTCAGGAATCTGTCGGTAACCGGAGAGTTGCCGTAAACTTCGGACAAGTTCAGGGAGAGTTGGTGTCGGAGCCGCGTAGAGTTTTCCTGGTCGAGAAGGAGGACGGACAGGACTGAAAATGCAAAGTTTGATCCGGGCTCTGCTCGCCTGGAGCTGGCTGGCGGTGTGTGTCCGCGCCGCCATGGATGAGTGTTCGGACGAGCGCGGCGCGGCGCAGCGCTGCATGCCCGAGTTCGTTAACGCCGCTTTTAACGTCACCGTGGTGGCGACCAACACCTGCGGCTCTCCGCCCGAGGAGTACTGCGTGCAGACCGGCGCCACCGGCGTCACCAAGTCCTGCCACATCTGCGACGCCCGGGACCCCCGGAACCACCACAGCGCCGTGTACCTGACCGACTACAACAACCAGCAGGAGACCACCTGGTGGCAGAGCCAGACCATGCTGGCGGGCATCCAGTACCCGAACTCCATCAACCTCACCCTGCACCTCGGTAAGAGCCCCGGTCACATCCGCGCGACTAACCCGCAGTCCGCGTTTTCCTGCGCGCGGGTTCACACAGATTCACACGAACACGCAGATTTTCTTCACTTTGTGTCTGTTCGTCTCGACTGGGCGAACACGTCAAACTAACAAAGTTCGTGTCAGGAGTGAGTTGTGGTCTCTCGCGGCAGGTCGCGCTCACGCGCAGGTGAAATCACAGACGTGATGCTGGACGTGACTGTGATGTCAGCGCCCGTTACTTAACGGAGACGGAAACGGCGCGACGCTGACGTTTGTTTCGTTTCTCTCCTGAAAGAAAAAGTTTGTCTGCGCAGTTTTTGTGTTTTTTTTAAATCACAGTTTGAGCTGATTCAGTGACGTAACCTGTAACTTGGAAACTTAGGAAATGAGGAATTTTTGCTGCCGGCAGTTCAGCGTGAAGGGCAAAGTTTTCATTGTTGGGGGAGGGGTGTGTGTGTGTGTGTGTGTGTGTGTGTGTGTGTGTGTGTGTGTGTGTGTGTGTGTGTGTGTGTGTGTGTGTGTGTGTTTGGGGGACAGACCGTTCACACTGTGAGCTGCTGTTCTCTCCACAAACAGTCAGAGGTGTGAAGTTAGCAGCCTGGTGTCCTGACGGCCCCTAAACGCATCAGCATCAGTTGTTGGGGACGGAGTGTCCACTGAGGACAGCTGCTGTCCTCAGTTGGAACAGGATAAACTGAGCGTGAGAGCTCTTTAGCCTGGAAACACTTTGACAAAACCCGAGAGGAGTTTCTCACACACGATGATTATTTCAGACCGCGTGCTAACACTGGAATGACCACCAAGAGAAGAACAAACCAGTTTTCAGTCATGGGTCATAAGTCAGGCGGCGTGGAGCTCAGATCCATCAGAGAGGGACAGATGGACTCAGAGTGACGCAGTGACGTCAGCGGTACAGCAGGCGGGGGGTTAGAAGGCTGGTTAGCGTGGTTAGAAACAGGATGGTGAGGCGGTGTGCTTGTTTGGGTTAGCCAATCAAATTCCTCCTAAAGTTACGCTCTGCTTCTACTTCCTGTTTGAAGCCGTTGCCCCTGGAAACACGTCACCTCTGGGCAGGTAGATGGTGAGGGAACGCGGCTTCAGGACGTCTGTGAATGGAGCGTACCGTATCGTTCTTGTATCGTAAAATGCATCGTACCGTTGGTCAAACGGATCGTTACGCTCCTACTACACGCTGCGATTTTTGGGCCGTCTCAGACGAAACGCAACATGGCGATGTCTTCAGGCGTGGCTCTTAACGGTGAAAGAGGGTCACAGACGGCTTGAGACGAACTTCTGTCCGTGTCAGACATTTAAGATGTCACAGTGTGAGAACTGCTGCGACCCCCGTCTGCCAACCAACCAATGAAAATGCAGCGCTGAGCCATGTGACGCCCACACCTAACCCAAACACACAGAGAGGGTTAGCATGCTAACTGATACTCGCATCAGGCTCTCTTTACAAAACTGACACGAAAGGTGGCGTCTTCTCCATTGCCACGCCCATGTCCACAGCCTCCTCCTCTTCCTCTTCTCTTCCTCTTCTCTTCCTCTTCCTCAGAGGTTATTTCTCACTCATAAATGCTGCTGCCGCCGGGCTCACTTCTCAATGAGCTTCCTGTTTTTATCTGCCAAGATGGTGGCATACATCTGATGCGGCGCACGCTAAAGACATTTCATTGGCTGTTGTCACGGCCTGTGATTCAGGAAGTGTTACCATGGCTGCACACATTCAGTTTGAAAAACTGACCTAAAACAAGAACAACTCCGGCTGAGTTTTGTCTTTCATTCTTTTCTGTCGCAGTAAGCTGAGTGTCTCTGACGTTTGGCCTGTAAACATGAACTCTGGGACGCTGTGGGCATTTTTTTTCTTAAAAAGCCAACATCCAATCAGAGAAGCCGTACTGTCAGCGGTAGTCTTGGTTTTCACGGAGCTGCGACTCAGCCTTTTAAAAATACCTGTCTATTTCTGCAGCCTCCCTGCAGCTCCTCTGTTTTTATCAGCTCGACATTCCTGAGCGGTTCAGTCATGCTGCTGCTTGGAGCCGAGCTCGTCTCCGTGGCCTCAGGTGCTCGGCTCTGATTAGAGCTGCTGTGGGCTCAGCAGCTCATTTTCAAATGGAAATGTGTTTAATTACACGCTGACTTGTCTCTGCTCCAGGCTGTGTTTTCATTGTCAGGCGGCTGCTCGCCTCATAATTAGAGCTCAGACTTTGTTCTGCTGCAGATAACCTGCGAGTGTTCATCTCACATGTGTGATCTCAGGAATGTGTAAAGTCACAGCGCCGGAAAGATCCGATCTTCTTCTCTTCCGCGGCTCTTAAAGCTGCAGCGACGCGCTCTTTTGTAAAAAAGTGCGGCTCGAACAGGAAGCGAGTGTCTGATCGCCACCTGCAGACTCTCCTCTGTGTGTTTGCAAACTGGAAGTCAAAGTCCAAGCCTGTTCTCTTGAAGCAGCACAGATTTCTGGGTAATGGAGGCTCAGGCTTCAGGTTCAGTCGCTGTGATTGTTGATTGTTTCTTTCAGTGATCGGTTACATGTTGGTCAGCTGGACAGGAAGTGGCTCAGTGACTGTTTGTTGAAAATTTCAGAGCTTGTGGAGTTTCGTGTTTGAATCGACGGTTTGTTTCCTGTGGAAGGTTCTTCCTGTTTACAAGATCCTGAATATTTACTTTTGTTCAGCTAAAATGATTTTAACAGGACATCGACAGCACATGCACACACACACACACACACACGTGCACGCACACACACACACGCATGCGCAGAATGAATGTGTGGAACTCGGGGGCTTCTTGTGAGTCTCTGCGTGTGGATGTGACGGCGAGGTTCAGGTCGAGGCTGTGACGCCGGCGGTTTAATCTCAGGAAATGCGATGTGTTTGTGGAGCTCAGCTCGCCTCATCTTTCTGTGCGCTTGAACTCTTTGATGCGGCAGGAAGGCGGCGTGTCGTGACTCGACTGCGCCTCTCTCAGACTGCAGAGTCGAGGCCGACATGAAAGCAGCAGATGAACAGAGAGGGGCCTCCTTCATTCATGTGCATCTAAGCAACACAGCTGAGAGCCACGAGGCGACGTGCTCGCAGATTCCCTCTGACTGCAGCGCGATGCCGCGTATCTGTGCTGACATCCACGTCTAGCTCTCGTGAAGCGCCGGTCACTGATGTGCAGAGCACTGGAAATGATTTCTGTGAGCCTGATGTGTTGCCGAGCGGCTGCAGTCAGGTGAGCGTCGGCTGATTCCACTAATGAACGTTTCAGTTCACTTTCAGGTGTTTGTGTTAATTACAGAGAGACTCGCCCAAACTCGAGGTTACTTTAAGATGAGTGTAACGTGAGAACAGCTGGGAGATCAGTGTGTGTTTGTGTGTACCTGAGAGCCTTTTTGAAGTTTGAACATGGAGGCAAAACATCCCTGATGTCTTCAGATGATAAAAACCTGAATCTTCAGCACTCACGTTTCACATCGACAGGCTGACCGTGACTGAAACTCTTCGCTTTTTCTCCAAACTTCATTCTCGTGTAACAAAGGTCACAGGCTGAAGTGAAGCGAGCGTGCAGAGTTAGAGGAGACTTCAGCGTGCTGCGGCGGTCCAACGGTTTCGTGTGTCCGTCTTTCATCAGCTGCAATAAGCCGTCAGCGGTTTGAGAGCGGCTCGTCCAGCTGTGCTGCTCTCATAGTTTCCCACGCTGAGCTCATTCCTCACACACCAAACAATGAGTCCAGACCAGATGACGGGGGGGGGGGGGGGGGGGGGGGGGGGGGGGGGGGGGGGGGGGG
>JAPZDX010000004.1:25448383-25461559 GCA_029783625.1 Naso annulatus | reverse complement strand
TTAATTCGCGGGTTTGGGAGTTATACCATGGTGCTAACCTCTGTTGTTTGATAATTTTCCTTTTCAGAGGGGCGACGATTTCAGATGTTATTAATCACCGCGTATCGAAATACAGGTGTTCTTCTTCAATGCCAATCTTTCAATTTAGATAAAAAGAAAACACACCACTCAAGCCAGTCAGAACTGAGTAGCTGATATGAATGACACTGATGTATCAGACAGTTGCTGTGCCCCTGAAAATGAACAATTTTGCAACAGGGGGGTCCCCACCAGAGGTTAACGCTGTCTGGGGTCATGGCGTGGCAAAGTTTGGGAACCCCTGGTTTAAACTAAACAAACCTGCCAATCAAAGCTGTGACATCAGCAACACTCACTCACATCTCGACACATCAGACTCATCCATAATCGGAAAAAAAGTTCACAGCCTGAAGCTGAAAAAACTTCATGATAACCTGCTGAGATATTGGAGAGCAGCTGAGAAGGGAATCATACGTCTCTGAGCCGTCATGGCCGAGATTTTTGTTTTTCAGAACATTTACAGACCATCAGTGCAATTGAGTCAACGGCAGAGGAACAAACCCAGATGTACCGTTTAACAGCAGCTGTTACTTTTCCTCAGCAAAGCACACGCACACACACACAGTGAGTACATGTGGTCAGTGGCTTTGTTTGGCTGTCAGCAGTTTCCAGTCAGTCGTGTCGTGCAGAATAAAGTGTGATGACGAGTTTTCTCGTCACACGTGAGACAAGCAGCGTCACATTAAGCTCATGGCCTCCCCGGCAGCTGTCGGTTCAAACCTCCGGCCACCTGAAGCTGGAGTCTCTGAGCAGGAAATGAGTTTTTCAGTTATGCTGAAGATGTCAAACATTCACCATGAAACAGCCAGTTTTTAGTTTTGCATCCTTGTTAGTAAATAAAATGAAGCATCTGGAATCAAAGAAGAGAAAAAAAACAAAGTTATTTTAAGGCAGAATGTGAGAGGAGAATCTCTACGTGTTCACAAGCTGCTGCTTTTCTTAAAGGGGTTTTCTTAATAATGTTGAAGGGTTCATGTTTGATTGGTTTGATAACTCAAAGATGGCAGGAGAGCCGCGGGTGAAGGAGGAAAACAGAGAGGATGAGATGGTGATGAAGCAGTAGAGGAGAAAGGACGTAATACTAACTTCAGGATGACAGGATGGCGAAGTGCTGCAGAGTCACACAGTGTGAGCTCTGACCCTCCGGCTGAAACACACAGGCAGCAGATTTCCTCAAGCAGCTGAGCACCGAGTGACGACAGCTCCTGTTTTAGACGAGGAAGGACAGAGACAAGTCTGGAGCTGCTCTGGTGATTGTTTTAACCTCTCTGTGTCCATCAGGTGCAAACTGGGTTACTTCAACCTGGACCCCAACAACCCTCAGGGCTGCACGCCGTGCTTCTGCTTCCAGCACTCGTCTGTGTGCGACAGCGCTGAAGGCTTCAGCGTCCACACCATCACCTCGTCCTTCTTCAGAGGTAACCCCACCTGCAGGCAAAACGCAGGGACAGAATACGTCTACAGTGGTGTGTATCGCTGTGGTGTAGTGCTGTAACATGAGTGTGTGTGTGTGTCAGGTGACGAGCAGTGGAGCGGTCAGCAGCGCGATGGCTCCAGTGTCTCCGTCCAGTGGTCTTCCAGCGGACAGGAAATTTCCCTCATCTCAGACGACTACTTCCCCATTTACTTTGTAGCTCCAGGTACGAGTGTTTCATCGGTTCAGAGAATGCGGGGCGGTTCTGTTCAGCTCTGTCATCTTTAGCAAAAAGGTCCCAGCTGAACAAAAATGAAATGAAACTGAATATGTGACCTGAGGAAAAATGTAGACCTTAAATCTGACTGAAAGAATGGATAAATAATGAAGAAATCAAGCCGATGAGCTGCAGGTTCGTTTGTAAGACAGGAAACAACGTGCCAGGCTGTGCTCTCACACCCACACGTGTTTCTCTCGTGTTTTTGTGCGTCACAGAGACGTTTCTGGGAAACCAGATGCTGAGTTACGGACAAAACCTGAGTCTGAGTTTCCGAGTCGACCGGCGGGATACTCGGCTGTCAGCGGAGGATCTGGTCTTGGAGGGGGCGGACCTGAGGGTGGCCGTCCCCCTCATCGCCCAGGGCAACGCCTACCCCAACGAAAACATGCAGACATACGTGTTCAGGTGAGACTCTGCAGCCTCGAAGCCTAGCATCATCGTCATCATCAGCATCATCATGGAGTCATCGCACTTTCTGAGCTGCTCTGCAGTCGTTTGTTAGGCGACGTCGATAACCTGTTGTTGTTGTTGACGACTTGTTGCTCTGGTTGTTCTTCAGGCTCCATGACAGCACTGACTACCCGTGGAGGCCGACCATCAGCCACGCCGACTTCCAGAAACTTCTCCACAACCTGACGGCCATCAAGATCCGCGGCACCTACAGCGAGAGGAGTAAGCAACGCAACAAAAATCACACACAAACACGACAAAACAACACAAACACAACAAAACAACACAAACACAACGAAACAACAAACACAACAAAACAACACAAACACGACAAAACAACACAAATGCAACAAAGCAACACAAACACAACGATACAACAAACACAACAAAATAACACAACACACAAACAAAACAACACACGCAATGAAACAACATACAAATGCAACAAAACAACACACAAACACAAGATGTTTTTCAGTGTCGATCATTTTTACTAATGGTTATATCTCCAGGTGCTGGTTACCTTGACGACGTCTCCTTGGTGACGGCAAGTCGGGGTCCAGGTGTTCCCGCCCGCTGGGTGGAGCGATGCACCTGTCCTCAGGGTTACCAGGGGCAACACTGTGAGCAGTGCACTCTGGGATATCGCCGTGCTCGTCCAGAGCTCGGAGCTTTCAGCTCCTGTGAGCCGTGCAACTGCAACGGACACAGCGATGCCTGCAACCCCGAGACAGGTAACACCGCTCACCGACCGCTCACCGACCGCTCACCGACCGCTCACCGACCGCTCACCGACCGCTCACTGACTGCTTTCGACCGCCTACCTGACTGTTGCACCTCCTGAGACTCTCGCCACCTAAACAAAGAACAAAGCTCAGATTCATCTGTCTGTCTTTCTGTCCATCAGGAGCGTGTGACTGTCAGGACAACACAGCTGGTTTGAGCTGTGAGCGCTGTAAAGACGGTTTCTATGGCGACGCCACCAGAGGGACGTCAGGTGACTGTCAGCCCTGTCCCTGTCCGGCTGGAGCCACCTGTGCTGTCGTCCCCAAAACCAGAGAGGTGGTGTGCACCAACTGTCCCGCAGGAACCACAGGTACACACAGCACACCTGCACAGGTCGGACAACAGAGAGAGACTCCTGAACAGGTTGAAACAGTCCGTCAGCTTTGTGCTGTTGTAACTCTGTTCAGGATTCAGTCTTTAGTTTGGAGACAAACACTGAAAAGTTTTGTCTCTCTGCTGTGAGATGATTGAAATGGTGGGAAAATGCTGCGTTCAGATCTGCAGCTCGAACTCGCTTCAGTGAGCAGTTTGATGTTTCAAAACTCGATGAAACAACCCGAGTGACTCGCTGCTGTTACTGTACAGCGGCAAACATCCATGACATGTGATCTGAGGTACAAACAGGTTGTGTTGTGTGACTGAATCACCTGTAGAGACTTCATATCATCTGTATAGTGTTGTGACGGTCCCTGTGGTGTGACGTCACCTGTCTGCAGGTAAGCGCTGCGAGCTCTGTGACGATGGCTTCTTCGGCGACCCTCTGGGTCAGAGCGGGCCGGTCCGAACCTGCCGCGCCTGCAAGTGCAGCGACAACATCGACCCCAACGCCGTCGGCAACTGCAACCGTGAGACTGGAGAGTGCCTTAAATGCATCTACAACACCGATGGCTTCTTCTGTGACCGCTGCAAGGAGGGTTTCTACGGCAACGCCCTGGCAACCAACCCCACCAACAAGTGCAAACGTAAGAGTGACGTCACTTCAGACACAACACACACGCACACATTTCACACATTTCTGTGAATGTGTCATTTATTCGAAAACGCTGCAGTTTGAAATTTTCAGTTCAGATGAAATTACTATGAAATGAACTCTGAGCTGTTGCTTAAACAGTTACCATGGTAACCTTTGATTACAGTTGTAGCAGCTGAATGAGATAAGCAGATTGTTTCAGTTTGACTCAGACGAGCTCACACTGTCCCTTCAAATGTTTCACATCTTTAATTCAGAGTTTATGCGTTTATTCCGTCTCGTTCATGGTACTCAGACTGTTTCCTGTTTTTTCTTCTATTCAAACTCCTCCAGCTGCTTTTCTTTTGAAGGCAGCAGAATCGCTTCTTTCAAAGCTAATGTTCCAGATCTTTCATGCACGAGTTGGTTCTTCATTTGAAGTCAATCATAGTGAGATTTTTTTTAACACTTTTGAATCTATTCTCACTCACTCAGCTGCTTCTTCATGCAAGGCTGAACCCGCTGTGCAGCGTCAACAATCCTGAAAATGTCAGAAATGATTGATGTGATTCATGTTTAAATCCAGCAGAGCAGTGTGGCGTCAGCTTTCCAACATCCTGCTTTCACACAGCACCTTCAGAAGAAGCTTCCTCTCAGCTCATCGCTTTTTGCTGATGGTGAACTTTGAAGACACACTGTTCAGTTTGAACTCAGTCCACCAGGCTCTGTCTAAATATACTGTTAAAAAAGGAAGGTATCCATGCTGGAAATACTGTTGATCTAATTACTGGGATCAATAAGTAAATCAGTGAGCAGGATTGTTGCATCAAAACGGGAATAAGTGCAGTGAGGAAATAATTCTAAAATGCTCACCGATGGAAGTGATGGAAAGTTTTAGTTGATGATCAGAAACTTTCACTTCTTAATTCTTCTTCCTGGAGTAAATTGTTTACATTTAGAGTATTTAAAGTTTGGTTATTTCTGCATTATTGTCTGTGTTTAATCAGCAGAGTTGCAGTTTTTTCATCATCACTGTTTGTGTCAGAAAATGTCTCCGCGTTCGTCAAGGACAAAAACATTTAGAAAAACTCTGAAGTGTCCTTCAGTTTCTGAGCAGCGTGATGTCTTTATGTTTTTATTCTGTCACATCACATGTTCATCATATTTCTGAATTAATAACTTGATGCTTCTGGTTTCAGTCTGACTCTTGTGCCGGTTCTCTCCTCCCCCTCCTCAGCCTGCTCCTGCTCTCCGTTGGGGACCGTGGGCCGACAGACAAGCTGCTCTCAGGTCACCGGTCAGTGTCAGTGTCTCCCCAACGTGGTCGAGCGTGACTGCAGTGCCTGCGAGCCCGGCTTCTTCAACCTGCAGAGCGGCAACGGATGCGAACGGTCAGCTCGTCCTGCGTCCATCCATCACAGCAGCATTCCCCGTTTTCTCACAAGTGTGGTTGTTTTTTATGACCTGCCTCAATGTTGCTCTCCACAGATGCAACTGTAATCCGATTGGCTCCACCAATGGTCAGTGTGACATCATCACAGGACAGTGCGAGTGTCAGCCCGGCATCACCGGCCTGCACTGCGAGCGCTGTGAGATCAACTTCTTTGGCTTCAGCTCGTCGGGATGCAAACGTAAGACAGTGACATGACAGTGCAGTGACTCAGCCGTGTGTCGAGTCGTGTGCAGAGTGTGTTCTGAGTGTGTCCCTCTGTGTGACCTGCAGCCTGCGACTGCGACCCTGAAGGCTCTCAGTCGGGTCAGTGCAAAGAGGATGGTCGCTGTGAGTGTCGGCCCGGCTTCGTTGGCGCTCGCTGTGACATGTGTGAGGAGAATTACTTCTACAACCGCTCAGCGCCGGGCTGTCAGCAGTGTCCTTCCTGCTACAGTCTGGTCCGAGACAAGGTGAGAACGCGAGGTGCCGATGGAAACAACAGAGACAGGAGGACAGACGAGGACAGACTCATATGTGTAGTTCATATGTGTAGTTCATCTGCACAAAGAGAAGTTTAAGTGTTGTTTCTCCCTCCAGGTAAACCAGCAGAGGCAGAAGCTTCACGACCTGCAGACGCTGATCGATAACCTCGGCTCGGGGCAGGACACCGTCAGCGACAAGGCCTTCGAGGATCGGCTGAAGGAGGCAGAGAGAGCCATCATGGAGCTGCTAGAGGAGGCTCAGACCAGTAAAGGTAACAAAGCGTTGGCTGGACTCAGCTCCACGTCAGAGTGTGAAGCTGCTGCCGTGACATGATTTATCTAACGTGTTCTGACCCTGCAGATGTAGACAGAGGTCTGCTGGATCGTCTGAACAACATCAACAACACTTTGACCACTCAGTGGAACCGACTGCAGAACATCCGCAACACGGTCGACGACACCGGCACGCAGGCAGATCGTGCCCGCAACCGAGTGCGAGACGCCGAGAGCCTGATTGACCGTGCCCGGCAGGAGCTGGACAAGGCCAAGGACGCCGTTGGCAAAGTGGTGAGTGATGTCACTGTTCTCAAGGCAACTATTACAGTAACACAGCCTGAGAGCTTTGTCAACAGAACTGATGTTGTCTGCAGGACATCAAACCCCCCAGCGGTGCCGGAGACCCCAACAACATGACGCTGCTGGCTGAGGAGGCTCGAATGTTGGCGGATAAGTAAGACAAACACTAGTGCAGCACTGCAGAGTCCTGCTGAAAAACAGTCTGAGAAAACATTTTGTGAAATGAGAAACTGCAGAAAAGTTTGTTCATTGAAACAATTTGCTGAAGAAGAGACAAAACGCTTTTCTTCACTGATCAGACGCTTCAGACAAAAGATGAATGTTGTTTAAACACAAGCGGCCACACATTTGAAAACTTTGGCTTCTTTTGTTCAGTTGATCAAAGCTTTCGTTTAAAAAAAAAAGCCTCTCATGTTCAGACATCACAGTGATGCATCTGTGCTTTTTTCAGGCACAAGATGGATGCCGACCAGATTGAGAAAATTGCCAAAGACGCCAACGACACGTCAACCAAAGCGTACAACCTGCTGTTGAAGACGCTGGATGGAGAGGGCAAAACAAGTGAAGAGATCGAAGAGCTCAACAGGAAGTACGTCACTCTAAGCTTCCTCCCTGACCTTCAAGACTCTTCGTCAGTAAGACACAAAGTGAACATAACTGTGTGAATGTAACACCTGCTCTGCCTGTTCAGGTACAACGAGGCGAAGGAGCTGGCCAAGAATCTGGAGAAACAGGCCAGCAAGGTTCAGGCAGAGGCTGAAGAAGCTGGAGACAAAGCTGTGAAGATCTTTGCCAACCTGACCAGCATCCCGTCGCTCGACACCAAGGCTCTGGAGGTGACACTCAAGCACCAATGAGACCAAAGTTCTCAGCTGACATGAAACGATTCTTCATGTTTGTATTGACCAGTTGCATAACTGCCATTCTTGGGGTTTTTAGGATGAAGCCAATAAGATCAAGAAGGAGGCGTCAGACCTCAACAAGCTGATTGATAAGACGGAGAAGGAGTACAATGATCTCAGAGACGACCTGAAGGGCAAAGAGCAGGAAGTCCGCAAACTGCTGGAGAAAGGCAAAAGTGAGCAGCAGGTACGTCGGCTGCAGCTGAGACTAAATCTGCTCCCAGAAAACTCCTTCAGGTTCACCCTGTTTATGAATGAGCTTCACAGGTGCTCAAGGCAGATGATTTTAACCTGCTGTTTCCTCTACTTTCAGTCTGTATGCTAAGCTGACTGCTAACATCAAAGAAATTTACAGTTCTCTGGCCAGGTAGAGGAAGCCTGGAGTAAGTGGCTCATTGAAAATAATTAAATCCATGACTTCACTTCCTGTTTGACAGACAGCAGATCAGCTGTTGGCTCGAGCCGATGCTGCTAAAGCTCTGGCTGAGGAGGCGGCAAAGAAGGGCCAGTCGACCTTCAGAGAGGCGGAGAGCATCCTGAACGACCTCAGAGGTACCTGAAGGACTCCCCGTCTGTCTGCCTGCCTGTCTGTCTGTCTGTCTGTCTGTCTGTTAAAAAAGCCAGATTCCTCTGTGGGCTCATCTGGATTTTTTTCTGTTTCATTTGTTGCTTCCTGCAGACTTCGACAAAAGAGTCAACGACAACAAGACGGCTGCTGAGGATGCCATGAAGAAGATTCCTGCCATCAATGCCACCATCATGGCTGCCAAGGAGAAGACAAAGCAGGCAGAGGCGGCACTCGGCAATGCGGCTGCTGATGCCAAAGAGGCTAAGAACAAGGCAGAGGAGGCTGAAAGGATCGCCGGCAACGTGCAGAAGGTACAGATGACCTGCGGTGTGCAGTGGACTGGAAATATGTTTATTAGGTCACAGATGATCCTTCTCACTGTCAATCAAACCTGTGCTAAGGGCTCAGCCAAGACCAAGGAGGACGCAGAGAAGGCCTTCCAGGACACCAGCAAGCTGGACAGCGAGGTCAGCGACATGATGGACCAGCTGAGCGCAGCTGAGCAAGAGCTGGCCAGGAAGAAGGCCGAGGCCGACCAGGACATGATGATGGCTGGAATGGTACGAACTGCCTCTGTGGTCTTTTAATCTGTAATCTGTAAAATAAGCTTATGTGTTGGATCAACATTGTTTACCGTCCCACAGGCGTCAGACAATGCAAAGGAGGCAGAGGACAACGCCCGCAAGGCCAAGAGTGCTGTGAAGACGGTTCTGAGCACCATCACCGCCCTGCTGGATCAGCTGGGTAAGACCACACAGCCTGAGTCTGACAGATTTTTGCAGCGGTGTGGGAGTCAAATGCAGATGAAGTCTTTGTCTTTGTCTCTAAAGTCTTTGTACTCCCTCATTTATGGCACTGGGTTCAGCTCTGCTCAGTCTGGTCGGCAGGTCAACTGACTGGTCACTGCAGTGTGATGTCATGCTGCTTTACTGTAAGGCTGAACTCAGACCAAGTCAGGTGGTCCACTGAGACGCTGCAGGGCTGACATGACAGGACCCAGTGTGTCCTCTGTTCCTCCCCCAGTCCACAGGGCGTGGTCGATCCCTGGAAGACAGCTTCTTTATGTGATTGGCAGCGTCACACTGTTTTGGCTGCAGCTCAGACCACCGCAGCCAAAACAGATGGCCTCTTTCAAATTGATGAGAATATGTTTAAGGTCTGTTTAGACTCTGAAGTCCCAATGTCTTGTTTGATTTTCTTCTTCGTCTCCTCTCCAGGAAACATTGACAAGGTGGACCTGAGCAAACTGAACCAGATCGACGAGTCCTTGAAGAGCGCCAAAAGCAAGATGGCCAACAGCGATCTGGACAGGAAGCTGGCGGAGCTGAACGACGTGGCAAAGACCCAGGAGGACATGATCAACGACTACGACCGGCAGATCCGCGAGATCCGCGCCGACATCGCCAACCTCAATGACATCAAGAGCACGTTACCTGACGGCTGCTTCAACACGCCGTCTCTGGAGAGGCCTTAACCTTGTCCCCTCCTCCTCCTCCGACACTCCCCCTCACACCTAACACTCTGGCTAACATGCCGACTTTTACCAAAACAGTTTTTTAAAGGTTTTTGTTTTCAGATTCTTGTCTTTGTTTTTCTTTTGAAAGAGAGAAGCCAATATTTCAAGCCGCGTTCACGGTTTTTAACACGAGAGAAGCAGCTTTTGTTTTTATTTCGTCTTTAGGTTGTTTTGGTTTTTTTTGCTTTTCGAGATGCAGTAACGTGGTTACGGCAGAAGGAACTCAGCGGCGAAGAGATGCCGTGCTGGGAGGTGGAAGAACCTCGGAGAAAAACCAGAACCACAAACCCGACGTGACTGCACCTGTTTCACCTCACAGGAAGTTCCTCACACTGTGAGGACGGTCTGCTTGTGTTTCTGCCGTCTGTGTCTCGCTGGCCATTACCCATCATGCCTGGGCACGCAGCAGCTACTTTAGAGTTTTACAGTTTCCTGCTAGCTGAATGTACGGCTACACACTGTCAGAACGCCGCCATCCTGACGTTCTTTTCTTTCTCATGTTTCCAGAAACCACACAGTGAAGGAATGCTCTCGTTTTCTCTCTTCTTCTCTCCCAAAGCGCAGCGTCTCCCACAAACAGAAGAGTTCTTCACTTCTTGTCTGCAGCAGTATTTACACCGGTGGGTTGTTGTAAAGCCACGCCCACTCTGCTGGTGCTTTGAAGCCTCTGAAGTCCAGAAAAATCTTGTTCTCATCTGATGTGTGTGTATGTGTGTTAAGATGTGTGTTATCTGGATCTGGATGTGTGTTATCTGGATCCCACAAGATGAAAATCTGTTTTTCCACTTCAGGGGCTCTGATGGTGCGTCTGTACACCAGTGCCGACATTTCTCACCGTGGTCAAACGCC
Organism: Naso annulatus; assembly: GCA_029783625.1. NCBI lineage: Eukaryota > Metazoa > Chordata > Actinopteri > Acanthuriformes > Acanthuridae > Naso > Naso annulatus. Next base: position 25,451,277 of record JAPZDX010000004.1, on the reverse strand, counting down.
GTTTCATGTTCTGATGTAACGACACAACAAGCTTTTAATCGTTCTTGTCTGTTGTTGTGCAGAAGCTGCTGCTTGTCTCTGGTCCTTACTGATCACCCATTAACACTTTTCTTCCAGGCTCAATCCAACACTATGCAACTTTGTACATTTTGCGTAGCGAGAATTTTATCTGATACACTGGTGCTAATAATTATTTCAAATGTTATATTTTTGTGTGAATGTTTTTTTATTCTGACATAGAGTGAGGAATTTGTTATTTGTGTAAATATATGCTAAAATGATTCAGGACTGGCTGGTTTTAAGAAATCAAACTCCAACATGCAAACAGCCACATAAAGTTCTATCACAATCAATCAACTGAAACCTCCAGCTTAAATATATATAAATATCTATGATAACGTCTGTGGTATGTTATTATTATAATATGCTTGCTTGTATACAAGGCTCAGTGTTGCTGCCTCACAGCAACGCCGATATTTCATTTGTGTTTTATTGATTCTGTGTCACTTTTCACACGTTAATTCAACCTAACTGAATTTTTTTGTTTAGTGTCTCTGAGCTTTACCCTTTTTTTCCAATCAGGTCGTGTTTTAAAGGCGTCACGGGGCCTTTCACTCAATTTACTCACTCGACTTCATGGAGATGAGAAGCTCAGTCACTCGTTGCTACGGTAGTTCATTAGTGTTTTGTGCCTTAATCTGAAGTTGGTTGTAATCACAGACCCGACGAGGGCGGCCATGTTTTTATCACAGAGACTTCCTTGTCGTTGCCCCTCACACGTCTCCTCACGTCGGTACTGAAGCAGGGTGTGTGTTGTTGATCAGGTCCTGAACAGAGAAAAACTCAAAAAATAAAACAGATTGTAATTCAGCAAGTAACCAAACAGCCAAACACTCCCAGAGTTTCAGGTCTCTGTAGTTGGAAAATGCGGCAGCTTCGGCAGATAAACATGAGCTCTGCAGGTAAAACATGAGGACGGATGTTTTATCTGAGTGTTGATGTCCGTCTGCGCTGACAGCCACCAGCCGGACTTGTTTTCTTCTTGCTGTTATTTTTCTCCCTCCATGCAGACAGCCGCTCTGCAGGCTGTGCAGCACGTGCACACGTGATGTATAAACAGTATTTTAAGTTATAATGTACCAGTTATTTGTATTGTAACCCTGTCGTCTTAGGTGGAGACGCGCGTGCCGCTCAGCCTGCAGGTCTCAGCTGTGTTTGTTCTCATTGTGTCATGTTTCCAGCCCTGTGAGGACCTGATGACCCTGTCTGTTCCCCTGTGCCTGTAAATCCAATCTTAACATTTGAATAATAAAAAACTACTACAGGAGCCAGTTTGTCATATGGAAGCTGTTTTCACACCACATCCCCACAGACTCATTCACAAGCAGGTTTACAGACACTTCAGCAGCTTAGCAGGAAACAGCTGAACAAACGAAAAACTGTTTTTCAAGTCTCATCAGAATCATCAAGACCATGCGCTCAATTCCAATGTGGTCAAAGAGGCAGATAAACTGAAGAAATTCAGAAAAAGATTCACCAGAACAGTTTAAACCATTCAAGAGCTGAGTAGTTTTGGCGAAAGTACACACATTTTTTATTTAAGTGAAAGACTGGTAAAAGCAGAAATACTGATTCAATTTCTTTACTTAAGCCAAAGTAATAAAGTACAGGTAGTGAAATGTTCTCAAAGTATTAAAGTACAAAGTTTCCCTCCGAAGGACATTTCTGTGCACAGCTAACTGAAGCTCACGTCATATTCATATAAAGCAAAGACTGTTAAACTTAAAGGTAGAGTCAGCAGGATTTGTCCGAGTTGTTCCTGAACGCACCAGAAAATGAGCTGATTGTTGAGTCTCATTCCCAGAATGTCTCATAGAGACATGTTGTGTTGGTGAAGCGTCCTGAGCTCAGACAAAGAGACAAAAACATTCAGACTAAAGTAACGAGTCTGTTTGGAAAATGGAACGAGGAGAAAGTTCAGATGTTTGTGTTTAAATGTAGAGAGGAAAAGTCAAAAGCTGTCAGAAATATAAATACTCAAGTAAAGTTCAGATACCTGAAGAATCTGCTTAAGTACGGTATCAAAGTACTTGTACTTTGTTACTTTCCACCTGTGGTGAAAGGCTTTCAGTCAGTCTGCAGCTCAGTGTTCCCTTTGACAACAGCACATGTTGAACTCTGACATCATCATCATCATCATCCTCATGTCTCGATGAAGGTTGTAGACGGTGATCTGTTGTGTCTGCAGCCTCTGACGCAGGTTAAAGGATTGTGGTCACAGAGAACCTGCAGAAAAACTCCAGAGGCAGAAAGTTGTTGCTGATTTATCAATAAGTGGTGACGGATGAAGATTCTCAGCCGTGAGCGTCTGTTCACATTCACTTACTGAGAGTTATTACCAGAAAAGTGATGAACGATTTGAGTGATTTATTATCGTTCATAACACATAAACATGACTCAAGAGCCTCCTCAGGTTTAAATGCATCAGAGTGGGAAGACGTGGACAGGAGGGTTTCCTCCTGAATGGCAACCCGGAGCTGGTTTGGGGTTTAATGATCACGAGGACCTGTGATCAGTCCAGGAATGTCAGATATAAACAGAATGTAGGAGTAGAAGACGAGACTGTGATTGGTTGAATGCCTACATGACATCACTGTGATTTTTAATGTTTTATCAGTAACAGGAAGTGCAGAAGGTTCTTGGAGCATCGTTCTTACATCAGCTTGCTTGCTCAGTATTGAATCATTCTCACCTTCAGCTCAGCATTCAAACCTTTTTTGACAGCAGGAAACCTCAAAGTTAAAGGACTCTTACAAACTGTCGACCTGATGATGGCGCCACATGCAAAGTCAGAGGATCAACAGAGTTATTACAGTTCATCCTGAGGGGAGCAT
>JAPZDX010000004.1:25430329-25441999 GCA_029783625.1 Naso annulatus | reverse complement strand
ACACACACACACACACACACACACACACACACACACACACACACCTGCTGAGTGTGAGCAGTCATCATTCAGAAGTTAAGTCGGCTCAGAGACGTATGACAACATATGTTGTACATTTTCATCTTCCGACTGATTGAATCCTGAGCGTGAAGCGTTCCGTCAGATTAAATGAGAAGCGGAGCAGCAGTGTGACGATATCCCACCTGACCAGCCGCAGGAAACACAAAGTCAGTAGCTTCAAAATAGTTTAATCTGACGCTGTAAATTACAGTACAGTGAGGTTTCCATTCTAAACATTATTATAGAATTTTTTACCAGTTGTTGATCTTTCATCACCTTGTGAAAGCGCTGGATTGGGATCACCTGATCATGTGATCTTGGAAATCCAAAGAGTGAAAAGATTCCAGTCGCAGCTCTGCAGAGTCCAGTTTGACGTCCTCAGATGTCTGAACAAAAGCCGCAGAGGCCGGCGTGAAGAGGCTCCAGGTTTCCTTGCAGGGTCACGGATCCAGGCAGGAAGTTTTCCTCCATCTGGAGCTGGCGGCCTTCAGGTGTGTGAGCGGACGGAGGCGGGATGTGATGCCGGCTGCTGAGGTTTTAGGCGTCATGTCGGGCAGGAACTGTGGGAGCCTGTTGTGTTCGGTTCACACCTGAGACTGCTGCAGGAGCGTGGCGTCCAGCTGGAGGGCTGGATGGCAGCCACAGGTTTCTGTTTCCTGTGAGGCTGCGTGTGCGAAACCAGCACGCATTCACTTTGTTCACTGCTGTCGTTGTTCATCTTCTCTAGATTCAGGATTTCTTTGAGCTGTCATGAAGCCGTGCTCTTAAAGGTCACTGTAGCAGACCCAGCTCAGTCAGGGCAGTGATGAAAACAGGAAGTGTTGCTGTAGGAGGTCAGGACTCAAACACATTTCTGCTGACAGTTTCTCGCTGTCAGAGCTGACGGTGTGGTTGTAAAGCGGCGGTGATCAGTGATGTGTAGTCGACACATTAACAGGTAAATCTCACACATCAGTGCAGGTGAGTGGGTTTAGGTCTTCATCAGGACAATGGAGGCTGATCACAGGAGGAAATGGAAAGTTCCTTCCAGGCCTGGCTGTTATCAGGACGACGGGGGGCGCTGGGACAGGATTTCCCCTCTGAAACAAAACAAGAGTCGACCTCCTCTCGACAAAAATAAGCTGCCGTCTATTTCAGGACGCACAGTGGAAAAACACACGAGAGTTTGTTTCTTGCAGGGATCCACTGCAGTTTGAATGATCATCCTACGAACTGTTCGGGTGCCACTTTAGCTTTAACTTGAACATTGATGGTTAACGACACATTTGCGAGCTGCCCCACAGTCTGTGATGGGGTCACATTTTGGGACGCAGCTAACGAGGCTGAAACACACGATGAACATGAAGCTGAATGTGAGACACGTGCGCTCAAAGAGTTACTGTAGAAAAGTAACAGCGAGCTGTTAGTGACGTTGTGTTGTTAGTTTATCATCAGACCTCTCTGATCCACAGCTGCAGTGCAATAAAAAATAATATTAGTTTGAATGTGTTTTGTAATTAATGTTGCTCATATTTTCATCTGGTATCTGCTTAAAATGGCTTGTGCTCAAACTTTCCTCAGCTTCCTGTTTAATCCCTGAACCAGTTTTCTTGTTTGTGTGTGGTCTCAGAATTAAGTAATCTGATTACTCCAGATGGATGTAAACACAGATCAGCTGTGAGCTGTAACTACAGAGCTGAAGTGGATCACCGTGTGGCTGCCGGTGAACGGCTGCAGATTAAATAATTGGATCAGCTGGTTGAACTGTAACCATCCAACATGGCTGCAGTTTGACTGGAAGACAATCCAGATGTTCACATGCTGTGTTTGACTTCTTTAGCCAGCAGCTGTATGTTTTACACCGTCAGAATTCACAGAGAGGATCTTACATGTGTCGACACTGGTGTGTGTTTGCTGAGTCCAGTTTTTCTGCTGGAAGCTTGGCCGACGTGATGATGGTTCAGTTCTGTAGTCTGGTTCAGACTGTCTGTCGGGTTGATAGACTCCACACATCATATGATGACTGTTTAATGGCATTTTAATCACATCGGTCTCATACCTTCTGTCAGAAGTTGTTGTTTAAACTGACAGGCAGCTTAGACGGCGCAAGTTTTTGCGTCAAACGTTAAACTTTTGTTGTGGTTGAGTCCTCTTTTTACGTGACAACGGCGTGCTGGCGCCCCTGAAACCACAGGCGTTTGAAACCGGGTTTCAGAGTGGAATCTTTTAAAACTGCAGCCTTCTTTCCAGCTGTGTAAACTGGCAAGCACAGTGCCTGTGAACACGGTGGCAACGCTAATGGTAAAGCTAACACAAGTCAATACATTCTGTAGAAGCCACTACCAAACTCTGACGAAACACTCCTCAGTGCAGCCAAAGCAGGTCGAACATGACGACAGTCTGTTGAGGTGAACTTAAGTGTTTTTAGAATAATTTTAGAAGACTAACTATGGCTGAATTTCTTTAATTTGCGGCTGTTTGGGGCTTAGTTAACAACTTCGACAGCTCTGACAGTATGTCATTGCGAAGTTACGCCGCTGACTACTGGCCTGGCATGCACACGGCAGCACTTCAGTTGTGCAAACAGGACATGTTTTTAAGACGCAAAGGAAAGACTTTTCTGTTCTCAGTGCGGCTGCTCCCATGTAAACGTGGACTTAAACTGCTCTCCTCATTCTAAGCCTAGCTTGCAACAGTGATCTGGTTCACTGAAACTGTTAACTGGACTTAAGATGACAGGGAGCAGTTCAGGTCCTGCTGCTTTGAAAATTGTAAAATCTCATTTTACAAACCAAAATGTCGAACATTTTCTGGTTACAGTTTTTTTTAATGTGATCAGGATTTGATGCCTTTCAGCTGAATGTATTTCTAAACTGTTGGATCGACAAACTGGTTCATTTGAAGATGGACACAGTGCAGCGTTATTGACGCTTGTTTGACACTCCATGGATTAAATCAAACTGACTCTGAAGCCGTCAGACTCTCACAGAACAAAGTGGATGTTTTGGCAGCTTTCTGACATCAGGGCAGAGTAGTTCAGAGTTCCTCGTCTTCTTCAGTGACCTTGGCTGAGTTTGAACTTCCTGTCTGTTACCTGGAAGTGTTGTTTGTTCTCAGATCAGTGACGGCAGCAAGTGACCCTCCAGGAAGGACTTGTGGGAGATTTACCCAGTATTCCTAAGGGCCGTGTCCCTCCCTCTGCTGGTACCCAGTGGCTGATTTATTGCTCTCTTTATGGCCGCTGGTTATTTTTAGCTGGAGGCGGCTGCTGCTGCTGCCGGGTCTCGCTCCTGATTTCCGGCAGGATGGAGATGAGAAGTGGACTGAGTGGCGACTAATGGAACAGCAGGGCTGGAACATTCTAGTTTCTAACCCTGCGTGAGTGTTTTTGGCTCTGCTCTGGTGCATCACCCCTCTGTTGTCGTCTGGGTTTCCACCTGATTAACTTCCTCTTTTCTGTCTCTGTTTGTCCTCACTGTGATTTATAGGAACATGAATGTTTGTTACATTCCTGTTTGGGCACACTGCCGGAAAATGATCTAGAAACATCATGTCCTAACAGCAAGCGAGCGTCGGTGCAACTTTCTCTGTCCACACTGAGCCCGTTAAACGTTCCCCTCTGTCACACCATGTAAACAAAGCGTGGAACTGTCCGCTGTTCACTCAGATCACACTGGAGATGTAAACACTCCATTCAAAGACAGACAAGTGCTTTGTATGTAAACAGAAAACACATTTTTGTGATTTTTAGAAGTTTCTTTGGAAATGGAAATGACAAACAGTACAACCAACAGCATGTATTTGTTATCATTTATTTATTTGTTATTTTTCTTATTGTGGTGAAATGAGACAAGAGGTAAACATCAACACATCCACAGAGATTCAGTGGATGGCTCTGGCTTATGGTCGGTGGAAATAGCTGTGAGATTTCCAGGTGACACTGCAGGTGTGAGGACACGAACCGGTCAGTTGATGTGCGACATGTGAATGATTTCTGTCGCCGTTCTGTTCTCTGTGCACGCGATGCTTCCTGCTCTCAGCCTGAAGCAGAAGAAGTACGTTGTTCCTATTGCAAAGTCATCTGGTAACAATGTACACATGCATGTTTAAAGCCTGTCTCTGATGACGGCTCAGTTATTTCCATGACAACCAAGCGAAATCCATCTGAAGAGGAAGACGGTGAGATGCAGTTAAAAGCTCATCAGTGGACTTTAGATTTGTGTCAAGGATGATTTCAGATGGAGTCACCACTGTGTGTGTGTGTGTGTGTGTGTGTGTGTGTGTGTGTGTGTGTCTTGTTTACTGTTGCTCTATGGTTAGATTTAGCTCATCTTCATTGAGACTCCGCGGTGAACAGCGGGGTGGTGAGGGGGGAGGAGCTCTTTCAGGCATCTGTTGTTCCAAAAGTCCCGTCCATATTTCCCATGCACTTTATAATGTGAGTCAAAATGAAAACACGTCTTTGGCTGGATGAACATCTACACAGAAAGAAAGCTGAAGGATGAGGCCAACTACAACTCCCAAGGTGCATTTCACCAAGAGACATCCTGTCACCAAGGAGTTTTGTCAGCAGATGGAAGCTGAAGACAGCAATGCTGAGAAAACTGCAGGGGGCGGAGCTTGTCGGGGCTGTCAGAGACAGTTGTCTGTGGTCAGTGTGGTGTGAACAGCAGCGTCTGCGCTCATCGAAGGCTTTTTGGCTGATTCAACATGTAGAATCGGCAGCGGCTTGTTGGTGAGAGAAAGCACTCTGATTGGCTGTTCAGGTCAATGGACCAGCGCGCAGAAACAGAGAAAGCGTGGGTTAAAAAATGCTGCTTCAGCAGAACGACAGTTTGTGTTTCTGTGCGGTTTGTCTTGGTGCCGGCGCAGCGCGTATGAGCCTGTTGGTCGCCAGCTGTTGTCTTCGCCGTGTGAGCAGTGCAGCTTTTTGGCCGACCACGGTGGACAAAATACGATGCAGCAGCTGATCTTTGTCTCAGCTCGCTCTTTGTTGTCAGTTTGGTGTGTAGGAGCATTTGTGTTTTTTGTACGTGTTGTCGGCAGCAGGCCATCAGGATGCATAAATGAAAAATGTTCCAAACTCACAGACATGTTTGAGACATGAAGTTCTTTTCTGCTGGTTGTGCTCAGACAGTAGGTGTGTTTTGACTATAGGAAGTTTTTCCTAGTTCTCAGAGTTGAACTCTGGGAAAACGTGATGAGCTGAATGGAACGACTGGGCTCACTCAGTCTCAGTCCCAGCTGCCTGTTGGTGGGCGGTTGGACGAGGACTTGGCTCTGTCCAGGATCCTTAGCTTAGCCTGCCTGAGTCTTATCTCTGACCTACATGCAACGTCGTCCTGGACACCAGCCGCTTCGTTATCCAATAAATACGGACATGTGGGTCACTGAGGGCAGCGTGTCTTTTAAAGCCTCGCCTTGTTCCAGCGGGACAGGGAGCTTCAGAGAGAGGGTTGCTTCAAACAGAGAAAGTGTGACTGAAGCTGGAGGACTTCACGACTTGTTTCAGACATTCTCTCGGCTTCATGGTATTTTTATCTGAGGAAGAAATCACTGCACAAACAGACCTTGTTTATTTACTTTTTAGGATTCCTTTGTCTAATTCTGAACACCGACATATTGTCTTTAGCAGTTACTGAATATCAAAATACTTGAATGTACTCTTTTCCTATAAAACTTTGAGTTATGTGAAAGTGTCTGGTGATTTTTTTCCTTTCACTTTATTTTGTGTCACTGACACCAAACATTGTTTGACGGTTGAGGAACTTTGTTCACTTACTGCTGCAGAAGTGCCAAATGTTAAACAGGGAAAGAAACAGACATGGGAGGTTCCTGATCAGACTCAAACCAGTGACGTCATGGAAACATGGATTGTGTCACAGTTATTTAAATGTTTTGCTTTTTGTGTGTTTCACAGCTAACAAACAAAAGCAACACTGCTGTTTATGACACGGCCGCTCTCTCTACATAAATGTGTTGAAAAGTTTAAACTCAATGGAATCTAACATAGACAGAAAGTATCAGAGTGGTCTGTCGTCATATGCACAGTCTGACCTTTAACCTTCAGCTGCCGCAAACACTCGTGATCGTTTTTTCCTCTCTGTGTTTGACTCAGCGTGGATGAGTGACAGCTCAGAGCCTCACATGTAAAGTGTCATCTAAACAACAAACCTCCTTGTTTCCATATGAATCGACAGACTGAGTCAACCTGGAAGGCATTTTTGCATCACTTCCTCCTGCTGCTGCAGGATTTCTGTGTGTAAAACCATCAGCAGAGTGCAGCAGAGTTAAATGTCTGGAGTTCCTGCTTCCTCTGGTGGAGGCGAGTTTTCAAACCAAATCAGGAGTTGACAGAGTCAGAGGCATTCATGTCGCCACCCTGTGGGAGGCTGCTCCTGTTTCCTGTTTGAACACAGAGGCCTCAGGGCCTGTGGGGGGGCAGGGGCACTCTTTAATGTCAATTAGTATTTAGAAGTTCCAAGAGGCCTGAGAGCACAGACATGTAACCTGCTGAACCCCACTGATCCACTGAGCCTCGTCTGAACATACAAACAAAAATATTGAATTTTATAATACTGAGCTTCAATGAAAAGCTGGAATACACGACACAGTTTGTCTACAGTACGTCAGACAGAGTGGAGTAAGACTGTAAACCCAGAAGGGATTTGTGGGGAATCCATATTTTAAAGGTAAATTAAAGCTAGTGGCCCTGGACCGGGAGCTCTGAGCACGGCGGACACAGCCAGACGAGCGCTGGACACAGCCTCCATGATGGACAGACGCCAGTGTGATGACAAGGATTACAGCACAGCAGTGTTTTACAGCAGCTTGGACCAGCCAACACACACACACTGTGTATGGTTTTGTTAGCTATTTCCCTCTTTTCATTAAAGAAAATCTTCTGAAAATCTGAAACACTTACTAGGGTTATTAGGGGAGTTCAGCCACCTCCCACAGTCTGAAATAACATAATAATCTTTAAATGGTGTTTTATGTGATTCTTCCAGTGTTTGATTAAGCAGCAAACTGAACACTCAACTGCAGGGTTTCTATATTTACTGTAAGGTTAAGTTTCTGTTCTCTATTTCTCTATTTTAGGACGAAAAGTCTGGAGTGTAAAGTAGTGATGATGATGATGTTTAACAAACAAACAAACAAACAAGCAGGCTTTTTTTTTCATTCATCAGTAAAAATCAGGACAGATTTAAAAAGCAATGATCGTAAACTATGAAGGACAAACAAGACAACTGACAACCTTCGCTGTGTGCAGTTTCAGTTTCGAGTCTGTTCGTAGGGGAAACCACAGTCTGCTAGTTTGGTTTTTGGTGAACCCTGATTGGTCGAGCTTAAGAGAACCATCGTCTTCATCTGACGCTCCACTTCCTCACAGGAAGACAGTCACCAGGCAGTTGAGAAAGAGCGAGACGTCAGCTCTTTCTCGCCGTCGACATGCAGACAAAGCTGACTTCTTCAGCAGCCGCACTCGGAGCACAAATGTGTTGTTAAGGTAGTATGTCCGTGTGGGAGCACAGCTGTGGGCAAACCAGCTGTTTTGGCCATTTTGGAGGCCTCCATCTGCTCGCTCCTGCTGCCTGGAGGAACCCTGGAACATGAATGAAGGTAGATCTCCCTCTGAGGCCTGCGAGGGTCCAGTCCGGGGTCCCTGTCAGGCCTCGTACCGCTGGCACCATCACAAGAGGCCGTGGCAGAGAGCCAGCTCCCAGCCTGCTCCCGAGCACCCATTGGACAAATACAAGTGGAGCACATCTGCCTGCCTGGCACCAAAGGTAGCCAAGATGGCTGCCCCTGAGGGCAAAGGAGCAAACAGAGGGCCTCCTTCCCTGAGGCTGCTCAGCCTCCCGAGGTTCAGCACCGTCCCAGATGATCAGAGTGGAGATCCGTCTTCCTCGAGCCATGAAGGCCAGCTGAGGCCGAACTCTCTGCGCAGGATCTTCCCCTACCTCAGGTCCATGTCTGAGCCCAGTGCTGGCAGCAGCCCGGGGAGGACGGCGGTCAGGAAGGTGGGCTCGGATGCAGAGCGAAGAACTCCCTCGCTCAGCAGCTTCCTCACCTCGTTCTCTCGGAGGATCAGCCGAGTCCTCGGGAATGAGCCTGAAGCAGGAAGAGGAGAGTCTGGTAGGAGACAAACATGTTCGCATCATGTCTGACAGAAGCTAGTGATGCTCATACCGTGAGTGTACGGTTCTTGGTGTCACCAAAAATCAAATCCATATTTATTTAAGCTCTTCACAGTATTTAGTATGACAGAACATTCATTATACATAACCATTCTTGGGGGCCTGTTGCTCAAGAATATGATTGAGTTTGCTGATAACATTTCAAAATCCGTTCATGTAGAATTTTTACGATTTCAACGTCTACCTTTTGAAAACGCTGCAGTAAAAGAACAAGAAATGTGATGAGTTTAGACTTTATTGTTTGAATAACCTTTGTGGCAGAAGTTGGTGGTAGAGATTTCTGAGCTTGTGCACTAAAATGCAGCACGAGGCACTGGTTGAAACCGGAGTGCTCCAGCATACACAGTGGGGTAGATGTCAGAGTTTACGAGGTGCACTGAATGCAGCATGGAGCCGTCCCATCGTCTGAAACTCAGACAGACAGCAGAGGAAAGGAGCACAGACATTTACCTGCCCGGGTGAAGAGAGGATCTCCCTCAGAGATTTTCTCTCCAAACAGAATATTTACCTGTGTTTTGCTCTCAGTGGTTATTAATTTCTCACTTTGGTTTCCTGTATCAACATAAATGCTAAAAGTGTCTCGACAGAAGTTTAGTCCTAGTAAATGTAACTGGGTTTTTCCCCGACAGAGGCTGTTCCTCCTCGTGGTTTGGAGAGTTTCTGAGGAAAGTCGTGGTGCTTTCTTGTCTCTGCGGTGGCCCTGCAGAGCTTTATTCTGCTGACAGAGTTTCTTGAGGAAAAGCTTCCTCTGGTTGAATCTGTGTGGTTGTTGTGGCAGACGGACTCCTCGAGCTGATTGAGAGCTCAGAATCAGCCTGCAGCTGCTTCACACAACATTTACATTCATGTAGAGTGTGTAACGCTCAGCCAAGCAGCCCGTCTGAAGGTTAAGTTATGCTAATTGCATTTTCCACAAGAACATGGCATGAAGTGCAGCCGTAATATTTAGTCCGACCATAATGAATGTGTGTGTTCTCATGCAGAACGGAGGACTGATTCCTGCAGACGAGTCGCTGCTTCTGCACTGTTTGGATTTTCTCTTGTCAGATTTCATGTCAAAGCTTAATTTTGATTTTTAAAGAAAAATGAGTAAATTTATTTTTGTGTCTGCCTGCATGAGATAAAAAGACACCCAGATCTAAAAAAAAGTATATTTTATTGACATATAAGAATTTCCGTCATGCAGATTAAAAAGACAGAAACACAAATATGGAAACCGATGAGCAGACTGTCGATCACTGAGAGTTGAGGGTGACAGAAACATTTGTTCCATTTTTTATTTCGTCGGCCTCTGACTCTTTCCCTCGTTCTAACTTGGGTCTTTTTTGTCAGCAGGTGAACAGCTCCTGTAAAATAAATTAATATCATGCATCAGTAAGTGTCTGTCAGTAGCTTCGGCTGCCTCTCTCCTCAGTCTGTGTGGTTTATCTGGAGTCATCCATCATCCTGAGGCAGAGATGATCCGTCTTATCTGTCACCTCCCAGCAGCCCCAGCAACGTTCTACTGTCACCACCAGAGCGTTCAGTTCATGGGACTTTTATTCAAGGGAAGATGTAAAAAGGATTTAATTCAATCTCTCTGAGCCAATAGTTTTGTCATGTGACAGGCGGAGGAGCAACATCACAGTCACCCCAAGTTGGAAAAAGAAGTTGTCCTGCTCACATGATCCCGCCGTAATCTGACGGCACTTTAACTTGTTGGTTTCATGTCTGGACAAACACTTTAATTCAGTTGTCACGACAGCAAACGAACCTTTTAAGAGAAAAGGTTGTGATTTAATGGAAAAAAGATCAAAATATGATGAGGATAAAATTGTGATTTTATGAGAAAAAGGTTGAAACATTATGATAAAAAGTCATAATTTTATGCAAAAAAAGTGATTTTACGAGGAAAAAATCTAAATATAATGAGAATGAAGCTGTGATTTAATGAGAAAAAAGTTGAGATTTGAGAAAAATCTTAATTTTCCAGAAAAAATGTTGAAGAAGAGAGAAAAATGGTGATTTTTTTGAGGGAAAAAGTAGAGATATGAGAAAAAAAGTTCTGATTTTTTGAGAAATAGTTTAAATATTGTGAGAATAAAATTGAAACTTTAACCAGAAAAAAGTTGAACCTCTGGATTTTACCATCAACCTGCCCTCATGTGGCTCAGAGGTGAACTGCCGACACAAATCTTAAACAAGCTACAAGCCCTTGGAAAGAATTCTTCAAATTTAGGCTATTTGGCAACTCAAATAAAATCTCCCGCGACCCACATGTGGGTCCTGACCCAGTCTTTGGAAGTGACTGTGTTAAAGTATAAAGTACACCTCACATGAACGCAGTTCATATCTTTATTGATGATCTCTGCTAATGGTAACAAGTCAGAAACAGACTGGGATGGGCCTTTAAAAAACCTTTTTGCAACCACAGTAACAATAAGACCAGGGTTCTCCTTCATCAAACGTTTCACTTTTTATTAATGAGAACAAGAAAAAATCTGCATTAAGCTCCTGAACAAATAGGAATAGAAAAAAATCCAACATACTGAAATGCTGTGTATGTTTGTGTGTTCGCTGTGTGGCAGCAGAATCTGCGATGTAAAAACATCGGTAACAAAATGAATGTGAGGTGGAGAGATGGAGCGTCCTCACGCTCGCCATGTTTGTTGAGGTGCGAGAGCGTGCAGCTGTTGGCGTGAATGTGTTGTCACGTGTGACTGAAGCTGAGCAGCATGAACTTTAGCACATGAAGCTGCTGTAATGATCCGAGTCAAACACGACTTCAGAAACCAGCGACTGTAGATTTAAATTTTTTTTTTAACATTTTTATTATCGTTTTTTAAGGATTTTTTGGGGGCTTTTTTTGTTTTTATGATCGGACGTCTGAAGAGTGGACAGGAAACAGGAGAGAGAGAGAGAGAGAGAAAAGAAACGACATGCAGCAAGAGGCCACAGGGTGGAATCAAACCCACGGTCACGTCAGAGACAGAGCCTCTGTGTACGGTGTGCCTGCTCTGCTGGCGGAGCTATCGGGCGCCCTTGTGAAAGTTTTGTTTTCTGTCTCTCATATGAAAACACTGAATATGTCAGAGTCTCACTTTTCTATCATTTGACTCGGTGTCACACGTTTCACTGCAGCTTCATGTGTCTGTAAACTCACTGTGGCTGCTGTTTTCACTCGAAACACCAAGTACAGTAAACAAGAGCCCAGGGCATGCTGGGTAGTTAAAACCACAGAGCTCTCACTTCTCTTCACAAACACACACACACACACACACACACACACACACAGAGCAGTAATTCACCCTCCTGCTCTCACACTCTGTGAGGAACTCGTGTGAACAGCCACTGCTAAAAGTAGGCTAATTAACCCAAGTGTGTGTGTGTGTGTGTGTGTGTGTGTGTGTGTGTGTGTATGTGTGTGTGTGTGTGTGTGTCTCTTCATTTT
>JAPZDX010000004.1:25385241-25395675 GCA_029783625.1 Naso annulatus | reverse complement strand
GCGTGTTTAAATAGACCATTATTTTACAGGTAAACAGAATCATCTTAACTCAAGGCCAACTTCAGTTTATTTTTCCTGAGCTTTCAACAACGTGTGCCTACTTCAAATGCAGATGGAATTTTTTCTGAGTTTTTTCTTGGGGTTCAGCTGTAAAAGCTGCTCTGACATCATCTCCAACCACTGTCGCAGAAGCTGAAACGAATTGACCTTGAGTTTTTATTTTGACGCCCAAACATGAAGTCAGCAGAAGTAAAGTCAGTCAGCCTTTTGAGAGTGATGAAGGGCCGTAGACCAGGAGCCTCAGTCCTGTTTCTGTAGCCTGAGGTGGTTTGATGTACGAGTGCACCCCCTGGACATGACGCCAGCATGTCAAAGAGTCTTACCCCCGATGCAACCATTGATGCTGTGTGCTGAGCGGGGAGGCATCAGGTACCATTTTATAGCCTAATGGGAAATATGTTGTGAGACCTCTGCAGATTGTCTGTGGTATTGTGAAAAATCATCATTAATGTCTTTAGACAGGAAAAAATGTGTAGAGCAGAGACGAGCCGACACGTCTCATCACCTTTAAATCCACGTTCTGTCTGTGTATCACCTCACTGCAGCAACGATTACTCATTTAAAACTACTCAACTATCAATGAATCATCTTACTGATGATCAATCAGTTTGGAAAACAAACACGAGAAAGACAAAATATTTACGATGTGGCTTCAGTTCATCAACTCGACTCTAGAAACTCTAGAAATGACACTTACTCATTTGTGTGTGTGTGTGTGTGTGTGTGTGTGTGTGTGTGTGTGTGTGTGTCACCAGGTGAGTTCATCAAGGCTCTGTACGAGTCGGATGAGAACTGTGAGGTGGATCCCAGTCGATGCTCCAGCGGTGATCTGGCTGAACATCAGAGTAACCTGAAGATGTGCTGCGAGCTGGCTTTCTGCAAGATCATCAACTCCTACTGGTACGACTGCGGAGGACAAAGTTCTCACCTGCTTTACTGCAGGACAAGTACTACTACCACTCAGTACAAATACTCTGCTACAAGAATGAAGTGGTCAGAGTCAAAAGTCTCCTGTTCTTCAGTTCTCTGTGATGCCATGAGATAATTGTGACTCACAGCAGGACTTTCCTGTTGTTGGTCGAGCTGGAGCTCATTTTGAATCAAACTGTAACTGATGATTCTTTCCATTCTGGGTGAATCTGCTGATTAGTTTCTCCATCGATCCATTGATTGTTCTGTAAATAGTGAGAAATGTTGTCACAACGAGCCCAAAGTGACGCCTTCATCACATCAGAGCTCCACTGACCACAAACACATTCACATCATTCAGAGGAAAACATGAGAGAAGCTGCTACAGGAAATGATTCCACAGCAAAAATGAAACGAAACGATGATCAAAGTCATTGAAAATATGAGACTGATGAATCTGTTTCAGCTGCGCGTGTGAAGTGCTGAGCAGTTAAATTTAAAACACATTTCTTTTTCCATTGAATCCTAATGTTCTCCTCCACCTCCGTGTAGTTCGTTAAAGTTTCTCAGTGACTCAAAAAATGACGTGACGGTTCACTAAACATGAGTCTGCCACCTGCTGCCAGAAAGATGCAACAACAGCTCAAGAGTCAGAATAATTAAATTTTAATGAGCCGTTTGTTTCTCTAAAAGGCTTCAAGTGTCTGTAAGTGTGTCCTCTGAAACGGCATCCTTCCTTCCTGTCTCCTCAGCGTGTTTCCTCGGGAGCTGAAGGAAGTGTTTGCATCGTGGAAGCAGCAGTGCGCCGCTCGCAGCCACCAGCAGGACATCAGCAAGCGTCTGATCAGCGCCTCGCTGTTCCTGCGCTTCCTGTGTCCCGCCATCATGTCGCCGTCACTCTTCAACCTGATGCAGGAGTATCCAGATGACCGCACGTCCCGGACGCTCACGCTCATTGCAAAAGTCATCCAGAACCTTGCCAACTTCACCAAGTGAGTATGTGCAGGGCGATGGTTGCACACGAAACACCTGCATGAGGTGTGAAGGTCACTTCCTGCTGGATTCTGGCGTCTGACTCAGTTTTTGTTACTCTTTTATTTAGTAGATGTTTTCCGTAAGAACAAGATCAACACAGTGTGAACATAGAAAATGTAAAATGTAGAAAAGTTTCACATTTTAATGTTTTCCATCTTACATACTTAAATACTTCCTCATCCTCCCCTTAAGGAGAAGAGACTTAATGAATGAGTCCAAAAACAAACCAAATTTCAAATTTTCACCCAAACTGCAAGACATATTTTTTAATTTTTTAATGTTTAGGATGTTTGAATAGTAAAAAAAATAATAATTTGACCCTTGAAATTAAACTGAAAGATAAACTGAGTTTGTGGCCCCAGCAGACACATTTGTGCGGGACGTGTTTCCTGTTTGATGAGTAACATGGAGACAAACATCTGGATTTACAGACTTCTGTGTCTTTTCTGCAGGTTTGGAAACAAAGAGGAGTACATGGCTTTCATGAATGACTTCCTGGAGCACGAGTGGGCAGGGATGATGCGTTTCCTGTCAGAGATCTCCAACCCAGAAACTCTGTCCAACACGCCGGGCTTCGAGGGCTACATCGACCTCGGCCGCGAGCTGTCAGTCCTGCATGCGCTGCTGTGGGAGGTTGTCTCTCAGCTGGACAAGGTACTGACATCAGCTGGCCAGCTGTGTGTGCGCGTGTGTGTGTGCGCGTGTGTAGTGATACAGATGCTAATCGACTTACACTATCTTGGCTTTATTAATGGCTTCAACTTAAACTCAGACTGAGGCCACGTTTGGATGAGAGCAGCTCTGCTAAAAACAGAGAAGTCTTTTCTTTGCATCTTTAACTGTGTAATGAGATACTGTCGGAGTTGCTCAGAGTTGTTTACTTCCTGTTGCTGCTCCGCCCTCAGCAGCCACAAAAGAAATTCAGCCATAGTTTGACTCCTAAAATTATTCTAAAAATACTTGATAGGCTGTCGTCATATTCGACCAGCGTTCGGTGGCACTGTGGAGTGTTTCATCAGAGTTTGGTAGTGGCTATTGCAAAATACACTGACTTGTGCTAACATTAGCATTAGCTTGGTCACCACCCTCACAGGCTTTTCGTAAACTGGCCAGTTTACACAGCCGGAAGAAGATTGCAGTTTCAGATTTCATTCTTGAACCTGGTTTCAAAAGTTTGAATTTTCAGGGGTGCCAGCACGCCGTTGTCGTGTAACAGGACGGACGAACCACGACAAAAGTTTGACACTTGATGTGAAAACTTGTGGCGTGTAAACGGCCCCTTAAACCAGTTCCATCTGGGACTGAGCCGAGCTTTCTGACACATCGATGCTGTTGGCAGAGACTGAACCTGTTGAACTGAACTTACTACTGGTTTTGAAAATTGCACAAGTTCACTGAAAGTTTTCCAGCAGCACCTAAATGCAGCATGCTTTCATGAATTAGAGACGGTGAAAAGAATTTCTTTTCAAAAGCAAAATTTAATGTTGGTGATTTGATTCTGAGACTGAAGTTTCAATACAAACATCAACAGTGTCAATTTCGAAACGTGATCAAAACAAGTGAGGCACGAGCTGAACTGCGAATTCTGAGAATTTTATTTATTATTTTATTAAAACTTTTATTAAAACGTTATTGAAACTTGTGGAAAAACTTGAGATCCTGCTGAATTTTTGTCACAAAAAAGACAATTTTGTCCAAACGTGAATATTTTAAATCAGCAAATTAAGAGTTGATGAAACATTTAGTCAGACTGATCACTGGTCTGGCTGTTTTTCAGATTAAATATTGACTCATTGATCAGTGATTAGTGACTGTGTGTGTGTGTGTCGTGTGTGTTTGTGATGTGAATATCTGGTCATGTAATGACGGAACATCGGGAGCAAAGTTCACTTCAGTTCATTTAACCATTTAACCACATTAACTCTGCGTGGCTGAACTTCACAGCATGGCCTGAACTCCCACAGCTGTCACCCCCCCCCCCCCACCCCCCACCTGTCTCACCTGTCTCACCTGTCGGAGCTCCGCATGGCTCTGCTGTGTTTGATGTGGTTCTGTTCAGTAGACGCATGTTGATCTAGCTGATTTGATTTTTGTTTCCATTAAGTTTCCCTCATGTTTTTTTCCTCCTCCTGTTCTGTTCACTTCCTGTCTGGCCGACTTTCTCTGTTGCCACCATGTTGGTTTCACTCATCCACCACCACCGCATCCTGGTGCTTCCATTCAACTGTTCACACACATACACACACACGACGACCCCAGGGTGAAAATTCCTTCCTGCAGGCCACTGTAGCAAAGCTGGGACCACTGCCGAGGATTCTGGGAGACATCTCTCGCTGTCTGGCGGCTCCCACACCCGTGCAGCAGCAGCTGCGACGTTTCCAGGACCATAACTCCGCCCACAACATCAGCGGCAGCCTGTCGTCAGGGTTACAGCGAATCTTTGAGGACCCCACTGACAGGTAATCAATCCCAAGAGTTCTCCATGCAGTTTAACTGCCTCCCAGTCTGCCCTGAAGCAGGATGTGATGTCACAGTTCTGATAAATCATTATTGATTAGGTTGATCACAGATGGACGGTGCTGAGGTTTCACTGTTGCAAGCAAAGCAGAAATGTCAAACTTCCTTCAGATATGGAGGAAATTAAACGAGCAGTTTGAGTTTTATTTACAGTGTGTAAATCCAGAAGAGGGCGCTCTTTAAACCCTCATCACCTCTTCATTGACAAAGTTGAACCAAGCTGAACTCTGACCTGCGAGCTTGAGTGTTTGAGTTTGTTCATGTCTGACGTGTTTCTGTCCATCTCTCCTCTGAATCCAACTGAGACTCAAAGGGTTTTTTAAATATGCTGCTTAGAGTTCAGCAATGTTCTGACTTTGGCGGCCCCTAGTGGTGATAACAAAGTAAAACAACAGTGTGAGGGTCAGCAGCAGCTGGACAGAGCCATGAAGTCTGTTCAAACAGCTGCTTTGTTTTTGTTTTGTGTTTTGAAATAAACAAATCATAAATATTTGATAAATGTTTTGGCTCATGGAAAAAAAATCACTGAACCACGAGTCTGCAGCTCATTGGACAAAAAATTACATTTCAGAATAAATAAACAAAAACAAATTAAAACTTTGACCTGATGGATCATTAGAGCAAACTATGACAATGAATGTTTGTAAACAATCACATGTCAATGCATCCAACAAGATTTTAGCTTCACGGTTCCATGAGAGTGTTTTTGTATTTATGTTTTAGATAAAAATCATGTTTCAAATGAAACTTGTGAGGCAGCAGCAGCATTCTGAGGGTTGTTTGTGTCACTTCCTGCAGCCGCAGTGAGGTCCGCAGCCTGCAGTCTCCGGCCAGTGAGCTGATGGAGGGTTATGTTCGAGGTCAGCGCCCCCTGCTGGCGCAGCAGCACCCCTCCACCCACACCAGCTTCTCAGACCAGGAGGAGCGAGACAACCTGCTGCCCAACGGCCGCAGCATCTCTCTGGTGGACCTGCAGGACACTCAGAGCACGCACAGCCCCGTGGGGCCCCCGCCGCACCATGAGGCCCCGCCCCGCCTCAGCAGGGTGGGCTCCCAGGCATCCATCGGACACACTCCGCCTCCGCTCAACTACCCCCACTCCAACCCTCTCACCCCCCAGCTGGTGCCGCACCAGGCAAAAGCCACGCCCAGAGATGGTCAGCCGCAGAGCGCGCCACAGGTGAGGCGTCCGCTGCACCCGTCGCTCAGCCAGCAGCGCAGCCTGCAGCCGCTGTCCTTCCAGAACCCTGTCTACCACCTGAGTAACCCCGCCCACAGCCTGTCCACACGCTCCACCCACTCCCTGCGGCACGACTCCAGCTCAGAAAACTTGAGCACCGAGAGCTCCCACAACAGCCACAGCAACTCGGACGACTTCGGCAGCCAGGTGGGGGTCAAAGGTCGTGTGCCGTCCAACAGCAGCCTGGACGAGTTGGGCAGCAGGCGGAGCACGCAGAGCGAGGAGTGTTCGACCCCGCGCCGACACGCGCTGCCCGACCTCCCGCCTGGTGCAGCCACCGCTGTTGCCATCCCTCGACAGAGCACAACGGCGGGCACTGCTCACATCATTAAAGTAGAGCAGCAGAGCAGGGGGGGAGGCGGGGCCAGGACGCCGCGCTCCCTCCCTCACAGCGCCTCGCTACGCAGCAGCAGCAGCGCCAACACAGAGCCGACGCCCACCACTGGCCACGCCACCCACCAACAACCCACCTCCTCTGTGGAGAATGTGGCTCCACCCCCAAGGAGCACCGCCAAGCAGGTACTGCAGAAACATCTCGAGACAGGAAGTTAAACATGTGACCACGAGGAGTCACGGTGTTAAACTGTGTTCGCTGCTTTCAGACTGATGTCGTCTTTATTTTTGCCTCACCTTTTTCAAACACGTCTGTGTGAGTGTGTGTTTGTTCATGGTCCAGCAGAAGTGTGATGATGATGTCACTGGTTTGAGTTCAGGTGGCGTCCCCGGTGGAGGCGGTGGCGATGTCTCCGGTGGAGAGGACGGCAGCCTGGGTGCTCAACAACGGCCAGTATGAGGAGAAGGAGGAGGAGGTGGCAGAGCGGAGCAGAGAGGAGGGCAGGAACACTGAGAAGGTACCGAGCGCGCACACCTGGGCAGATGTGACGTCATTTTGTCAGTCAGTGTGAGGAAACTGCACAAACATTCGGCGTCTTCTAAGTTCTGTTTATGTTTGGAGCTAGAAATGAAAATGCAGTGAAGCTGATTCATGTGCGATAAGCAGCCTGATGTTTTTCTTTAACAGCTGACGTGAATGTAGCCACGTCTGTAGTTATTAATAGAATTTAAACAAGTGAGTTCTATAAAAATCCAGTTTGCTGTAAAGAGCAAAACAGAGTTTGGCAGCAGCCTGTAAACATGTTTATTTCTGTGAATATGGACAATTTAACATGGGGCTCATGGGGACAAGTGGTGATCTGAGGAACTGCAGTGTTTTGCACTTCCTGCGTTAGCTTCATTTTTCTGCCCAGGAGGACTGTGCTCACATGTAACATGTAAATAACAACATGCTGCACGTGCAGTGACTCTGCTGCCAGCCTGTCAGTAAAGACTCTGTTGGTTTTGATGCTCTGACAACGGTGCGATCGCTGTTGGTTCTTGTCAAACTGACTCCGCCCTCCTGCACCTCCAGTACGAGCTGGAGATCTCCCGACTGAAGGAGCGTCTGCGGGTGTCCGGGCGGCGTCTGGAGGAGTACGAGCGGCGGCTGCTGGCTCAGGAGCAGCAGATGCAGAAGCTGCTGCTGGAGTACAAACATCGTCTGGAGGACAGCGAGGAGAGACTGAGGAGGCAGCAGGAGGAGAAGGACAGCCAGATGAAGAGCATCATCTGCAGGTACACACACACACACACACACACACACCCACACCAAACACCACAGAGCACTACAACTACTGCTGGAAAAACTTCTACGGTGCTACTGCATGTACTGTCAGTCAAAGAACCTTCAGTGTGAAACAACAGATGATTTCTGAGTGAGCATATATATGTGTATGTGTGTGTGTGT
Organism: Naso annulatus; assembly: GCA_029783625.1. Lineage (NCBI taxonomy): Eukaryota > Metazoa > Chordata > Actinopteri > Acanthuriformes > Acanthuridae > Naso > Naso annulatus. The sequence goes on along the minus strand of JAPZDX010000004.1, from coordinate 25,388,131 downwards.
GTGTGTGTGTGTGTGTGTGGGCGCGGGCGCGCGTGTACAGGCTGATGGCGGTGGAGGAGGAGCTTAAGCGGGACCATGCAGAGATGCAAGCAGTGATCGAAGCCAAACAGAAGATCATCGACGCTCAGGTACACACAAGCAACACACCTGCCTGTCCTGACATCATCAGCTTCCTGTTCATTTAAATGTTCTCTGAAACGACAAATCAGCCCTTAAACACTCGTCAATTTAAACACTCGTTAATTTTATTGTTCATTCACCCCAAATTTGTGGGGAGTCGATAAATTTATTAAAAACTGTGTATTGAAAATGTTTCAGTTCTTAATCTTTTAGAAAACGTAGACATTGTTTTGATATTTTAGATTCTTAAAGGTTTCAGTATGAACAAGAATCTCTCAGAATATTAATTTGCAGCTAAAAATATTGCAGAGAATGTTTGTGAATTAAAGAGGAAATCCAGAACTTAGAGTCTACATGAAGGTGTTTTTCAGGGCTTTAGTTTTTTGCATTAATGGATCTGAGGCAGCAGATTCTGCAGCTTTGTTGAGGAAAAAAAAAAACAGCGATTGAATCGTTAATTTTTACCTTTAAATTTATCGTAATTTACCACGCAGCGGTGTACCAATGAAAATTAAGTCAGGATGTAACTGAGGTTTTTCCACTCGGCTCAGGTCGGTTTGTGCGCAGCAGCCGACTTCAGATCTCATGCTTCTGATTTTTACTTGTAGTACATACTGTTGTATGTAGTATGCAGACAGTTTGGACATACAGCTCTGTCGTGGCAGTGCGCCTAATGTCATCATACAACAGAATGTCTCACGCTCGTGTATCCTCTTGGCAGCGACAGTGCGAATAAAATTTTAACTGTATGTGGTCGCAAAACGTCTGTAGTGCTTAGGACACTTACATGTGCTGTCGTGTGTCGTCGTGGCGCTCGTCTTTCTGTCAGTCTGCTGTCAAATGTTTGCGTGACTCACCGTGACATATTCTCCGCTGTGCAGAGGATTGTGGGACAGAATGGCCAGAAAAGCATCCGGCTTGCATACTGCAAAATCTGGCCAGATGTAGTAGAACATGGTACTGCATTTCACATACTGCGTATGGGGACACACTGAACCGTAGAGTAGTACGGGTTTTGGAACGCAGCTTCACTTCTTGTTCTGTCTCATCGTCTTTTCACTGATTTCAGGTGAGTAACGGATGTGAAATAAACCAATCAGGCAAGTAGTGACTGTAGCCCCGCCCCCTCACCCAACCCTCCCCCACGCTGTTTTTAGAAAAAACACATCAACACACCCGATCAGCCAATTACAGAGCAGACAGTGTGTATGTTGTAAATCGGAATGTTTGAGTGGACGATGTCATCTTGTTACCCAGCATTCATAGCGCTGTTGTGTGAATCAGTTGCTGTGTTCGAAACCACTCACTCACTCACTCTTCCCTGTGTAGTGTGTATTATATAGTGGACTATACAGGGAATGACTGAACCAGATTTCAGACACCGCACAGAAATTTTCCAACCATCATTGCATCAGTAGATGTGCCAGATATTTGTGCGGCGCAAGTGAGCGCGCCCAACATCATGTAAACAAACCGAGCAGTCAGCACTGAAATGTAGGAGGACGTGTTGATGCTGCATGGTAATTTTTTTCACTGTTAAATCCCAAATAAACTGTTGAAATTCCAAAGATGTGGAAGTTTGTTTTGTCAGCGGTGGTCCTGCGTCCTGATCTCACGCTGTAAATCAATTTAGTTCACAGTCTCACGAGCTAACGGCTAGTTTAGCTATCAGCGGCTAAAGCTGTTGGAACATAATTCGTTTGAATGTTTTGCTGCTCTTGGTAAAGCTTCTGCTTGTCGACACAGACGGAGGCGAAGACAAACTGCCTCAGGTTTTTAGGACCTCTGTCTGTCTGAAAGAGCTGGTCATAACACCGACCACCTCTGTTAGCTAACATGCTAACTAACGTAGCAAACCCTAACGGCTTTCTGGCTACTACTTCTTCTCCTTCGGAAATACACGACTGCATTGCATTGTGGTATACGGGAGTACGATGTAGGTTACATGGTCTGTAGTCAGGTGGCCCTGTGGTTAGTGTCCGCACTGAGACTGGGAGGTCGGGGGTTCAATCCCCGGCCAAGTCACACCAAAGACTGTAGAAATGGCATGTTGGTGTTTTGGTGTGTTGAGCTCTGAGCTGGTTTTTATTTCTGTTTGGCTGCCTCACCCTCCTCCCCCTCCCTCACCCCCCTCCCCCTCTGAACCACCAGAGCTTCACTTTCCGTTTTAAATCAAACAAGATGAGAGAAGGTTCACGAGACGAGCCGCCGCTGCTGCTCCGCTCGCTCAGGTGTTTGTGAGCAGCCGAAAAGTTTTGGACTCTGCCCTCCTGCAGCTGAGCTTCATCCTCACTTTTTTTGTTTGTTTGTTTTTTGGGCTGTTTGTTTTTTCGGCTGCTGCCCTCAAACTTTCTCCGGATGTTTTTCTGCTGTCGGGTCAAAGATACAGTGACTTGTTTTATGAGACTGAACTCATTAATTTTTGCAGTAAACTGCAGGGCTGATGCATCCATCGACACAATTTAACAATCCCTAAAAATAGACCACATGACTTCCTACTGATTAAAATTTTAAGGTAATCTGATTATAAGTTTGTTACACAGTTTAGTGCCCTTTCTGTCTTAAAAAAACAAAAACAAAAAACACTTAATCTTTAAACTTAATTAAGTAGAAAATCCCTGCTAATGTTACCATGACTGAATCTCTGGTATTATTTGTACATTTTAAAGGCTTTTTAATTCCCTTAGAAAACCTCTTAAAAGTGTTAACTTTTTTTTCCATCTACATATTAATTCACTACTAATTAATTAATTAAAACCTAAACAAGAAT
>JAPZDX010000004.1:25336230-25347287 GCA_029783625.1 Naso annulatus | reverse complement strand
TATGTACCAAAAGTAAACTGCAGGGGAGCATGTGTGCCAGTAAACATCAGAAGAAGAAATTAATGAAGTACTACATTAAGTGCTAATGTGAGTCTAAAAATAACATAACGCCGTAAATAACCAAGTCACATTACCTTTAAGGTTTGTGTACAGGGTTTGTATTTTATGTTAAATATGTGATCGGTGTGTCACACCTCAGGAAGACTGGCAGACATCATGGCACGAGCTGATGTTGATCCTTGAAAATAAAGTTTTGGATGAAGTAGAAGCGATGTGTGTTTATCAGAATGTTCACACAGCTGTTTCAGATTGTAACAGGATCCACTTTTTGGCAGCTGAGGTTTTTTACAAATATTTGTTTGTAAATGTTGAAACAGAGCTTGATCTTCATCAGTTCATGAAGTTTTTAATTAATGCATCACATGTAATATTCACACCTATGATGCATCCATGATAATATCCACTATTGCTCAGTTGCTTCAAAATGTACCAAAAACTCAGCTTTTTTCTCATGATCAACCTCTTTCTCTCCTTGAAACAGTTTTAATTTGTTGTTATGTCTTCAGCACCAATCCAGCGATAAGTCTTGTCTCTAACTTGTCTAAACTTCTAACATTTTTTTCAAAAAATCAAATCCTTTTCCAATTTTTCCGAATGATAGGAGAGGATACGGCTGCCATGAAGGCACCAAGCAGCCTGAACTAGACAGTCGAGTAGGAAGAGCGGTAAATTTAACCCACACAATCAAATCACCACTTCAAATTTCATGTGTGAGTGATTTATAGAGAGAAAGTCAGCAGCAAAAAAACAAATGTGGTCGAGCATGAGGAGACGCCAATAGCAGGTTATGTCAAATCAACATATTTCTAAATGTTTCACATCAACAACATGAGCATGAACAGTGACAAGAAACAGGTCAGTGATCTGTGGAGTTTGACTGCTTCAGTTCACCTCAGTTAAAAACAGAAAGAACGGACATGACCATATCTCGTTTGCACACAGAGAACACAGTGAACTCACATATGGAGGCGTGTCCAGGCTGTCTGTGTTGACCACCACAGGAGGAGGGTTGGCCTGTGGAGAGAGGACACATCACAGTGTCAGAGGAAACGTCTCTGTAACAACCTGAGCAACCTCCCACAGAGCTCCACCCCTGCAAACACAACACACACTGGACCCGAGCTGTCCGCCATGCAGCAAATAAAACACAGCACTGACATCAGAGATTGACTCTCCCCATGACACCACAGACCAACTGAGGATAAAACAGGAAGCCGGTGGATTTGAGCAGAGATTAGTGAGGACAGAGCAGTCGGTACGTACATGGTGGCATTTTACACTGCAGAAGATACAATGCTGAAGCATGAAGCCTAAATCAATCAAATCAGGTCCTGAAGGATGGCGACTCTGCTCCTTCACTTCTTCTTCTTCCTCTTCTGGCTTGTAAACTCAGTTTGTGCCTTGCTCACTCACTCATGCTCTTTCTGTCTGCTTCGGTCGCTCGTTCAGTTTCTGCCCGGGAGGAGCCAGATGGGCTCTTAAAAGTCATGTGGGGGAAGTGTGGCATTTCTCCCACTGTTTCTATCTCTAATCTGCTCACTTCATCAGAGCCACAGCTGGACGGCAGACAGGGAACTAAATTCTACACAATGACAGCAACAAAAACCAGGAGCAGCCAGACAAATGAGGAGACAAAGCTACAGATGCATGGAGTAGAGAGAAAGACAAGAGGAGGAAAATAAAAAAATAAAACAAAAAAAAAGAAACCTGTGACGTCGGAGGGATGATGGTGGTCTCAGCTGCGATTGGCGAGACTGGGATCACAGGGATTATGGGAGAGGAGGGCGGGGTGGCATCCGTCTGCTGAACAATAGCATGGTGAGGGGTCAGAGGTTAGACAAACACAGTGCAGCACAGATGAGCAGCAGGAGGAGCAGTGGAGGGGAGGACGGACGAGGATGTGTGCGTGTCCATGTTGACTGACAGGTGTTGTGATCAGTGTCCTTAACCCGTTTGTTTTCATCGTGTCGAGGTGCCAGTGGGGAGGAGTCTGACACACAGGACAGGACGGCAGGCTGTCAGACAGGTCGGCCAATCACAGCAAGAAGCTCTGTGATTGACAGATTACCTGACACTTGTTCTTTTCGGACAATCCTGATGTGACAAACTCTGCCCATCTGCTGCTCTGAGAAGATTAAAGCCATACTACGTGACCTAAGCATGCGTGCGTGTGCGTGTGTGTGCATGTGTGTGCGTGTGTGTGCGTGTGAAATCCTTGGTCCCTCTGTACAGCCTCAATAGGGGGTGGATGCTCTTTTGGTGATTACTGAAAAGCAGCGGAGAGCAGAGAAATTTAACCCTGACAGCCAGCGATGACATCAGCACAGGAGGTCAAAGGTCAGTGTGTTACAGCGGCAGGTTTGCTGTTTGCACTACTCTGTTACAGCTTATGTAATTCTAGGTTTTAATGTCAGTGTACATGGTACTATAGTACACTGTTATTAAAATAAATAACAACTAAAAAAGCATCTATAGATAAATGATTCGAGTTTTAATTCTCTGATAAAACAAACTAATTCAGCCATCGATCAGCTCAGTGCCACAGACAACCAGCATGAAGCCAAATCATCGTCACATCACTGGAAGCAAACACTAGTTTGCACTAAGAAAATAAACTGATCCAGGACCTCATTTCAAAACAAAGTAGCCCTATTAGCGCCCCCTGTAGGCTGTGAAACTCTGCACACTGTGAACCAAACAGACAGCACGAATCACATCAAATCAAGTTTTTGAATTGTTGCTGACATTTCTGATTAAATCAATGAATTTGTGTTTAATTCCTTTAAATAACAGTCTGTTACTAACATAAGAAATAAACACATTTTATGTTTTAGGGCACATTTGGTTTTTCTGAGGCTTAATCTGTGTTTGCATATGTTGATATGAACCTTAAATTCATCATTTACTGACATGGGGTCAATCCTTCATTTATCAGGGACAAAATCAGACATGAATTCAAGTCAATTCAACGTTAATGTTTCATTGTTATGGTTGATTTGTTTGCCTGCATGTTATTTGTGTCAACAATGTGTGCAGTGACCCTTTGCCTGTCCAACAAAGGCCACCATAGATGCTGATTACAGTTTGTTTTACATGTGTGCAAAGTATGACGAGATGAAGTGTCCAATGTTCCCAAACATAAAGGATTTATTACTTTCAGTTTGTATTTTCAACATAAAACACAGATCACTTTCACTTTATCTGTCTTTAGTCTATTTTCCACTAATAGACACTCAAAAACCATCACATTCATAAAGCACGGTCAAAAAACTGTTTGCTTCTCCCCCAAGTTAGCACATCTGCGCTAAATAACCCACTGACTAAATGAACTCGCCAGACAGACTTGACCAACTGACAGCAGCGCTGCTCCCCCAAGTGGTGGGAGGTTTAATAAAACAAAATATGTACTGTATCATTAACAAAAGTGGCTCTCACAGTTTGAGATGTCTCTGACCTGAGGTCGTGACCCCGCTAATGTTCTACTGCATAAATCTATATGAATTATTCTTAGCGTTATTTATTTATCATTTATTTAACATGAGCAAATATTGAGGTAAAACAACCTGTTTGGTTAAAATACTCTTAACTAGACACAAGAAGGCCAAAGTTTATCTTTCAAAGTACTTACAAACAATTTGCAACAGTCACCTTTTAACCATGATGTAAAAAAAACCTCTTTATATTCACAGCATAAATGTTTTCATAAAGACACTTGATGCTTTCTATGGATCCATGGTGAACTTTGTTTCTGGCAGCGCTTGCAGACAGACTCGATACCTTCTGTGCACCAATCTACCTTTGAAAAGCCCGGCTTAACATGTTAAACTGTAATGAAGAGAGGGGAGCATGAGTTGGCCTTCATCACTGTGACCTCTATTATGCAAGAGCAGGACCTCGTGAAGCTGCTGGCAGGAAGTGCCACTCTGTTTCCAAGAGGCTTAATTGTTGTGCTGCAGCAGCAGAACTTGGAGCCCATGGAAAACCAACAGCTGCTAAAATTAGCCCCCACAGATCGACCACATTGATCCGCCAGCCCTACTTCTGGAGCGCCGTTCGGAAAGCCGCCGACAATGGGGCTTAATTGCTCCCAAAGAACACAAACTGGTGTGACAAATGCAGCAACATGGCGAGGGCAGAGTTTTAATTTAAACAGAGTGATGTTCGGATCTTTGCATAGATGAGCTAAATAACTGAGGACCATCAACACTGACACACCAGCTATCCAACACAAGTGAGCCAAACTCTGCTCACAACAGACGACTGCAGAGCTGTTACTCAAACTAGTAATCAATTAGTCGGTAAGTTAAAGAATAACAAAGCTTCTCTTTTTCCAACATCTTCAAAGTGAAGATTTACTGCTTTTCTGTTTCACACATGGAAAGTGAAAATTCTGTTGTTTTGTCTGTTTGACTAAACTTTGATAGGCATAGTTCAGCTTTTTCTGACATTTTATAAACTAAATTAAAATATGATCAATATGTCCGACCAACACTAGATTAGTTGATGCTTATAACAAAGTTAATATTGGAGAGTTTAGGAATCAGACGATAACAAATCAGCTGATTAATTTCCTTACACAAACACACAAGAACGAACAAAACTAATAAACAGTTTAACTTGTTTGGTGAAGACCTTACACAAACATATGAAGACACTGGGTACGTTATGGAGGAAAAATAAGCCTGGTGATGGGAGCTGTTTGTTTTTGAATCTTTGAGACACCATTTTGATTAAAAACAGATTTTGCATTTAAGTTTCTTGATTCAAAAATGGATTTTGAATTAAATGAGCTGAAAATAGAATACTGACGCGAAAGACTGAAAACTGTGTCCTATGTGTCAAATCAGTCACAAGTGTCCTTCATCCACTGAAACATCAAACAAAACTGGCCATTAGGATAAATGACTGGGAGCCTCCTTATTTTAAAAAATTAACAGCATTATTTCATTAATAAAGTGTTTAAAAAGCACATTAAAGTCTCCCGCCTGCATGAAAGAAACAATATGGGGTGGATTTCTCTGCTGTGTTTTATTAACATCATGGGCCCTGTTGTTGATCTACAGCGCAGTTAGTCTAAAGCGAATGGCGCGAGTTAACCTGGGGCGTGTCCAAGTCCACTTTGACGGTGCATAAAGCGTAAAGTAAGGCGAAACACTCTTTGGGACTTGAGTGCGTTTTTGCAGTAAAAAGGAATAAACCAGAGTGTTGTCTCTCATTACCTTTAACATCAAGGTGCACTTGGACAAAGTGCATTGCTATTAAGATGGCGGAGACAATCTGTTACAGAAGTTAGTGGTTCTGCGCATGGAGGTGTGTGAGGTGAAAGCGCATGAGCAGATCATCTACGGGAGCATCAGTCATTTATCAGAGGCAGAATCCTCATCTTCTAGCTTCACCAAACCACTCAGTATGTTTACATGATGTCAGAGAAAGTCGATTTATTGTGTTAGTCCGGCTAAATCCAGACTTTTAAAATGCATGTAAACGTGTTAGTCCAACTGAAATCAAAATTCAGCCTTTTTCTTTTCGTCAAACTGATTTTGAAAACATGGGTATTGTTGGCACTGTTTGAGAATGACTGAGAATATATTTCAGTTGTTCAGATAATTTATCTCTCTGGCTCTGATCAACATATCGATATATCACAGAAACAATCATTGACTGAAGACCAAATCAATTAAATATCTAATAGTGTGTACGGCACTAATATACAGATACAATAAACACAAACAGACTAAAACAACTGAACATAAAAATATGGTTGAAAAAGCAGCAGCACTGAGTTTAATGGATGAAGATGAATCAGAAGCTGAAGCACAAAGGTGTGGTTCTGGTTTTCAGCTTCAGATGTCATGACACCACCACATGGACAGTCTGCATTGATTCTCCATAAACTGACACACTGTAGTAACTCTGATATCAGGTCACATGCACATGCACACACACACACACACACACACACACACAAACACAGAACATGTGCAGCTCTGAAAACTGTCTCTTAGCTCAGGTGATTTAAAATGTCACCACAGGATGACTCTGATCCCTCAGTTACTTTAAGGGTTGAGGTCACAACACCAAGACAACAATATGATGCTCATGTTTCAGTCACAAAACCAAAACAGCACTTTCTCCAATCGGTTTTTAACAGAAAACAAGAAGGTCTTGCGGGTTTGAATGTTATAAATAAATGTTACTGATGATGTTCCTCAGACTCGTGCTGATGAAGGTTTGAGCACAAATTCATGAGAGATCAAGAGGGTTAGAAATTTCAACAACTACAAATTTTCTACACATCCCTTTAATCAACATAGAAAGTTTAAGAGTTAAATGTTGTTGGATACAAGAAGCCATACAAGCAAGTCAGCAAAGTAAAAATGTTGAAAACTGGCAACATTTAGATTGAAATCTTAAACTTCGATCAAAGAAAAGTAAATGATTCAGTTCTACGTCTGTCAGCACCAACTCTATGCGACACGCACTTGGATCTGCAAACCTCTGTACCTTTAGGTTTCAATTTGGGGCCGTGTACTCTGAGCTACAAAATCTGTACTCCTTCAAAGTTACACTCTCCAGCCTTAGCTGTGACACTGCAACAGACCTCTAAGACAAAGCGGTGGGGACAGAACTGAAGCTTTTGTCCTGCATAAGAACCAGCACAAAAGGTCTCCTGACTTCAAACTGAACATGTGATCAATGTTGAAGTACCTTACTGAAAGAGAAGGGTACCCAGGGTATTTCCGGCCTGCCCGCTGCGTGGCTGCTGCTGACTTTAGCGGTGCTCTTGGTTGGGCTTTTCTTGACACTGTCCCGAAGGTTGAGGAAACGACTGCGAGCTCGGCAGGATGCCGGCACAGTGCATGTGGTAAAGGTTGACAGAGATGCCTGAACCTGTGGATGATTGGGCTGCTGTTGTTGCTGCTGTTGCTGTCGGTGGAGCTCGATGGCGTGCTGCCTCTGGAGTGGGTGCAAGTGGGCGATGGACTCCTGCAGGTTGATGTTGACCCGTGGCAGCTTCTTCTCGGCTCCGTTAATGGCCTTAGAGGTGAACTCCTGCCGGGGGTAATGTGTGGTCATCTTCCCGGAGGAGATTTCCAGTTGGAGGAGGAGCAGATGAAATAATAATTTATGAATGGTTCCTTCAGATGTGGATGGGGATGTTCAGTCTGTGTAAGGCAACAGATCCAAACTCAATCCTGTTACGCAGACTCCACCACCTCCCTGCACCACAAAACACAATCACACTCCCTCCTCTGTGCTTTACTTCACCCCTCCCTCTTCAGAGGCTCTTTCTCTGTGACACCCTCCCTCTCGTCCTCTCTCATTCTCCTGCCAATTAATCGGCTTCAGTGAGCGTGCCACATGTCAGCATGAGGGAGGGCGGCTCCATTCGCTGCATGAATAATCGATGTTGCCCCCGGATTCAGATACAGCGGCGTGCATGTCAGTCTCTGCAGCGAGGGAGGGGATGCAACGAGGACTCCCAGTTAGCAGCTGTAGGCAGGCAGAAAGCTGCAGCTTTCTTTGGGAAATTCTCTGCAGACGCTTTAAGCCTCTGCTGAAGATAAAAACCTGACAGCCCTTGCCGGCTGTTAAGGTCTGAACCACAACTGACTGCTGATGTGCCTTTTCTGAGGGGTTCTCTTTTCAGGGCTGCAATTGGATAGTAACATAAAAAAGGTTATATGTGAATATGAGCAGTAATTAGCCTAAAGTCCCAAAGTAATGGCTGTTCTGAAAAAACAACAGTTTCAAAGTAAAACTAAATGAAATACTTAAAGGCTGAGTCCAGTGAACAAGCACGTTGAACAGACTGAAACCAGAAACCACCAAACCTAAAACTGACGGTATGAATGGATCCATACCGGTAAAAAAGGTAAAGGTACATTTTTGGGCACATTTACAGCGTACACTGAAATGTGGTCTCTGCATTTGGCCCGTCCCTGAGGAGCAGCAGGCAGCCACAGTACAGCGCCCGGGGGCTGACTCCAGATTCTGAGTCAGTGCCTCGGTCAAGGGTACTGACTGAAGACAGACCTAACATACATGTTTTGATGGTGAAGCAAACCAACACAAACATGGGAAGAACATGCAAACTCCACATAGAAAGGTCCTGCCACAGCTGGGAATCAAAACCAGGACCTTCTTCCCATAAGGCCACAGTACTAACCACTAATCCACCATGCCACCATTGCTTGAAATAAGCAGCTGAACTAAACAAATAACGGAACATTTTGCTGTTGTTTAAAGTTTTTATGACCAGGAGGTAAAAAAAATATCCAGATGGAGACACTTTGAACCGAAAGTCAAGAGGTGGTTTCAATCAAGAGGGTTCATCCTTTGGGGAGTTTGGCTGGTTACCATGTGAAACTCTTTGATCGCAGGTCCACTGTGATACTTAAGATGCCAAACTGAAGGTGAGCTGGTGTCAGGAAGTTTGCTGGTTTAACTGCAGAGTCACTACAGAAAAGATGTTCAAGACGCTCAAGTGATGGCAGGTGAGAGCTGTGTTCAAATGTAATTCAATAACAGATGAAGGTTGAACTATTTTTCACCATTTAAAAGCACAGCGGCTTAAAATAAACACACTGTACAGGTATATCGTGTGGAACTGCCCGCTTGAATCTAAAACGGACTATAATTAATAATTGACATGACAACAGTAAACTCTTTCTATGTAACCTTCAGAGTTTGAGTGCAAAACTTGAACCAAAAATTTGGAAATGCTTTTATTATATATTGTTTGAAAACGACCGCGGCAGAAGCGGGATGATCAACCTGTAGGTGCGCGTTTAATGTTCTGAAGTCACTTAACCAAGGCGCCTTCACGTCGTGCCTTCAAACCGTGTAAAGCACACCTACAAGTTGATTATCCCTTACTGATGAAATGTTCTCAAACACTGACATCTGCTTATTGGACTGATGTGAAACATCTCAGCTTTAGTACTGATATAAAATCTTAAATGAACACCAAAAAATAAACCATTTATTTCCAGCCTTGTACAGACTTATTTTGCTTTTATGTTATGACAGATGGTGCTGCGTCAACCATAAGAACAACACTATTCTCCAGCACCTATAGTTGATTAATAATGGATGAGAAAATAATTAATACACCATAAAACATACCTCAGAGTAACCCACATACTAGGGCTGACATGACAATGAGCACTATGCAGTTGGACAGATTTCAAAAGTGGATTTGAAATCCAGGAGGAGAGCGGGCATTTGGTGGGAGGAGCGTTTCCAGCCGCTGTGGAGAAAACAAGGCGATACACCGACCCACCGACATTTCATCTGGTTACATGACAGAACTGTAACAACAGACCAATAAAGCAGCCTGGACGGAGTATCTGCTATCTGCAGTCCCTGAACATCTCGTTTCCATCCATATTCACAACTACAGCATGTACACACTGTTTCAATGTATACTGATGTGCATCCATGCTCTGCTGTGAACATCAGCATTGTTTCTGACGTATTCAACCGTCACCTGAACAATAAAGGAGGTTATTGTTTTGTTCAGCCTGCAGACTCAATCAGAATCGACATGTGCATGAATCTGGAAACTGACCCACATCATTCATGACAACAAGAACTCAAACACAGCGTTTAGAGAACAAATCAATAGGATAAACTGTACAGAACATATCGCAGCACACATGTGCATCACAGTGAGACTCTCACTGCTCTGTCCTCATCAACACATCCACTGTTTCCTGCTAAAATCTGAATCCACGCACAGAGAAATGCAGCCCGGACTGACTCTGAGGACCTGCTGCAGATTAGGATTACTGCCTCCATTCTGCTGCTGCGCATCTGTAGCTCCCCCTGCAGGCCACACTGGTCAACACACAAGAAACGCACAACCACTTGTGCCAGTGGGGTCATATTAGGCATGAACATTTGAATGTTGCTATGTTCGTTCTACATAACATGAGTTTTGGCATAAATTTAAAATGTTTAAACATGGAGGAGCGTTGCTGGAGTAATTTTGTTTCTTCTTCCTCATTTATGTGCAAATTTATGCAGCTGGAGCTACAACATCTGTAGGAAACTGATTCAGAGGAAAAAAAATCCTGTTTATCACAGCTTGCATCTGATTTTCACAGTTTGGTTTATCTGCTTAATTAAGAGGAATAATGCTGTCAGCACCAAATTAATCCGAGATCTGTGACATCAGAAAAAACAAGTCAGGTCAGAGACAGCAGCAGATGGACAGACCAGTAAGACAAAACTATGAATGATCATAATAAAACTGAAATCCCAAGTTGTAACAAGTGGGAAACTGATGTTACCACAATGTCCAGCAAACCAAGACACAGAAAACATGCACAACCACAGTGTCTGGCAACAACAGAATACAGTCCAGCCACATTCACACGAAAACAAGTGCTGCAAACTGACGGCAATTATCAGAATTACATTCTGATGCAACAGGTAAAAACTGCAATGCTAGCATTCAGCAGCAAACAGCAGCAGTCACAGCTTTACAAGAGTCCAACAAGGTGGCAAAATGAGCAGTAAAACACACCGACACGTTCTGAACAAACTCAAACACAACTCAAAGCAAACAAACCTGAAAACATCCACAAAGTCCAGAAGGTCAAAGTGAACCAGCCACTCAGCAGGATCCGATCACAGTTTGGATCATAACAAGTCTGAATGGCTGGTTGATGTATTTAACTGCAGACTTCATTCTCATAAATGTGGCGGCTGTGGCTTTTTGGTCATCTGTGTGTATTCTGTCATTCGGAACTCGTTTGCTGCTGCTCTCTGATACAAACATGCCAACTGAAAACATGCCATTTGTGTATTTTCTGTGTGTTTTCACTTCCGGTGATTAGTTTATCAAGCTGACAACTGGCTGCACTTGTCGTAGCTACTGAGGAGTAAGTTCACATGTTGCTACGGTTACAAGTTGGGTAGCGGATGAATTTCTAATGGTGATTAAACTTGTGCCAACCTACCTGTGGGCTAAACTGTTTTAACGCAGA
>JAPZDX010000004.1:25318330-25332542 GCA_029783625.1 Naso annulatus | reverse complement strand
CCACACACACACACACACACACACACACCAGTCAGAGCAGAGTATAATCATATGTGTCCAGGCTGACTGCGCACACGTTGTAGAAAATGAGTCAGACTACACGGTGCAGCGCCTCCCCCTACCTCCTCACCTCTATGAAGATTCTTGTTTTATAGTTGGGGGGTTGGGGAGGGGGGGTGACCTACCAGTAGACGCCGGTGGAGCCGCTTGGTTCTCCTCAGGGTGCCCATAATGCGGCGGCCCATCTTTTTGGCGTACCACACAGAGTTGAGCATGCTGCTTGTTGCTGCTGCTGCTGTGGTGAAGGTGGAGGTGGTGTGTTGCCTCCTCTGCGCCTCCTCTCGCTCCTGCTGCAGGCTGCGAGGTGGCTGAGGTGGTGCTCGCTGGAGAGCAGACGATGGGAGGGGGGCTTCACTCCACCTTGTGCCCCCGCCTCCTCTTCTTCCTCCTCACAGACACAAACACGGAGGCTGCAGAGGAGCTGAGTGAGGTGAGCAGATGCTGCTTCCAGGAGCGGAGCAACGGAGGAGAGAGGAGCTGAGACACACTGAGGTCGTTCTTCTCCTGTCAGTTATGAGCAGTGGCGGTAGACGGGAGCCGCTACACAGCAGTTGCTAGAACTGATGGGAAAAAAGAGAGAGAGGAGCCTCCGGGGCGGTTTAACCTGCCGGGGTGAGAGAGCATCACTTAGCAGGCGGAGAGAGAGCAGCCGGTCGGCCAGCCTCCGTCTGTCTGAGGCAGACAGCAACAACAGACTGCAGGGCTGACGAGAGGACCCGCAGACGACTGTGTGTGTCTGAGTGTGTGTGTGTTTAAAGAGAGCGCAGGCAGGAAGGAAATCAGTCCTCTGCAGCTCCTTACTACTCCTCCTCCTCCTCCTCCTCCTCCTCCTCCTGGTTCTCAGTCCGATGTGACCTCTGTCCTACTTCAGTCCAAAGACTGAGCGCCTTCACAAATTCACATCAGGCTTAGAAACTTGTGCCCAGAAAATGCTGAGTAAACATGTCTGTGACGGACAGTGAGGGGACCTGTGACGTGCTTAAATGCACTGTCACCACAGCTGATTCAACTCATCTGTAGAACTCACTGCCAGCGACTTTCCAGTGAGACTGAACTCACAATAACTCCAGAGCTAATGCTAATTACATGGAGACAAAAAAAAATATCCGTACAAAAATACAATGGAATATTTCAAAATAAATCAAAATTGAAAAACTGAGGGAAACAAGTACAAGAGATGCAAAACTATTAGTACATTTTGTGTAAAACATACATTACGTCTGAACAAAGGTTCAAACTATTCGACAGACTTGTTTGTGTGAGATTTGTTTTTCTTTGGTCACTTTATTTCACTTTTTCCTAAAGAAATAAAGTTTGTTTAGAATGTCAGTGATGTTATCCCTAAACGTAATTAAAAATAATATTTTTTTTGTAGCTGCTCTTCTATTTGAGAAATTACTTGCAAAAAAAAAAAAGGGGACATTGTGGCTTCATGTCTTTAATCTTGTAGCCACAATGCTAAACCCTTTCACTGTGCTTAAATACAGCCGTGTGTTTGTAACATTTCAGGGATTTTCACTGTTTGACGTTCAGTTTGGGTCTGAACAAAACCCCGTAGTTTTAATGCTACTTTGTCTGAGAAAACCTGGATTATTTTTGCCAACTTTTTTAGCAAAAAGGATGCTACAAGCATCTCAGCCAGCACAGGGAACAAGGCTCTGATGCTACATTTATAGAGACAAAGTTTTGTTCTGAAAAAGAGTAAATGAACGCTAACATGTTAGCAGCATATCGGGTCTGTGCCTCTCAGCCCAGTTTGGGTTTAACATGAGTTGAGCCCCTGCTTTCAAGTCGAAGATGGCTCATTTCATTTCTAACTACTTCATTGGATTTTATAATGACCAATGTTGCTTGTTTTTAACTGTCTCAACTGTCTCTGACTGTTTTTAAAAGTGTCAATAAATGAAATGAATTATTTCTAATATGTAATACTGTTTCCAGGTCTTTTTGGGCTCTTGTACAAATTGTTGGACCCATGAAGACTTTTTAATTTTTTTAAGGATATTTTTTGAGGCTTTTTGTGCCTTTATTAGGACAGGACAGCTGAAGAGTGGACAGGAAACAGGGGGGAGAGAGGGGGAACGATATGCAGCAGGGGCCACAGGTGGAATCGAACCCGAGTCTGCTGCGGCGAGGACATAGCCTCTGTATATGGGGCGCCTGCTCTATCAACTGAGCCACCGGGCGCCCCAGGACCCATGAAGACTTTGACCACAAGATTCTGTCCAGGGTGCACAACTTTTGGCTCATTACGTGTTACCGCTCTGGTCATAACACAGAGAAAAACTACTGATTTTCAATGTTATGTTGATGACACCAAATTTTAAATGGCTGTTGATCCCGATGAGCTCAGCGCTGTTCACTCCCTTTAAAAGCACATCACCAAGATCAAAATAAAACCAAGAAAAACAGAGAACCTGGTTATGATTTAAGATGTGGAGGACACTATGTACTTTAAGTTTCTTAGCAGACCATGTCACTTCTAACATCACCCTGTCACCTGTCACTGAATTATATGTCAACCTGCCACGAACTATCAGTGTCATTGTGAGTGTGTGTGTGAGTGTGAGTGTGTGTGTGCGTGTGCGTGTGTGTACACGCATTCTAAGCCATTTTTTTTATCTTTCTTTGCTAACGTGGTTATTAAAAAGTCTTTGCTAATGCTAACAGCTACAGAAAATATTCTAATTTGCAAGGCTTTGACACAAGACTTTATGAAAATGTGATGAGCAGGCAAGAAGAAGAACCAGCAGCACTTTATTGAGACAAACTCCAAAAATATGGCATTTATGCTTTAACGGAAACATGTCATATTTCATTTCAACCAGTGAAAAGGGGGACAGGTTCTTATAATCAGTGACATTTTATCTATTTTTTTAAGAAAAATAAATCTTAAAATTCCTGTGGAAAAAACAAACAGAATGTCTACTATTGAAAAAGTACTGCATACTGTTGGAGGGATTTCCTTGTGGAAACAATTCTATATCAGAAACTATTTTGTAAATGTTGTGGATCAGTCAGAAAACTGTCAAAAAGAAGACTTACACTTATTTTTCCCTGCTTGGAATACACACCCTAACATTTCATGATATTCCTGGTATTCCAGGACCGACTGAAACCCCACTGGCTATAAACAGAGTTGGCCTGTCCTCCCAGCATCCTTTGCTGGCTGGGAATGAAGTACAACAGAGATGAGACGATGAAGAAGAAACATTAGTGATAAATTTACGTCAAAGCTGCAGTGAATCTTGTGGTTGGGGACAAACAGGAGACCAGGTCCCCCACCACCACCACCACCACCACCACCATCTCTCTCTCTCTCTCTCACCAACACACACACACACACACACACACACACACACACACACTACAGAAAGACTCAGTAAATCTGCCCTTGTCCTTCTCTGCAGGTTCAACCCCCTCCTCCACCTCCACCTCCATTTTCCTGTCATCAGGATTTTCTTTGTCGGCATTCATCTCCTGTGTTGCCATGGCGCTGCTGAGAGAGCAAGCGAGAGGCGGAGGAAGAAAGATGACAAAATGAAAGGAATAATACAAACGAGTCCACAGTATGTCCTCACAGCCTTCAGTGTCTTTGTGGGAAGTGAGAATCCATTCACTGCGTTATCGCGGTGGAGGTGTTGGAGATAGCTGCCTGCTGACGTCAGGCTGGGGACGCGCAGCTGACCCAGATCAAACATGGAGGAAACAATGAAGAGCAGGATGAGGAAATTTCTCCACCACAGAGTGCCACTGTGTGCAGAAACCTCAGCACGAGGGCGGTGATTTTACCAGTAAAGTACAGGTGAAGAGGTCCTGCTCATGAATAAACAGTCGTCAAGCTACTGTGTGTTGAGTCTGACATGAAGCTCAGAGTTTAAACTTTACAACCTGTGAAATATGAAGGTGATAAGCTCCCATTGCAGCCAGGACTCAGTCTGCTGCCAACGCTGCAGTCCACATCTCCGTCCGCTCTGTTAGAGTCGTGCTAGCAGCTCTGCCCAGCTGTACTCAGAGCCGTGGCTGAAACACTGAGGAACATGCTAACATTCACTATGCTAACATGCTGAAGCTGTGTTTAACATGATCACCAGCTTAGCTTAGCTTAGCAGTGTGTAAACAACGCAACATTTGCCAGTTAGCAGGTCCAGCTGAGGCTGACGCATGTCTTTTCAGCAGGTCTGTGGGTATTTGGTCATAAATCAGAGTATAAGACATGTTAAAATGTTGACCTGATGATGGCGCTATATGAAAAGTCAGAGGATTTACAGTTCTTAAAGGGGAACACAAATTTATGAACAGTTCATGAAAATCCATCCAATTTCTACTGAGACTCTTCGGTTTGAATCAAAGAGGAGGACTGACCAACACGTCACCTCATGCTGACTCGGTAGCGAGGAACTAGTTGTCTGGGCGTAGTGAAGCACAAGTATGCTGCGAAAATAAAATTATTTCATAGTGCAGTGAATGTGTTCCTCTGTATTTTCACCCACAGTGACAATGTCTCTACAGTGTGGTGAATGTGCATGGTCACAACACGTAGACAGAGCGTGCTGGAGATTTTTAGATGTACTTTAGAAGCTTTAGACGGCAATAAAAGGTGTCGCCCTACCACTTACATAAGCGTGCAAACCTGCTAACGCGGGGAGACTCTCTAGCAACCAACTGAATGTGCAGAGAAGGGAATGGCATCTTTGTTTTTGTGTTATATCGGGATTTTGGATAAACCTGCTATAACCTGTGAAAAAGTGCTGTTTTCCATTTAAGTCTGTGGAACATGCTCCACACTTGCATGGTGTTGATATCACAATCACCTTCAAAAACAGCCAAATATAAATAATCCATACATTCAGTGATGGTACAACACCACCGAAAAACAGAAACAAAAAACCGCTGCAGCAGCGTGTTTCAGAGAGACATGAATGCTGCGTTCAGGTTCACTTCAGCTGAGCCTTTTTTCTTTGGATTCCTCTAAACATGAAGTGATGGATGAGCAAAGGAATAAACTTTTCTCTTTTAAAATGGATGAAAGTCTGATGTGACATAAACATCGCAGGCTCTATACATATCAGGCCTAACACTGTGTTGTCATGCTAGTGTTGACTAGGGCCCTATGATTTCCATGATCGCCAGCAAAGTCAGCAAAAAAACTAGTCATCACTCACCCCAAAACACAGAGCCCGGCAGTTTCCGAACAACTTCTATGTGTCAGGTGATATGCTGTTTTGCAAATTCTGTTAATATACTGTCGACTGGAAACATGTAGATTCGTGCAAAGACCACGTGCAGTCTGAAGCCCATGTGAAAACAAGAAAAAACTAAGTGCTGCTGCTGTAAATGCTAGCCAGGCCACCAGGCGCCTACAGACGACCATATTAAAATGGAAAAACGGAACTTGGGAAAAAATAAAACAGATTTCATAGGGCCCAACATGACTGTGTGTACTAACAGTCGTCTTTGTCTCTTTGGCTGTGTGTGTATCTGCGTATTTTCACGGCTTTTTTTCTATACAATCACATGTACGTCTGTGCTCTCAACTTCTGCCTGAAAGTTTGTCATTTTGGCAAACTGGCTTTTTCTCAGAAACATTGACATGCACCGTCACTGCCTAACAAAAATGCAGACTACAAAGAAAAACTGTCCAACAGAAAACAGAATTATTTTTCCAGCAGTATTTAGATGACACTGAAGTTTGGGTTACCATGACAGCAGCACAGCAGGTTATAGGTGGGGGGTTTACCTGGACTGGGGGGTAGGGGTTGGAGGAGCAGGAGGCGAGGGGGCTGTCCTCGCCATGGGGATAGAGAGTGGAGGGCGTGGGGGAGGGGAGCTCCGGGATGTGCTGTCCTAATGCTGCAGAGCCGTCAAAGATGCACTCCAGAGATGCTACCTACAGGATACAGGAGGGGAAAGACGGAGTCCCGCAGAGGTCAAAATACAGCAGAGAGACAGAAACTCCTCACAGAGGTCAGACACAGACGGGGCGGAGAGAACGTGGGAATGAATGACAGACAGGCTGAGGGAGGGGAGGAGCAGGTTTTCCTTTTCAGAAAACAAGTTCGCTTGATGTTCTACAGTGAGAACAAAGAGGCTTTGTGCCTTTTGTCACTGCTGAAGCACGTTCACGTGTTGTTTTGTAAAGTGGGATAGAAAGAAATCAGAACATCTGCATCAGTTTCATCTCTGTCACATCATTCAGCCACATGAGCTATACAGGACCAAAACATGAGTCATCAGGTCTGAATGCTGCGGGGACAACACGTGTGAATATGAGACACACGACGGCAGACAACATGTAAACACAACAACATGACTGCTGCCACTGAGTCTGTCAACAACCTGAATGACACTGACCAAATACTGAACACAGGAGCTATCGGCCAAACTACTGAAACACAGACGACAGTAAAACAGAATAAAGAAGATATTATTGAACTAATTACACAAAATGAAGCTTGACTGACGTGGCAGCGTGCCTTATTTTCACTGATCACACAAACAATCAACTGTCCTGTGGTAGGTAACAGAAAACTTGCCTCATGAGTACTACATCTGTGTAAATGCAGGATGAAGAAAAGACCACAAATACCGGTTTGATGTTTAGGAAATATATTCATGCCCATGTATGATACTACAGGCATGTACACGCCTCGCTCAAAGTGTCTTACACAGCAGGGTTGTATGAAAATACTGATACATAACAATGTCGCAATATTATGCTCTGCAGTATCTTATCAGTTCTTCATAATTTTCATGCAAAGATTCATGGCAGTGGTTCATTTTGTTTGGGGGTTTTTTTGACCGCCAACAGCTATGGCACAGAAACTATTGCCATGATATTCAGACTGCACACAATTTTTTACTTATTTATTTTTAACTCAGATTTTGGATATTTTAGTGTTCACACTACAACAGTTTTCTTAAAACAAGATTGAAAAAGAACTGCAATGTATCGCTTCGTAACCCCTACACCGTCATACGTATCGTTTTAGCCAATACACAGCTCTATTTTACAGTAATTCAGAAAAATGTATCATAAATGAGCTTTTCCAAAAAGTTTAGCTACATTTCTTTCTTACGTTAATATTTTTGTACAGTTTTTCTGCTCGTGTTTATAGCTGGTGCAAATTTAATTTTATCTTTTACAATCTATTGTTATCTTTGTCGTTCCTAATGAGCTTGGATAATATCCAAAATTTAGTATCACAGCTGTCCCGCCCAAATATCACAATATAACATATTATCAATATTACAGATTGCTAAATGAAAATATGCATTGATAATAAATGAATACAGTAATATACTACTGGTAAAGTTAACAGGGGCGCCTGGTGGCTCAGCATGTGCCCCATTTACAGAGGCTGTGTCCTCGCCGCAGCAGCCATGGGTTCGATTCCACCTGTGGTCCTTTGCTGCATGTCATTCTCTCGCTCTCCCATCTCCTGTTTCAGTCATCACTTGCTGACAGCTTTTTTTTTTATGGCTTGACGGCCTTTGGCTCGTCATTTTCTCCTGTTTTGAAGCAAAATTTTGCCAAATTGCTGAGCTGGCATTTTTCTTTGTTTGTATGTCTGTATATCAAAGTGCTGCATGCTTACATCACGCCAATTAACCCGTAATATCCTCTACAGATCATCGTAGAGCAGCAGGCATTTCCTCCACTGCTCCACAGCTCAGCATGTATTTTTTTTTCAACAGCAGTGGTTTGATATTTTGATTTTGTGAAAAATATCACAAATGACAGCAAACTGGCGATGTTCAATAATATCTAATGTCGGCCCAAGCCGAGTTCCTACTGATGAAGATACTGCTGTCTACCCATTTTATCACATAACTGTGTCTAATGTCTGACAACAGCCTGAGATGATTTCAGTCTGTTTTCAATCCATCTAAATATCTCAGTTCATTTCAGCACCAGTTTTACTATCAGCACAAATTTCTTAAAAAATAATAATAATAAAAATAAACTCATTTGATAATAGACAAACTTCAAATCCTCAGTAACAGACAGCTGTTTGTGGTGTGCATGTCTGTGTTTAGACCTTGGGATGATCTGATGAAGCTTTTTGACGTCAGTACGCCCTCAGACCACACAGTGGCAGCAGAGCGTCACCATGCAGCTGAGCAGTCTGAACACATGAGTCCTGTTTATCCAGTGACAATGTGATCTCATGCACTCTGTTACCATGACCACCACGGCGTGAAAATGTTTGAAGCCCAGTGAAATATCAGATCTCAGCTAATCGGCACATTGGATTAATTGACTACACACACACACACGAACAGAGAGTTGCTGTTGTTTTTGGGTTGTTTGTTTTGCTATCACAAATCAACTGAAACCAGGAGGACAGAAACTTCAAACTTTTCATGGCGAAAGTAATAATCAGCCTGCTCCAAAATTCAAAGGTTTAGAAAATCTGCTACATGCAGTCACTTCAAAAGTCCCGCAGATACACAGATTTTTTTACCTTTAAAATATGAATTCTTTCTACTCTTGTTGTTTTTGCTGAACTTCTGTTCATCAGACTCATTTTAAATCTTAATCAAAAATTCATTATTATGAGCGCCTTTCTTGTAAACAAACTCTTCACAGAAACCTGTTTCACACTGACAACAGATGTCTGAATGAAGGATACTTTATGTTTTTACTGTTTTTTCTGCATTTGTTTGAAATTAATTCTGTAAAATTAATTTCAATTTCACTCATTTTGCATTTCTTGGCTTTCTATCTTTTTTTGAGAAAGGACAATAACTTTTTTGTGCAACATAAATAGTTATTACTAGATGAACCTCAGGACCTCTGAGCCACAGCGGTAGTGGATTCAAGATTCTCAATTTCTAAGATACGAAATTTGTTCACAAATCCTAAAAATTTATTTTTAATACAGTTTTTTCAAGCTGCCAGACAATATTGTAATTATTGATGATGGATATCTTAGACAATAATTGGTCGATTAAACTCATACAACTTGATTCATAGATCGTTTTGAATCAAGAATCAATTGTGAATCGTGACCCCAAGAGTCAAAATCGAATTGTGAGATACTGAAAGATTCCCACTCCTACTTATTATCATATCTGATTAAAGAATCCATTAAATTACAACAAAATTAATAAACTTTCAAGCTGGCAAAAAGTCAAAAGCCACGACAAATGTCCGTGTTCGTGACTCCAAACTCAAAGTACTTTGACCTCCACTCTGTACTCTGTAGTCTGTACTTCTGTCTGAAGTACTTCTGTACATTAACATAGTGTGAACTTGTTTTTCAGAATAAACTGCAGAGTGTCTGCTGCTCACCTGGTGCTAACCGCTAACAGCTAACTAGCTCTCCTCCTGCTAAGTCCAATACAGATGTGCAGCGTCCTCTCAGTTTAACCACAGTTACAGATTTGTGACATCCTGCCAGCTCCTTGTTTGTGACTGAAGGAGAAGATGGGTGGTTACCATGGTAACATTTCAGAATTTAGATGTCTTTGTTGGCTGAGTTGCCAATGAAAACTTTACCTATAATAAGTTTAACATCAACACAAGCAGACAAAAATCTCTTTTGTTCCAGAAGTGTCGCAGTTAGTCTCCAAACTCTGCTGCTCCAGATTATCTTATCTAGCAAATTTGTCAGTTCATCTGATCCAATCAAACTGTTCAGAACTAATATCCACTGATACCAGGCTGTGAGACCAAATCGAGGGTTGACCAATGAAGCACCTCTAATTTCTGATAACAGAACCGTAAAGTGACGTTGATTAAGGCCTCCCTGTCTGTCAACATTTGTCATTTGTCTCCATGATGACAAATGACTCCTTGTTCGTGGCTGTAAACTGATCTCAAGGAAGTGGATCCATCTTTAATAAAAACACCCAAAAACCCAGACAGATCCAGTTCACACTGACATGACACACTAACAGGACACATGACATCTGATCTGAGCAGCCAAAGACACAAACACAGTAGCAGCTGACAGGAGCAGCATGGAGGACAGCATGGACAGGAAGCACAGTCACGTGACAAGGACGATGCCAAATTCTCCAGGTTGGGCTTCCAGGAAGTCTGGTTCTGTTCTGGTTTTAATGAAGACACTGAGAACCTGATGACACCAGGCTGTGTCAGAGAAACTGAGCTGCCGACTCAAACGAATTGTCAGCTGCTCAGTGCAAATACAGAAAGAAACAAAGTGCTGACTGGCAGTGAATGCAGCACGACCAGAGGCCGTCAGAACAGCAACAGTGTCAGTGTGATGCAAGGTCGTGATGATGACACTGACGTTTCAGTCACTGAGAGGCTCATTAAACTTGTTGAAATTTAAATCCTCTTCACTGCTTATATGGATGAACTAAACAGAATTAAAGTAACAGAAAATCATAATATACAACAAACAGGAAATTTCTTTTCTGCTGCTATCCAACCGGAGACCAATGGGTCGTGACGGAGTATCTGGTATCAGGTCACATTTACAGGCTCATGTTTACCAAGTTAACACACTGCTGCTGATCATTCATGGCCTGTATGGACTCAAATGAATGACTTCACCTGCTAATAAAATTCTAAAGCTCATCTTCTGCTTTTATCCGTGACAACTGGCTGATTTTATCTCGATTATTTTCACGTAACTTCCACCAAATTCATCTCATGTCAGCATTTGATTCAGGCCACGTTTAGACAAGAGCAGCTCTACTAAAAATGTAAAAGTCTTTCCTTTGTTTGTTTGTTTTTTTTTTAAATGCAAAGGAAAGACTTTTACATTGCGTTTACATAAACAACCTAAAGCGCTGTAGTATGCATGCCGGAATGCACTGACTTGTGCTAGCATTTGTGTTAGCTCAGTCACAGGCTATGCAGTTTGGCAGTTTTTGATTTAAGAAGATTACACTCGGGAACCCGGTTTCAAATGCTCGCAGTTTCAGGAGCGCCAGCACGCCGTCGTCATCATGTCATGTCATGTTGAACAGCAACAGAAGTGTTTCGTTTGATGCAAAGACTTGCGCCGTATAAACGGAGTCTCATCAGTCTCTGTTTGACCTGCAGGTTCATGAGCTCACCTGAACTCACAGGAAGCCAATGGACGAAAAGCTGCAGGTAACGCTGGGGCTTCAACAGGAACCTGATCAGAGGAATTTGACTGGTGGTGTGTGTGTGACCATGTGTGATGACATCATGACGAAGGGTTCAGATGTGATGAGCAGGTACAGGTAAGACTCAAAGCAGCCTAAATGTTTTAATGAACAACATGTAAGCAACACAGACAAGCGACAACCTCATCCTCCCTCTGCGTGTGTGTGTATGTGTGTGTGTGGGTAAGGATCAATTCACCTTTGACTGAAGGAATAGATAAAACCAATCAGACAGTTTTTATTTACCTCAATTAGATCTAATAAGAAATGAACTGATTAAAAAGTAAATTATACACCTAACCCTACTTCATGTGAATGTGTGCCGACTGACAGATGGACAGAAATATATATTCGTTTATGCATAAACAAATAAACAGCAAGAGAGAAATGAAACAAAGAGATCAACAGGTAGAGAAACAGATAAATTTGACTTTTCTGGCATCTGAAGGACTCTTAGTTTCTCTGTTTGGACACTGTGGTTTGCTGCTGACACCATATTTGTGATTACTGGAAGTTTTCACATCATATTACAGTTTATTCAGATCCTGGGCATCTGGCACAAACATAAAGGTGTTAGTTTTCTGCTGAGTGCCTTCACAAAGTGATGTTAAATTCCACTCAGCAAAAACAAAAAGATAAAATTCAGCATTTTGTCAGTCTGGTAACTTAAAGCATTTTATGATTTCTTAATATTACACAATGTATAACAATATAAAATGATTTTGACTTCCAAAAACCACAAGAGTCCCTTTTGTTATGGTCATTAACATTAAACGTGAATTATCATCTGCAGCAATGTGTATTTGCCAGCAGCACAAACTTTGTCTCCTAAAGTTACGTTACACTTCTATTAAATTATAACCACATTTTTTTAAATATATATATTAATAAATTGTTCAGCCTCAAATCTAAACTTACCACCAGGAAGTTGCCATTTCTGATAAAGTAATGAATACACACATCATGTTGATGTCGATGTGTTTGTCCTGCTTTAAATCAACAGTCGTGCCACAGGAGTCGTTCAGTGGAGAAAATAACAATGAGCAGAAAAAGACAGTAGTGGGCGCCGTCTCTCTCTACCTTCATGGGTGAGATGTGGGCATGGGTCACGTATCCGTGCACATTCTGGATCTGGGACAGGTTCTTCTCTGCTACCTGGACCAGCTCCGCACCCCCCGCCTCCTCTGTGAGCTGAGGGGAGCTCTGGTCCTGGGGGGACGAGTCCTCATCATGGTGCCGGTACTTCTGCAACAGGAAACACACAAACACAAGAACACAGTCAAACAGAGCTGCTGAACACTGTCTAACAGACAGAGGGCGCTACCTTGTTTCACCTTCATCCTTCCTCTTCAGAACAAACCAGTGTGAAACACGTTGCGCCATCGTCGTCATTTTAAATTTTTTATCCTGTCTGTCAAACGTGGAAAAAATTACAATTTCAAAAAATAAAAATGAAAAACAATTTGTACAAGAAAAATGGTTGCTGAGGCTCATGGGTAATTTAGTCTTTAAAGCTACTCAGAAACTCCTCAGAAAAGACACAGACACATCGAGTCCTCCACATCACTGACAGAAATAACAGACTCATCCAAACAGCATAATATCATAATTTTCACAGCTTTATTGTACTGAATAAGACACAAAGTATTGATCTTTTATTACATAAATTCATTATGAATGTTTGCAATGCAAACTCAACATTTTGGGTAACAGAACACTAAAAATTAAGTGACTTTTCTGTCCACTAGATGGTGCTAAGCGTTCACTACCTGGTAAGGTAATAAAAAATGTAGACTGAAAACTTTCTAATTAGATGAGACAGATGATGTTTTACTTTGTGAAAATGATTTGCAGTTGAAAAAGGTGAAAGACATTGCAGCAATCAACACGTCTCAGTTATCAGCATGGTCACCTCATGGCAAGAGGGTCCTGGGTTTGATTTCCGGCTTTAGGCAGGGCCTTTCGTTCAGTAGTTTGCATCTTCGCCACATGTTCATGTGGGTTTCCTCCACCATCAAAAACATGTATGCTGGGTCAACACCCTTCACTGAGGTACTGGCTAAGATCTGGAGTTGGTCCCGGGCACCATGCTGTGGCTGCCTGCTGCTCCTCAGAGATGGGCTAAATGCAGAGACCAAATCTCACTGTACACTGCACACCTTTATCACGATAATATCACATCGTGCGGCCTCTGGCGACTCCCACCCCTACCTAAAACAAGACTCGAGTTAGTTATAAACTGTAGAAACCTTTTAAAGGGACAGAGAACGGAGAGCAGAGCTGACACGATGAGGCATCTCTGTGGATCCACACACGTCTGTCTGCTGCTGGAGCCTTCACATCTCCATGAGTCAGAGCTTTGAGTCTTTCTGTTTTTTTTAAAGGAGAGCAGTTCGTGTTGACAGGTGAGTGATTCAATTGAACCTCTGCAGTTACACAACAACACCTGCGACTCATGAACGGAAGGCTCCAGACAGGCTTAGCACATCCTGTGTATAAAAGCGATTATTCAGATTAGTTTAACGATGAAGGTTCTCTATAACATTTGATCTTTGGTTTTAGTGTTGTGTGTAAAGTTCTGTATTGATACATTAGGTTGAGTGAGTTTATTATCTATCAAAACATGATGAGAAAACAATTGCCATCTTGAATGAGAAATTGTTGAAAATTTGGAAACAAGGTTTAGCACAGATATTTTGGACTTTTCTCATGACAAACTCATTGTGCTTTGCTGTGGTAGGAGGTTTCAAATTGAGGCATGAACACAGATTAGTGAAACCCTGAGACGCTGCAGCAAGAACCTCTGCAGGAACTTTCAGCAGGGACTTCAAAGGGACGTTAATCTGCGTCTGAACAGGATTATCCTGCTTCTGATTGGCTGTGGGTTGGAAGTCTACATACAGCAGCACCCCAGTCTTTCGACTCCCACATTAAACAAACTTCAAGGACCGCTTTCTTCCACTTAGGTAATATTGCAAAAATTAGGCCTATTCTTTCTCAGAAAGATGCAGAGAAACTGGTCCATGCATTTGTTACCTCCAGA
>JAPZDX010000004.1:25301238-25316010 GCA_029783625.1 Naso annulatus | reverse complement strand
GAGGCGGGGCAGGAGCTAAAACAGAGCGTCTCAGACAGAGGCAAAAATCCCAGAAAAAACAGGGCTGCTGCCGTCAGTTGTATGAGAATACAGATGAGTTTTTTGCACATCAAAGCATATAAATCTGCTCTTGTAGTAACCGAGAATAAAATATGAACCCCCAAAAATGAGCATAATATGGCCTCTTTAAGCTGACCCTTCATTTGATTTATTCTTTGTTTCGTTTTTCTTCAGAGGGAAGACATCCCTCCCACTCTGACAGAGCACTCTGCATTACGCCAACAAACAATGTGTGAAGGGCAACATCTCCATTCATCAAGCTGAGAGGCTGAGAGCTGCCAGCCGCTGACTGAACGTTTGGTTAATTCATGAAGGACAACAGCAGCTGCCAGAGAGGCGCTGAACGCTTACACATTCAGAGGTGAGAATCTGAGCAAACACTTGAGCACTGAGGAGGTGAAAGTCTGAAGCTTCACAGTTTGCTGTAAACGTCATAAGTCCTGATGTGACCAACGCTCAAAACAAAACGCGTGTCCAAATTAAAAGTACAAGCTGAGGAATGAAACACAACAAATATCTGCACAAATCACTGAGAAACTTAAAATTTCGATTACTTATTAAGAAACATCTGGATGACTCTCTGCTGGCAAACAGTGGATTGCTTCTTCACATTTGGGAGTGAGCTGCTGTCTGAAGTGAGGAAGTTCAGGACCCAATCCCAAACAGCCGCTATTCCCTCACCATATCCACTCCCCCTCCGCTTGCACGTTCTCGCAGACGGTCCGCCACATTAAGGCCCATCCCAAACCAAGCAGCATGGAGTGTTAGTGGACTATGAAACACTTACACAGCGAGCCAGCATCTGTGCAGGCTTACAGCTGTCAAAGCAGGAAGTGCAACAGGAGGATGGAGGAGGAAACATCAGCCATTTCTATGCAGAGACCCCGCGTCAGCGGCACGTTGAAGGCTTGCCAATAATCCGCCTTCAGTTAATTTAATGTCATTTACACAGAACCGAGCAGCGCGTCTTTAAGCCGCGCCAGTCTGTCATTTTACACAGGATTCAGAAGAGACGTCCCCACTGTGATGTTTGAAAGCACCAGCATCAGCTTCCTCTATCGAGACAAATGTCCAAACCACTAAATAATTAAAATGT
Source organism: Naso annulatus (assembly GCA_029783625.1). Taxonomy (NCBI): domain Eukaryota; kingdom Metazoa; phylum Chordata; class Actinopteri; order Acanthuriformes; family Acanthuridae; genus Naso; species Naso annulatus. The sequence goes on along the minus strand of JAPZDX010000004.1, from coordinate 25,314,854 downwards.
GTAGAAACGGTTGGAAAAAGCAAACAATAATAACATAATAAAAGTCACTGAATCCATCTAGCATAGAGCTGTTTTTGTTGATTATTCTTTCAGCTTCAAAATGCCTGACATGCAACATAACCTCGTGTAAAGTTATATGTACAAAAGTCTCCAGCCTACATGTTTACAGTGGGAAACTTTCACATTTACGTTTCATGATTTTAAAAAAAGACTGAAAGTTTTTCACAGATCAGCAGGCTGCTGCCTGTACCAGACATTTTTTTCCGCTCTTGACAGCAGCACACCGCATCAGACTTTAGTCCATCCGCTCATTCCTTTACTTCTTTAACAAAATTAAGTTTGGCACCAAAGTTTAAGTGGAAGGTTCGTAGAGATAAAAATCTGCTTTTTGATTTTTCCTAAACATTTATGCAATCATGTCCTCTGAACACGTCCAACCCGACCACAAACAATTAAAGAAGTGATTTTACTGCATAAAAACAGTAGAAAACTCATAACTCAATCATAAATGTCCATTCTGTCATAATTCTGTTTAGTCCTTCAAGTTTTTCTCTAAGATGAATGCCCCTGACCCGCCCTACCAGGTCTCCCATTTACACAGGCGTCACCCGACCCCGGCTCCACTGCTGACTCTCCTCTGAAACGCCCTCTGAATGCGGGTTGTTGGCGGTGCAACTCGGACCCCCCAGCCCGCATCCGCGCTGTTTAAACAGACCAGCAAGGCGCATCCGGGGCACATTAAACCCGTGCTGAACAGGCTGTGTGAAAGAGGCTTCCATCAAACAGAGGTTGTGTCTTTCATGTCCAGTGTTTTACTCAAACCTTCGTCACGCTGACAAACAAAAATCACAAAAACTGTGACAATTCAGACCTATTGCAGAAGTGACAGACAATTAATATATTAATAATCACCCAGCAGGCCGCCTGCTTGTTGCGGTTCACGCGTGATTGACTCTATAGTTACATAATTACATTTAACGGTATCTAACACGCTTATTCAAGGAAATACGCAACAGTGGTTGTAATGCACTTTTAGATGCTTTTACCTCCTGCAAGCAGCAGCTATCATTGCCTACTGTAATCTGTGAAACAACGTAACAGCCGTGCAAGCAGGGTGTCCCTCTGTTGCCATGGTGACGGCTACTTCCTTGTTCAGGTTGAGTGTAAAGGGCAGGGATGCCAGAACACAGCCAGCCCACAGTTCAATATGAACCTCGGTTCTTGGGTCACGGTTTCGGTTTGGTTTCAGTACACATTTTGTGCGTACCAAAGAAAAGAAAACGCTATGTTTTTTCCAAAATTATTTCTTCATTTGCCTATTAGCTAAAAAAAATAAATAAATAAAATTCAGACACACTCTTGCAAATTTTAAAATGTTGTAAAATGTAAAATAAATAAGTGTGTCTATCATAAGGCTGTAGTCTGTCTATATTTATTTCATTTTTTGGGGCTCTTTACCTTTTATGGCACATATGCTTCTCTGAAATTTAATGGATTTTTTTAATTGTCATAGATGAGGCACAGTGCTTGGGTAATTTTAAGCACATTTCAGAATGTTTCTCAATAATCCCAAAAATATCTCATTGGAAACATATAAAATGTCAATAAATTAAACCATGTTGCTGACATTAATCAATTCTACGTGAAATGGGGGGGTGTTGGTAAAACACAATAAGACAGACACGGCACATCAGGAGGGAAAAAGGAACAGACCGGTGTTTAGAGAAAAGCTGCTTCCTCAAACTCTGCTCCTGAACTCTGCTCATTGTATGAAACCTGTGACTGCAGTCGGCTGGGAGGCGGGGACACATGGTGCGTTCACGGGCTGCTCTGAAGCTCTGACAGAGCCAATTCAGGGAGAAATACATCGAAACTAGTTACATAAAACTTTATGCAAAACCGAAATACCGCAAAATGCATACTGAATCGTGGATGGCGTACCATACGGTTCAATATTATATTGAGAATTGTTGCATCCCTAGTAAAGCGCCTCCTATTTTTTGGCTATCTAAATTTATACCCTCCCCCTTCAGCAGACAGGTCCTCCACGGCTGCGAGTGTCTCTTGATTTGGAGTGACTCGTGGTAGTTTAGTGGTCGTGGGTGGGAACCAGTTTGGGATCGGCCACAGTGTCCCTGGGCCTTTTCTTTTTGGGTAAAGTGGAGCGCAAACCGGACAGTTGCAGTGACGCAAGCTGTGTAATGGACTTAGGTGAAGAGGCAGCTGAGCCAAACAGAAGAGCTTTCAATTTATTGGATTTTTCCAAAAACAAATGTTAAGAGATTTTCCACATCAGATTCATGAAAGGCACGTCAGCTTTCTTTGTGTTTCTTATGATTTCTCTTCCTTCCTTCAGCTCGTTGGACCAACGTTCTACATTCTTCTTGCAGTGCGTTTAGGAAACAGCCCACACTCTGTGAATGTTTCACTGCGGCAGCTCACGCTACAGGAGATATTTAAGGAAACACCAGAGCGACTTCGCACCAGCTGTGACACTTCAGAAAATTTCATTTTATTTATGTTTAATGATATTTCACACATGGAATGTATATTTTCATAAAAAGCAAGAAGTTTTTTCACATTAAATAAGCTCATTGTTTTCGCATTTTGATTTCTTACATTTCACACTTGAAATATGAGTCTACTTGTGAATTCTGCATCACGAGAGAAACTTCAGCAAACAACATGGACCTGCATGTGAAACAATGCTCTGTATGTTAGCTGCCGAGTTTGAATGAGCTTTATTGGTTTTCAGCACAGAAACAAAACAACACCTTAAACAACGAACAGAAAATCTAACTTCAGGAACATTTAATCGGCTCAGTTCATGAGAGGACCGATGCTTTATTTCCACACAATAAAGTCGACAAAGAGCTGCTGAGCAGCACTGCTGCCTTATCTTACAATCACCTGCAAGAGTCAATAACGCTTGTTGACCAGACCTCTCAGCTTTTTTAGGTACATTAAAAAAAAAAAATAATAATATTCTAAGTTAAGTGCTATTAATAAAAGCGGATCCCTGTGATGTGAGTCTCACGTTGTGTAGCTGTGAAAGCAGCAGTAACAGAGTGTGAAATGCAGGCTGACGCTCATTTAAGACCATGCAAAACAAGAAATCACACATTTCTGTTAACACCTTCTGGCCAGCTCCAGAACCTTCCTTTGATTTGATCCAATAAAGACTGTAAATCAGAACCAAACCAAGAACCTGTCGTGGTTCAGTTTGTGGTCAGAACAGCACCTTGATAAATCTTCTTCCATGTTCTGCTTCAGGCAGCAGGTAGTGAACTGTCTCCAGGGCAAGCAGCATGTTCGTGGAGAGCACAAACATCCAACAGACAGAAAGCTAAGTGTCCAAACTGTTTTTCCAAACAGGCAGAAAACATCCCGTTCAGCATCACATGCACACTAAACTCTGCTGTGTGAAGTTTCAGCTCCTGACAGGACAAAGCCGGACTGAGGTTTGCTTTGTACCTCAGTGTTCATCCTTCACACTGCAGACTCTCAAAGGAAAATCCAGTCAATCTACAAAACACCTTCACCTTTTGATAAATAATCAATGAAGTGATAGTCGAAGACAGTCGATCACGGACACAATCTGAACCAGGATCAGCCAAACCCACAAACCACAGCTCCTTAACCAGCGTCAGCTCAAGCCTGCTTTGTTAAAAAATAGGAGAGTAAATATGAAGTCATATGACAGGTAACTCATGAGGCGTTTCCAGACCACAGGAACCTCAGAACCTCCTGTTTCATTTCGTCTGCACCACACGAACACCGCACCATTTTCACAACCCAGACAGCTGCATTAACAAGACGACACAAAACACGAACCAGAGCTCGTAACAAGGTTGGCATAGTTTGTCGCTGTATCTTCTGATTCTGATGTGTTCAACTCGGGATTCCTGGTACATTACTGACACATACTAGACCAGTGAATCTCAAACTGTGGGGCGTTACTGCTCTGGCGTTTTGTTTTTGTTATATTTCCAGAAAATGTAGCATGCGGAACTAATGTTTTGACGTCGGATGACCTGGCCTCATTTTGGGGTGAAATAACACAGGCTTCCATGGTGATTTAACATTCGTATAGAGAGAGTCTAGGTTTGAAGAAATATGTTATAGGGGCGAAAAGAAAAACCAGCAACACTTCAGATACAAACAAGACAAAAAGCCCTTAAAGGTGTTTAGCTTCTTCAGAAACTCCCCAGTGGACAGTTCCTCTCAAAAAGGTCCTTCGAATGTTTAGTCCAATAACGTCCGTGGATTAAAGTTTGACATTAAATTTGTGAAAAATCAAAATCAAGGTGTTTTGCCAAGCATGGTTGTGTGTATCTACCTGCAGAAATCACAGAGTAACATCCAAACATTAAGCCATTCAACCTGTCAGTGAGCAGCACATGAATCAGTCTTCAGCAGATGTGACGCAGCTCTGCAGGTCAAACTCTGAGAGTTCAGCTCTGAAATGTTCAGACAGCTCACAGCAGCACAGGACTCAGAGCTCATGTTCAACACATGCTGTCAATCATTTCACTGGAGGAAGTCTGACTCATTTTCCTACACAACATTTTCTGATGTGCTGCTGTGCTACATTCACAAAGGCATGATAAGTTTCCTCCAGTGCTTCATGGGAACTGGTTTCATCACAAACTTCTTCCAGCTGCTGATGAAGATCATCAACAGCTTCTGGTTGGACCCTCACATGCTTTTGCTTAGTCAACATCTGCCTCCTGACGCTCTGATTGGAGGACCCCTCAGGTTAATGTTTAATGGTGCTGAGCTCGACGGTAAGGATTATCCTCTGTCATTTTGGTGAAAACATGAGCTGACGTTTACAGACATGAATGTCCTGCTTTAATTACTCATTCAGTTGTCGGGGATTACATTCATGTTGAGGGCAGAGGCCACAGATTGAAGCAAGAACGCAGATTATACAGGAGGATTCACACTGACCTCCAACCAGGGTCGCCAGTGCTGATATGAATTTTACCTAAATCTAACACAGTCTGAAGTCTTATATACCTGAGAACATTTCTATGGGATTTCCTTTGGTGAGCCATGAACAACATTGGAGTCAAAAGGGACAGCTTTGCAGGGGCTGACTGCGAAACGTGTGGATCCACAGCTATCGAGAGGTCATGCTGACGGCGTTTGGTGCACATGGCTGTAAAACAGATTGAAGTGGAGCTCAGGGCTACAATGATCTACAGCTTCTGTCTGCTGACATGCAGGGAGGAAACAAGTGACGTCTGACAGCTTTAAAAACATTTAGAGAACCTGCATTCACAACTGCTCAAGCATTCAAGCTTGTTTGATTGAACTCTCATCAGATCTGTTTTTTTTCCTGGTGCAATGAATGCAAGAGCCGTGGGTTTTCTGTCTGTGTTTGTGTCAGAAATAACTCCCCATTAAAACTTCCACACAACTACATTACTGTAATATTACTTTAAAATTGCATTGCTTTCTTCTAACCGGGTGCAAGAAGTAAAATGCATCGCATGCACACTCACAATCAAAGAAGTTAAATTTTACCTGAGCTTTACCATCTGCATTTCCAGCACACTTTACCTATTAAAAGTCGACTGATTGTGTCTGAAATCGTAGTCTAATTTAATCTAAATTTGTATGTTTCAACCATTCCACAAAGTATCCGCTAGCAGCTTGCTAACTTGTTTGTAGCTTGTTCCACCACAAGAAGGTCAAATAGCAACCAGGTGAACGGGGCATATCGCCGCCTACTGTAGCGGAGTCAGACAACAAGTCAGTTCTGACTCACCGCTTGTGTACTGGGACAAGGACAGTAGTCCCATTAAACGTCCTAATCAAGCTACGAGCTGACAGAACACCAATTCCAAAACAACCGGGACTCTGCAGACAGAATGCAGTTATTCACACACAATCTGTGTTTTCAGCAGTTGTAGTTTTACTGAGTGATGACACCACTTGTGAACGACTGAGTTGTTTGAGGAGGCTCCTTTCTTAACTAATCAGGCGACTATCACCTGTCACCAAAGCACCTGTTCACCTTCCAAACAGGTGCTTTTGGACAATTCCACAACTTTCACAGCCTTTAGTTGTTCCAGTCACAACTTACTGAAAACCTGTTGCTGCATCAAGTTCAGAATAAGGAATATTTTCAAAAATCACTACGTCAATGGCTTAATGTCCATGTTTAATCATTTAATACCAAATATGATCACTCAGAACTTCTTGACCAGATTGTGGACTGGTTTAAATGGTAAAACATCTGGTTTACTGGTTGTTCCTGCTGACTCACATAAATTATACGGACAAGTTCATTTAATGCAGACATTTTTAACAATTAAAATGTGAAGCGCTTACACTGATCAGATTTTTTTCAGTCTGTTAATATATTTTGAATGTTGTCCAGCACTACATAGAATAGAAAATACAAAGCAACTACTGCATCCATATCCCAGTTAATCATGCTGTTTGAGTAATGGGGTTATTTGGGCCAAAATAAAAGATCCCTTGTTGAGAAATCACATGTACAAAAAGCAGCTCTGGGTAATTTTTATTAGCCAAATCATTTCAGATCCCCCCAGCTGCTTCATCACATCTTCATCTTTAGGTAACCGTCTTTCCTCACATCGCCCATGTACAAAAAACACGCACAGTCTGAATGTTGCATGGCCACAGAGCGGCAGATGGAGACGCATCGGGAGGCTGCAGGCGAACTGAGCCATCATGACACTCCGAGGAAACACAAAGAAGTCCAGGATCACTGACTGAGAGCAGGAAGTGAGAGAAAAAAAAAAAACAGTTTACAGGTTTAACTCCCTCTGTGGGTCCACGGCACTGCTCTGTCTAAGCCCACACAGGATAAATCTGTCTGCATCTGTGCTACCAAACAAGAGCGCTCCAAGGCAAAACGATAAGCTGCAGTATGGCTCCAGTATGTTAATGTGAAATGTTGACTTTTCTTCGCCTCATATTAAAACATAAACAGGTCTAAAACCAAAGAGATTAAAGGTTGTGATTTGGTCTACACTGTCATCGTCCTGCAAACGCATCACAGGTTCAATCGCTGCTGCAGCTTCACGTCACAGTGTCCTTGAGCGAGACACTGAGCCCACTCACTTTGGATGAGAGCAGCACAAATGTAAATGTGGATGTAGGAGGCAGCGGGGAGGTTTCCAGTGATGACACTGTCTGCCTGAAGAGAGCCTCCTCCTCCTCCTCCTCCTCCTCGTTTCTCTGAAAGCTGTCGAAGAGGAGAAGGAGGAGGAGGAGGAGGAGGCACAACGCCGACTCCTGCCTGCCAAAAGCTGCTATAAATAGGAGCATCACCACGGAGAGGATGTAGCAGGATGTTCAGGAGGAGGAGGAGGGTTTCTGGATGATTCAGGCATGTGATGAAGAGGATGGAAGAGAGAAGATGGGAACAACAAAGCGAGGAGTAACGTCCCTGTAGAATCAGACTATATTTGCTGTCTTTTTGGTGTTTCTCAATCCACTTTGCAGCTGTTAGGACTCAAAACGCAAAAAAACACATTGTGCTTTGGTGAATTATTTGACCATCCCTTAAATTCTGTGAAATTTCAGACCTCCTTGTTTCTCAGCAGCCAGCAGCAAACAGAGCAGACCACGTAATCCAAACATGTTTGTCTGCAGCGACGGACCTTTGTTAAAAGTCACCCAGCTGAGTTTGTAGATTTCCTTTCTGTTCATCATGTCAACTATAAAATTAGGCCAAAAAAACTCTGGGCACCGACTGAAACAGACACTCAGCAGCCACTTCATTTGGTCCACTTTGCTAAGACTCATTCAATCTAACATGACGGTCATTATTTTATGTTCTTCTGGACACTTGTTTGACGCTGCTAGTCGTGAACATCACAACACGGACACCCTGACTGATAAATTGTTTATTTAAACTGTATAATCGATCAAATTCAGTGTTAGCAGCTCGAATCTACCTTGTTTTTCTGCTGTAACTGCTCCACTGTCACGTTCGTCACTCTGCCTGAGGAAAAAATGCTGGAGTTACTCGTGCTGTTATTTGAGTGTCATGACTTTGCGAGTGATTGACGTCCTGTCACTGTTTCAGTCGCTCATCCTCAAAGTGGAGAGAGCAGATAACTGAGCGAGACTCTGCAGATTCAGCAGAAATGAAACATTTTTGGACCAGCAGGCTGCTGCTGAAAAGCGTAAATAACAGAAATACAGAATTTTAAAGAATTAAGCCACAACTCTGCATGTAGAGAAGCTACAATTAACTCCACGTTAACTAGGTGAGACATTAAGTGATGAACTATTAATGCATCATTAATTATAATACAGTGAGATTGCACACAGTACATTGTTATTACTCTCCACTACGAGTACTTTCATTTCTGGTATTTTAAATTATTTTGATTTTAAAAGCAATGCAGGACTTACTTGTTATAGAGTATTGCTACACTTATTACTTTTCTTAAAGGATAAGTTTGGTATGTTTGACCTTATTCTTCGTTTGCAGGCTGTTTCTCATGGACCTGGAACATATAGAAAATAATTTCACTGATCCGTCCAGTATTGAACCGTCTACAATTTTCCTGTGAGCTCTCACTGCACTGAAATGGACGTACATTGGCAAATCGTAAATGTTGGAAAAACAGTAAATGCATTATTCTGAGACAGGGAAGCTGACGGTGTATTCCAAGTCTCAGTATGATCTCCTGTGAACCGTATCACTTGCCATGGCTTAGACATGAACATTATCACTGTGAGTAGATGCGGGACAGTGGGAGCTACAGCAGGAGCTGGTACAAAGCATTGGTACAGACAGACGAGTGGTGGCTATTTTTCCACAAGCCTGGATTGATAGAGTTCCTTTAAAAGGATACGTCAACTTTTTTTTTCCTTTTTGTTATTTGCCTCCCTCCTGAGTTCCAGACAAGAAGATAGATTCCATTCTATCCAGACTGTACATGCAGTAACAAGGAAGAGACGGGCAGAGCTCGCCCACCGCTAATTAGCTTAGCTCAAACACTGGTAGTCAATGGGAAGTGTTAGCCTGCCTCCAACTGAAGTCATCAGATAAACTTTCCCACAACTCTAAATGGTCCTGTGTACTTGTTGTGACTTGCTTGTTTACCATGTTATGTTATTTTTTGACTCACATTAGCACTTTATGTTGTACTGTGTGTATGTATTCTTCTTCTGCTCTTTACTGTGCCCTGCTGTATACTATCAGTATTCGATTCTAAAATTACATAAAGTGCTATGTGAAGCTCCCGCTGTCCTTCGTTTCCTCATGGTGATAGTGCTCATGTCTGAGCCATGGCAAGCGATACAGTTCACAGGACAGCAAACTGAAACGAGGAATACACAATCAGCTCCCCCATTTCAGAAAAATACTGCATGCCATTGTCCAACATACGTCCACTGTGGCGCAGTGAGAGCTCGCAGGAAAACTGTAGAAGGCTCAACACTGGAAGGATCAGTGAAATTATGGTCTGTATGTTCCAGGTCCATGAGAAACAGCCTGCAAACAGGGTCTAAGGTCAAACTCACCAAACTTATCCCTTAAGCAACAGATCAAAGTATTTCCTCCATCACTGGCTGTCAGATGTGTCTCTCTCACAGATGTTTCTGTCCTGACTGACAGCACACTGCACAGTGCGTTCAGCTGAGGAGGTGGACAGATGAGCAGCTGTTTATAAATCAAAATGTATTCTGATCTGTGGTGAACTGATTCAGCTGAATGCTTTAAAAATGACAGCGGATCACAGAATACTTTACGGCTCCACAACTGATAACTTCCGGCACAATCTATTGAGTGTGTGGTAGAGAAAGCAGTCGATGGCAGCTGATCAATGGGACTTAATTAAGACTAGTTGCGATCAAACTGACACAGAGCAGGAGTTACAGCAGAATGGTTAATCACAGGCGCTGTGGGAGCGTTTCCATCTGACCATCTAACCTCCAGTCTGAGATTTAAGAGCATCATCTACCCAATCCCTCAGTTTAACCAGTGACACCAATCAAATCCTGATCCATGCACGACTGGCAGTAGTAATCTGAGCGGTTCCTGTGCCCGAGGGTTCAGAGGTCAACACAGTTACATGCCCCCATCAGGCACTGTCGGGCTGTCCAATCAGAGCAAGGGGCCAAAAGGTCAACTGGGCAGTTCATTTCAAGTGGACTCGAGTCCACGAGAGGCTTTTCTATCAGAGTTTATTAAGGTTAAAGAGGGAGTTTCCTTTCACGTTTCACTGCTGTGATCTCACCCAGAGGTCAAAACAACTGAAAAAAACACTGAGGAGAACATATACGATGTACACATCAGCCAGAAAACGACTGTTTCAGTTTAGACGACCAGCAACTGATCTTCTAAACCGTAATCGGACAGATGCAGTGTTAAAGGTTCAGCAGTGTGAGTCCATGTTCTTATTAAGCAACAAGTTTTAATCTCTGAAAAGCACAAGATGTTAATCGTCTCTCACACATCCAGCATCACAGCAAAAAAAGACTCCTTCTCACCAGCTCAACTAAAGTTCCCCTGTGTCCATGTTCAGATCAAATTTTCATATTTGCTGTCAGATTTCAAATAAACTTAATCACTGACACTTTTCACATGCAAAAGGATCAAGCCCAGGAGCTTCGAGATCGGGGATGGGACAATTATCATTTTTATTGTTAATGGCGATAAATCACAATAATTTAATCATGGTAAATTTCAGTTAATCCTCATAACGATGAATTAAAGTGTCTGCTATAAACAACCTGACATATTCATGAAGGGGAATAGTGCACAGTCCACACTACAATGTAAGCTGGATTTCACAGAACAGGGTGGACTTACTCAGACAGTATTTTTTTTATTTATCCTTTATTTATGCAGGGATGCCTCATAATTTATCATGATCTCTCTTTTTTTTAAATCAAGATTTATGAAAACAAATTAATAGACTATGAAGTAAAGTGTTACAGAAATTTTAATTACCACCTTTTTTTCAATTTCTTAATGTTTTCCTAATATATCTATAGATATTAAGAATGTTTTCACTTTTTTATATTTCAAAAAAGAAAGATGTTTTTAAAATTATTGCAATAATATTGTGTATTGCAATTATTTTGGCCACAACAGTCATGAGATGAAATTTTCTAATCAACCCGCCCCTGATCTAGATGCATGCAAACATTCAGCTCTGAATCACATCCTGTCAAAATGCTACACACGTACCTGTATAATTCTTGCACTGGATCGTGGAGAATGTATCTAAATATATATTTACACACTTATAATGACATTTTATAGAAAATATTTTTCCAAGGCTCATTTCAGAGGCCAAACGTTTGAGAGAGAGCAACTCGACAGTCACGTTAATGGACTGGAGTTGTAGTTTTGATCCGGTTGAAACCAGATCTGAGATAACTTGGTATCAGTATCATAAATGTAAAGATTTTGTCTCAGCAGACTGAACCGTGGCGTGTCTCAGCCTCCATCAGCACATCTGATGTGTGAGAGCTTTTGGTTAGTTGGTGTTTCCCTGCAGAGCACATGCTGACCACACATGCACGTGCCTGCCAGCCTGCCACCGACGCTCATCGCCAGCCAATCACAGCCCAGCGCTGCTGCAACCACAGTCTCCAAATGGTCGATTCTGAGAAAGAGATGACAAGCAGCGCGGGCAGCCTATCGTGGCACATCAGGTCACACAGTAAACACAGTCGCTCAGCCACAACAATTAACTGGGTTTTTCCCCCTCAGCTGTTGTCTGACAGGCAAAGAGGAAACAACTGCAAGAGAGTCTGGTTTTTAATTTTGATGGTTTTGAAGGTTTGAATAAAAGGTTTTCTAAATCACAGCTCATCTGTGTTTCAGTTTCTCCCCTCTCTGATGCCTTCACTGTTTCTCTGTCAAACTCAACAGTTAAATTTCTGCCTTATATCATATTAAGAGTCTGTCCATCACCACTCTTACATTGTTTGATTTTTATATTGTTTCAGTTCAGAAACAGTATCTTCAAATCAACCGGACTGAACCGGCTTTCAGCAACGTTGTTGCTGTGATGAGCCGTCACTGTTCACGTTTTAAGGGTGTTGGTGGAAAATGCTGCCTTCAAGCTCATATAAGCTAATAAACCAAAAGGCTTTAAGCCCTTCAATACATTGTTTGTGGTGAATAAAATAATATTTTCAAAGTATTTTGTCAGTAATTCAAAAACAAAAGACACTTACCACACAGGGGCACCAGAGTTCATTTAAACAGGATAAAAGCAAGAGAATAAGAACACTACCTGTAACGCCACTTTGTAAAAAATACTGAAATCCGAACCAACAGAAATCTCAGCCATTATGATGGATTGTGGGAAGTGCAGGTCGCTGGGGACACAAAGTCTGCAGCTTCAATTCTGAACAAATTATTTTTTTAAATTAACCAATTTAGACAAATTTTTGTGTGACCAAGAAAACGGTTAGCAAAGAAAATTTGACCCTTTGTTGGACCCTCAATGTTCATTTCAATGGACTTAAAGTAATCAATGACTTATCAGTCAATAAACACAACAGAATATTCGGCAAATATTTCAATGACTGATTTATCATTTTTCAGTTTCCAAGCAAAGATCCAGATATTTTCTAGTTTCAGTCGAGGATTTGCTGCTTTTCTTCATCTTTACTGATATCATCACTGTGGACTTATTGGTGTGCATTTATCATGATTATGGATTTTTTACAAACCAAATAATGAATCCTGGTCATACGTTGGAGCCTGAATTTGGTAATTAAAACATTTTCAGGGTCTTTCTTATATTTTCCAACGATGACGTTCACCTTCACTGATGGTGTTTTGAGTTTGTTTCTGGTGGATGAACTCGGCCTACAGTTTGGATTTCTACTCTCCTCGCATTTTTTAGCGGTTTCATAAACGGATGAACCGTGGCAGCCCTGCTGTGACCTCACACACACCCACACACCCACCCACGTGACACGCCTCACTGAGGATCTCCATCCCAGCAGGTCTCCAGATGTGTCCACCCACCTTGCAGCCAAACATGAGGGAGATGGTGCTGTTGGTGCAGGCCACCTTGCAGTGGCACAGCATGGGCGAGAAACACTCCATCTTCTTCATGCCAGGGGACATCTTGTCGGCGCCGGGGCAATTGGCCGACAGGCGCCTCCTCCGGGAGCGCTGACGGCTCCTCCCGCGCCGCCCGGCTCCGGCTGTGGCTCCCCCTGCACCTCCTCCTCCGCCTCCAGCCTCTCCACCTCCTCCTCCACTGCTGCTGCTGCTCCCTGCTCTCACCATCCGCCCTCATTCCTCGCGTCGCTCCATCGCGGCGGGGAGGAAACGACTCCCAGAGCTCTTCCTTCATTCAGGGAGAACCTCCCCCTCCTCCTTTCCACTGACCCCTCCTCCTCCTCCTCCTCTTCCTCCTTCTTCTTCTTCTTCCTCTTCTTCTGGTAGAATGTAGTCTTCTTCCTCTTGACCTCCTCTCAGGCGTTCGCCTCGACTCCTCTCTGCCTCACTCTGTTGTTTTTCTCCTCTCTCCCTGTTGCGTTCCCGCTCTCTCTCTCTCTCGACTCTGACAGAGTGGTGATGATGAAGAGAGCCTGAACAAGCGTGTGCCGCTGTGTGTTTGGTGTGTTTGTATATGTGTGTCTGT
>JAPZDX010000004.1:25238139-25250294 GCA_029783625.1 Naso annulatus | reverse complement strand
CTTTTCTATCACTTAAGATACTCAAAGTGCTCACAGTGAAAGGGGATCTCACTAACCACCACCAGTTTGTAGCACCCACCTGGGTGATGCACGGCAGCTTTTATGCACCAGAACGCTCACCACACACCAGCTTGAGGTGGAGAGTGAGATGAATGAATGAGCCAATTACATGAGGGGGATGATTAGGGGGCCAGATTGAATGAGCCGGGTTGGGAATGCAGCCAGGACACCGGAACCCCCAACTCCTTAAATGCCATGGGATCTTTTATGACCACAGCGAGGCAGGACCTCGGTCTCCTGCAGCACAGTGTCCCTGTCACTGCACTGGGGCAATGGGATAGATTTTTTGTCCAGAAGGAAGATCGTCACCTGCTGACTATGACCAAGACCACTTCCAGCAGCAACTTAGTTTTCCCAGGAGGTCTCCCATCCAAGTACTAACCAGGCCCACACCTGCTTAGCTCAGTGTTACCAGAGGCAAAACTAGTTGGATGCTGAGGCTTTGTCGTGTTCACAGTGAATGTTTGGATCGGCGGACGTCAACCTTAATGAGCCCGAGAAGCTGAATGCAATGAAAAGTCTGTAATTGTTCGAGGTAGTCACAATGTAAACATTTCTCACTTGTTTAGGTTTCATGACCAGAAAACAGACGGATGTGTGAAGATCTCATTGTCTAAATATCAAACAGACTAATAAAGGAAAATTTGTCTCCTCGTGCGTTTTCACTGTTGACTGACGTTTTAAATTTCTTTTTCCCAGGATGTGACTGAGTGTCAGGTGAGAAAATCTGCAAACATGTTTTGCTGGCAGCTTACATGTCTGTAGAAAAGTAACTGCTCTAATGCTTTCTGGATTTTAACAGTTAATCTGGAGTTATATCAGCATAATGAGGAGAGTAACTGTCTGACAGTCCCTCAGATCAACACAAGAGCTGCTGGAGCTGACTGTTGACGGACAGAGGCAGTTTTTGCTTAATGTCCAAAATACTGAAGTCTCGCTTGCAGCTTCCATGTTGTTAACACCCCTCTGACCTGTGGTAATGGACTGTTCCATGAGCTCAGGTCCTCTGGTTTGGGATAAACCATGTGACAGCTGCAGGACGCTGCTGCTCTCAGCTTTAAACCACCTGCTGAGGTGAGCTGGATTTCAGGTTTTAAGTCTTAAAGCTGCAGCAGGCCTCACTTTAATACCGCAGACGTCAGAGCTGCAGGTAAAAACAAAGCACAACACACATAAACAAGATTAAAAATGAAAATAATACAGACAAAAATAATAAGATTTTCACAATATCCAATCTTTGCAGGGTTTTTATGATTTTTCTTTAAATAAAAATCTAACCAAAATACAAAATACCATTAATAATTATGTAAAGACAATGTTTTCATTTTAAAAAATATTTTAATGATATAATATAACCTATACCAACAGTACCTGTACATTACACTATCAAAAACAAACTGCAAAATAAATGTTTATTGAAAGTATCTAGAAAAATGTTTTAAAACATCAAATATTTTAAATAGCTAATAATATACATATTTTTTACATATAATCAAATCTTTTTGAAATAAATACAAAAAATTACAAATCACTTGTACTAATATATGAATATATATTGATTTTATTTAAAATAATAACAATAGCAATAAATAAATTGAAAGACTTGTCTGATTTTATGATTAATAAAATAAAAAACACATAAAACAATATTTAAAAGGAAATTCTAACTGAATCTCCATTGAATTATCTTTGCTGTTTCTTGTGTGTTTTCTGTGTTCTGATGTAGATTTGAAGTCTCGCTGAAAAAATTTAATAAAAATTCATGAAAGAAACCGGTAAGAGATTCATCACCTGTCCAGCTCACCTGTGCAGTAACACTGAGTAACAGCTGTCTGATTAAAGTGAAGCACTCTGTGTGTGTGTGTGTGTGAGATGAAGTGTTTTTCACATTCCTGTGTGTGGACTTCCTGGCTGAGTTTTGGGCCCTGCAGGCTGCAGCTGACATGACTGAACAGAGATCAGATCCTCCTGAGCTCGTTCAGGCTCCATCATGTTTGTTTCAGACTGAAAGCAGACGACAGCAGACAGCTCGCAGAGACGTTTCTTCTCTTCAGCGTTCAGTCTGAGCAGCTCTTCAGTTTGATAGAACTGTTTTTAAAATCCTGCAGGACTTTGGTTAAAATAAGTATTCAGATCCTGAAGGAAATCGGTGTTTATGGGAACTGTAGCAATAAATTCCTCAGTGTGTGTTTTGATGTTGTCCTGCCTCAGAACCGTCGCCTACATGTACCAGGATGCATTGCAAACGAGCGTCTGACGGCCATTGAGCAAAGCAGTTTTGTTTCTGAGCGGCGGCACACCCCCTGGTGGCCAAAGCTGAAACAGCCTGTGCAATACAATGCAAACCAAGCGGTGATGATGATGATGAGGGTCATGTTCTGTTACTGGTCAAACGGTCACACATGTTGTTTTAGGAGATCATCTTTGTGTTGAATAAAACACAGGAAAAATAAAGAAGGTTTGTAAAAGACAATTTTTCTTGTGTAACCCATCAGATGAATCTCGGAACCCTTTGTGGGTCTCCACCCTCATGTTGAGAACCATGAGTGTAGCTGGTCGCGGTGGAAAGAATTTGAACCACTTCACCAACTTTGTATCTGTTTAATCTGTGACATGAAATCTGCGGCTCCGGAGTAACTGATTATGTCTGAAAATGTAGTAAATGTCCTGCAATAACAACTACAATTACTCACAAGTACAAAATAGCACTGAAGTACTCAAGTACCTGAAATAGTACAGTAAGTTTCTTTAAATTACAGGACATGCAGACTGTGTCCATGAGATGAAGTCTGCAGGTCTGAAATCACTTATCAACATTTTTAATGGAAATTTTTGGCCACTTCCTGTTTTGTTTCCACTTGTCTTTTATTCTCGCTCTTTGTTTTCTCCACCTCAGTCAAACTGTCCTGAGAGCAAAACAAATCGTGTACGCTGGTCCTTTACTCAAGTAAAATACCTTTAAACATCATAAAAATTTTTCATTACAAGTAAAAGTCCTGCATTTAAAGTTCTACTTCATGAAAAGTTCTATATTTAAAAATGAATTTATTATTCATAAAAAGGTTTAACATTTAGTGTTCTTGAACATAGTATTTGAGTAAATGTACTCATTAAATCCCAAGACTTCTAAAATTGGGCTGCAAGTTACTCAAACTACTACAGCTGGAGGAAATACACCCTTTACTAAAGTAAAACTATCAATACTCCATTTCAAGTAAAATCCTGTGACAGAATTTTGCAGTCAAACTGTTTTCAGTTAAATAAATGTAAAACAAAAAAGTACTCCTAATGAAAAACAGCATCATTTGACATGTTTTTATGAAGTAAGCCTATTTATACTGATGCACCAACGTACAACTGCAGATAAAAAAAGTGTGAATACTAAAGTATAAATACTACAATACTACAACGTGAACTCACTGCAGCAGGACGTCTGTCAGTGATTTACTGAGAGCTGATGCCTCGGCGTCCACACGAAGCGCCTTTATTTTGAGCTGTCTGTTTAAATAAAGTTCTCTTCAACATTTTTTACGTGACCTCTTGACACAAAGTCACGTCTTCTCTTGAACCCTCATCAACTCCATCAAAGAATTATTTTATCAGTCCTGAAGAAGATTTAGTTGCATCGTGAGAACAGCAGGTGTTGCTAAAAGCTTTTTTTCTTTTTACATCCACTTATTCTCAGGTGCATCACTGTTCGGCTGACAAGTCTCTTCTTGTTTTTAACAGAGAGAGCCATATACATATAGTATAATTATATTATTATATTATATATATCATGAGTAAAGAAT
Source organism: Naso annulatus (assembly GCA_029783625.1). NCBI lineage: Eukaryota > Metazoa > Chordata > Actinopteri > Acanthuriformes > Acanthuridae > Naso > Naso annulatus. The sequence goes on along the minus strand of JAPZDX010000004.1, from coordinate 25,246,443 downwards.
GATCTTTTCTCCATAAATAATCACATCAGCATCTTTAACAATGCAATTTGTTTTTGTTAATTTTCTTAAATAATAAATTTAATAAATAAATTTTATTTGTAAATTTCCAATCAGTTTCTGGAACTTTCAGATATTGTGCAAAAGAGGAAATGTGTTTACTGTCGGAAAGTTTTTCTGACACCTGAGGCTCTTTTTTATCTTCTGACACACATCAGTGTCCACTTCTAACAGAATGAAGCCCAACAGAACGAGAAAGTACAATAACATGGAAGCTTTCAAGTACATGTGCAGTTGGACGTCACAATAGTATTTGAGTAAATGTACCCTGTTACTTTAAAGCAGTGATGTTAAAGGGTGTTAAACTGATCCTGAGGCAGCTCGCTGACCTTTAACCCCTTTAAAATAGGCCTGCCAGTTCACATCCACCTGAGAGTCTTTGTCCTTCAGGTGCTGAGAGGAAATAAAGAAGCTCAGATACAAAGTACAACTCACAAAATAAAAGTCCGGTTTATTGTCAAACAACAAACTTCGCACATACATCAAAACAGGCCGTCATAAAACAAAAAGTCGCTGACAAAAACGAAATAATAAGGAAAAAGAAAAGAGGCTCTTTTCTTTGGCCTTACCCTCCAATACAAACAAACTAGTTATGGTACAGCTAAAGTACATACATTAAATTTACTGGAATGCTCTGAGTTCAACGGCTTAAGAGGTTTTCTTTCATGTGTTTGTTACTGTTTTTACATGTTTTTCCCTAGTATCTGTTGAGATATCGTAACATGGTCAACCAAGTAAAATCTTTCATTAAAGAAGCACCGATTTGGTCTGACAAGATCACTGCCGGGAGAGAACCTGACCCCCCCTCCTCACAATATGTACAAAAATATAAAATGTAAATAAAAATACAAACAAATTCTCCTTTCGTGTGGTTGTTGAAGAGAAGCCGGATTTCTGCATCGCTGTGGTCGTGGGTTCCTCTAGAAAATTTGTTTTGCAGGTTTGAGGGGAGATCGAGTGTGTGTGGACGTGGTCGATGTTTGTTGAACTCTACTTGCTAATGACCATGTTGGATTTTTTTTTAATTATTATTTTTTTTCCTTTAAATCAGTCCTCCAGCCCCTCCACCTGTGACATATAAAAACAGTCAGAGGTGAAGAATCAGGAAGTGGTTCAGCAGGATGGCGCGGGGGGAAACGCATCAATCATCATCGTCGGTTTTCTGCTTCTTGGTTTCGACGTCGTCCTGCAGGAGAGACGAAGAACATGAAGGTTAGTTCAATGACCAGCTCATGACCTGATTGGCTCTCAGATTCTTGGTGGTGAAGGCCAGATTTCGCTGCCTCACCTCCTCGTCGTCGTCATCATCCTCAGCTGCTCGTTTTGTGCCGCCCTCAATCTCATCATCGTCCTCCTCCTCATCTTCCTCTTCACCTGCAGGATGAAGGATGACAATATTTACATTTTTGCAACATTGGGAATGAAAACCTTCAAATAAAAATATTCTAACTACCTTCTCCATCATCCTCCTCGTCTTCCTCATCCACCTCCTCGTCTTCCTCATCATCTACATCAGGCTCGCCGTTCTCCTCGTTCTCCTGAAATCAAAGAGATGCTTAAAGTCATCTTTGTGGACAAAGTTTCCCCAAAGTCATGAGGAAGTGCATCCCAGGAGGAGCACCAGAGCCCTGTATGAGCAGGGTTACGGTGATGGGGGCTACCTTTCCGTTGGTGGCAGCATCTTTGCCGTTCTCCTTCTCCTCCACCAGCTTCTTCTCTTTCAGATCCTGGCAAAAACCGACACAGAGGATTAAGAAAAAGAAACTTGAAAACGTATTCATGATGCAGCTGAAGTATTAAAACTAGTCCAGGCTGCTGCTACCTGCCCGTCTACACACTGGCCTAGTCGGACGAGCCCCAGTGCTTTCTGGGAGTTGCACATTTTTCAGCCCTCTCCCTGTCAGAATGAAGCCTTCCTATTTAAACACCATATTGGTCTCTGCAGATCCTCCCCCCGTCCTCCTCCTCCCACTCCATCCCCTCTAATGTGTTGTAATCTGATACTTTGATGTGGCCCCCGGGGCACTATGGGTATTGTAGTCTTTGCGGGCTGCCGCTGCCGCCATATGTCACGAGACACGCCCGGGAGAGGCACTGCAATACCCAGGATGCATTGCTCCTTTTAAAATAACACAGGAGGGCGCAAGAGCAGGGGGAGGTGGTGATGGAGGAGGAGGAGGAGGAGGAGGAGGAGGCGGCGAGCGCGATGCACGCTGCTGCTGGCCGCTTGTTGTAACTGAGGCTGGAAAGGACAATAGAAGACGACACATGGCAGGCGAGAAATGCGGCCAGAAAAGCGCAAATAAGGCGGCGCGGCGGGACCGGAGCCGCAAACACACCGTGAAAAACACCTTCAGCGTTTTCTTTAGTCCCCACTCAGACCGGAAAACCGCGCGCCGAGCCTATTAATAGAGCTCGGTTTCCTCGTTTTGCCGACATCGTCCGTTCACAGCCTCTTATCCCCGCTGCACGCGCACCCCATACATCCAACACATTCACTGTTATTAATTAATTGCTTACATAATCTCATTGGTTAAAATCCATTAAGCTGTTTAGCAGCATCGGCGGCTCCTTGGCACGAGACAAATGAGCTTCAGTTCACCTCGGAGGCTCCGCTCGCGCACTCACCGACTGTGCGTAAAAAGGCGCTTGTGCGTAAAAATGCTTCACAACTATAAATAGTGTCTGATCAGGAACCCCGAATCATGAGCGTGACCACCGGGCCCCAGATTTTCCTCCTCGCCTTCCCTTCACGTTCATTTGTTAGAATCACTCGTGATTATTCAGCTCCCGGGCTCGCTGCTACCGCCGCTGCGTCTGTGGATCCCAGTCTCTCCTGCCGCTGCCGCCGAGACCCGACTCCCCCCGCGGGGGGCTGGTAAAGTTTTACCCAATCTGATCCAAAGTCCAACTACGGGATTCTACACGGAAAGAAGCACCGCGATGATCCGACCGAAGGAGGAAGCCCAAGCGGGGACGGGTCACAAAGAGGGGAAAACCAGCACCGTCACATCACACCTCCACAGCCCGGCCGCGCGCGCACACGCACGCCCGCACACACACACGTACATACACAGAGAAGTGGGCTGCATTAAAAAAAGAAAGAAAAACTTTCCCCCGAGACTCGATCGCGCCCTGCAAACATGTTCAACACTGAAGAAAAGCGGAAGCCGCGACTCGCTGCGTGAAGCGGAGACTCTCCGGTAAACGGAGGCTGAACAAACACAGCCCGTTCCAGCAGCCGCCGCCGACCTTCCTGAGTCGGTAAACAAACCGGGTCGGACGGTGCAGCCAGGCCCGCCGCTGCCTCTTCCAAACGGGACCGCAAACAAATGAATTAGGCTGGTCACAGCCTGGCAGCCCGGAAAGTTGACATTGGTGTGAATTACGCAGCGCCTGCCTCGCTCTCCTCCATTCAAACGGACCAACTTCACAGCACAGAGCCGAAGCCGAGGAGCCTCAAAATCCCATTTACTCCGCTCGTCAGCCCGAGCAGCTTGTTATCGATCTATTAATACATCAGCCCGGGATATTAGCGTTTCTTCTGAACTGGAAGCGGGATTTGACTTCGAATTAATTCGCATTAAGCAGCCTGAGGATGTGGAATAAATGCACAAATAGGCGCGCCAATTCAGCGACGCGAGCTGCCGGGAAAGAGCCCAAAAAGCTGCGGAGAGCGAGCCGTGTTTTTACGCTCGGGCTCCGGACTTGATGTGCGTGTTTGGCTGGGGAGAACCGAGCCGCTTGTATAAACAAAGAACCCGCGCAGACTGTTACTCTCCGGACAATGAGACACGGCTGTAAGCGCAGCTTGTTTCCGTGATGCGGTGCCGAGAGCCCCGCTTCAATTCAATGAAATTTCCCATCTGAGCTTTAACAAAAAGACGCGAACAGCGGCTTTTCCCTCCCTTTACTCCCCCCGGCTTGTCCAACAGTCCCCGACTTCGCAGAGTCCGAATGAGCGCGAAGCGACGACGAACGGTTTAAAAAAAAAAAAAATCTAGGTTAAAGCCTGGAAAAGCTTTATTCCGCTGAGGCTCCGCGCGGAGCGTCTCCGGTGAAGGTGAGGCGGCTTACCTTGGCAGAGATATCCGAGCCGGAGTCAACTTGTGTGTCTGCCATTGTTTTAGTTCAATAAAATAAAGGACGGCTCAAATGAAAGGCTGAATAAAGTAAATCCCTCTCCTCGGATTGTGAACAGTCAGTATTATATTGTGCCAGTGGCCAATGCTGCTGACGGCCGAGCCTTTAATATAGGCTTGTGGGCGGAGTTCAGAGGAGGTCGGCAGAAGCTGATTGGCTGAAGGCACCACAGAGGTGTTCTCCTCGCGCGTTGGAGTGGAACAATGGATAGAATTTCTAAACCCAGAGGCCACGCCCCCCTCCGCTGCAACTGTCCTTTCACCACAAAAACAATAATCCAGCCGATAAAAACCAAGAGAACAGATTTAGTGTCAAACCGGGAGCGTTTCTGACATCGACTAACCGAGAAAATTAAGTTTTTACCGAATTACGCACTAAGTATATCGAACAGGCAGGCTTCGGTTGACGTAGTGTCACAATTTGATTGATTGATGTTCATCTGGTCGAGTCAAGCGGCAACTACAGACCTCTTTCCCGCCCACCGACGCGTCGAGGGAATAGAGGCAGGTCTGTGGGGAAAGAGGCAAAATGTCGACGACACGGACACTTCAGAAGGATTAAAGGGTTTTTATGACATTACTGTCACCTCGTCACTGCCTTATGAACTCTGTGAATCAGTTCAAAGAATGTAAATGTGCAACACCGCCGCCATGTCTGCTCGGCGCTCCTGACCGTCGACCGCTCGCCCCTCCCCTTCCCGACGCCCATGTTTGAAACTCCCTCACTCATCTGTGGATGTGCGCACTTGACGCTCATGATTTTTTTTTTTTACATAACATCTAATAAATTCGTGCCCAAGGTCGAAGCACGAAAAAACACAGAATCTCCAGCGAACACAACATAAAGAGAGAGAGAGAGAGCGCGCGGCTTGTGGCTGTGTGACAGTGTGTGCAGGCTGCCTCGGTGCGCGCGCGGGTGCGGGACAGAGCTGGTGGCCTCATTTCCTTCATCACCATTGTTAGAACCCACGAGAAATGCCCCGCCGTGGAGGAGGGAAAAAGCAGTGCGACATAACAGACATGCGATGAGACAAGTGCCAAAATTATAATGTGCTCATGAACTGACACGCATTCTTATGAAACACAAGGGCAAACACGTATTTTCCTTACCGACTTTTGTACACATGGCTTTTACAAGCGAACATGAGAAGGACAAAGCGGCAAAAAGCGGCCGCCATTGCTCGTTCAGGATGGGGGGATGGGAGCAGAGTGTGGTCCGGTAACAGGCAGCCCACATTCACATTCTGCTCTGATGACGCACTCGGCCGCTGAGGGCCTCTCCGATTGGTCGGCTAAGTGGAATAAACACGGCTTTGGCGCACGGCGAGCGCTGATTGGCTGCCGCGGACGTCCGTCAATTCAAACAGGACTCCGCCGGCGCGCTGTGAACTGCGGCTCCGGATCGTGGATGTGGACTGCATGTGCGCAGCATCAGTGTAGAGTTTCACTTCAGTGTTTCACATGTTACCTCTCCAGTTCGCTGCCGAGGAGGAGCGCCATGATCTCTGAGAGCCATATTCATTTTGTGTAATTGCTTGGAAAAGCCGACCTCTTCATGTTTCATTAAGCTGTATGATAAAACATTTAAGCAGGTGTGAGCGAGCAGCAGATCCTTCAACAGAAGCACAACTCTGCTTTACATCTGCATCTGTCTTGCCGTGTTTTACAGTGAGGCACATTCACTGGCAGATTAACAAGTTTATTTTAAATCGCCGGCATGCAGGTTAACGTTGCATGAATTCTGCATGTGGAGCGGCAGTGACGAGCAGAATGCAAACAAGAGACGTCAAAGCGCTTCTCGGGTGAAAAGAGTGAAAAACTTGTGACTGGATGCAACAGTTTGTGAGACCGACTGCAGCTGCTTTCAGGGGCTTCATTCGATAAAATATGACTATTCAAACATGAACTTTGTCCTGAGATCAATTCTAACTGTGTGCTAACGTTTGATGCATAAAAAAAACTTACTAATGCAGGTTCTAAGAATGCATTTACAACTTGTGATCAGTAAATGCCACATCAGATGAACCTGATGGCACCTCACTGATGATTTCATCCCGCCAGCATGCAGAGGGCTCATTCAGGAAACTTTTTGGAAGACAAGATTAGATTAGATGAAACTTAGTCAATCCCACAAAGGGAAATTCAGGTGTTACAGCAGCAAGTCAAAAACAATAATCAGGGCCGTTTCTAGCTTTTTTGGGGGCCCTACGCAAGATAGTGTTCGGGGGCCTCTACTTTGTCATATTACGATGGGGTTCACTCCAAATCCTTTAAGGTGATTGGTGGAGATGCATCGATCTGTTACACTTAAAGGGAAAACTGCATTTTTGGGGTAACATAAACAAGAACAAAGACGCCTTCCTCGTCTCTGTGCGTTCAGCAGGTCACTAGATACTCTGACCCTGCACGGGCAGTTTGCACATTCAATGGAAGTGACAAGGAGACACCTTCACCGCCGTCTGAAGCCTCTAAAACACATCGACATGTTGTGACCACGCACATTCACCACGATGAATCGTCATTGTGGGTGAAAATATTAAGGACATATGCCATATTTCCTGATTTTATCATAAAGAGGTTCATGAAACGTCAATAGAAGTAGTACTAATGAAAATCATCTGCTGTGCGGCAGGTATTGTGCAACAGAAAGGTGTTGGAGATGTGAGGTGATGGGAATAATGCATCTGGGCCTTCATGATGATTTGGACTTGATTACTCCACAAACATGAGCCACAGCTTCCCTGTCATTGCAGCTTGATTTTGTTTATATCCTGCATTTAATTTTTAAGCATACAAGTTCTTTCTTTAAGCACGAGGGGTCTTGGCTGGCGACAAATAACGATAGTTTATTTTAATTCTCCCCAAATATACTGAGGCTGAACTTGCAGCTTGGGGCCCCCATTGGCTGTGGGGGCCTCACGCATCTGCATAGTTCACACATAACAAGAAACGGCTCTGACAATAATCATTCAACATTCAAAACAAGACATAAAAAACAGTCTACAAGTTCTTATTCTCTTTATAAAAATGTTTATAAAAAGACATTGTGCACGATAACAGCAGTCCATTAAATAAATAAATAGCAGCTGAGCAGCATTAAGTGCAAGAGTAGTAAATGATCCCAGCACCACGTATTCTGTGGATTTAATGGTGTGTTGATGAACAAAGACAAACACCCAGCGAGTGCGTGTCATGGCTGCAGGTGGGGCGCACACACAGAAAAGAGCTCACAGTGCAGCAAAATATTAAAAAATATAAAACTTTCGTATTAAAACACAGAAAGTTTTGGGCACCAACACAAACCTGTCAACTTTGAATGAGCGCGGCTGGTCGGAGCCGTCAGCTGCTCCGGGGCCCCAGACCCCAAAGCCCCACAGTCACTGTGTGTTAATTGGTTGCACATAATTTGATTAACTACAGATTTGTTTTGGAATTTGCACCATTGAAGTACAATATCAACTAAGACAGGTCCTGGATCACTTCTTAATCTTATGGCCGGGTCCTGTAGAGGGGCCCTGCGGCAATAACACAGCAGTTATTTTAGTCATAATTGGGGCCAAATGATGAAAGTTATGCTCTGTGGCCCTTTGACAGGTCAATGTGTCCATGCTGCTCGTGCAGAGCCACACACAGCAGATGTTCAGCCGGCCTCCTGTGGCTCACGTTCATTTATTTGAATATTACAAACTTAAACACAGCAGATGAAGAGGCTATTGGTCAGACTGTAACTTTGCAGGAATGTTCCTCAGGAGTCATTTGAGCTCAACATGAAGTCATCTTCAGTCCTCACAGGACAAACAGCAGGACACATCGAGCACGTTCCAGCAGAACAAACCGGTTACTGATGCAAATCAGCCGCGAACACAGATGATGACTGACAACCTGCTCAGCGACGGCTGCGTGCTCACGTCAGAGCGTGACGAGGAGGACACGTTTGTGGTTTTGGGTGCTTGAGTTTAAAATGCTAATATGTAAATGAATATAATTGCTTTTATTTGACGTAAATGCAATCAAATATAATGATGTTAAAAACATGGTGTCACTTAATGATTTCATGGTTTTCCACTGTTTAAATCAGTTTTATATAAACAGTTTAGTATCACCT